>OX388321.1:25260979-25641027 GCA_947579605.1 Athripsodes cinereus | reverse complement strand
TCGATTAGCTATAATAGTTCGATCAGTTTGAATTGGTCGATCCCAGTAGAGTTTAGTGTCATTGTTTTCAAGTACCGACACTGGACAATAATTATAGTATGGTAATTTTGATTCCTGTTCAATTAATTTAAATTTCAAAGCTAAATTTTGATGTAATATTTTTGCTACCTGATCATGTCTTTTCAAATAGTCTGTTCCGGAAAGAAGAGAACATCCAGACAAAATATGTCTTAATGTCTCTCCCTCCCGATAACAGGCTCTGCATCTATCCGAAATATTTTGTTTCATTATAAATTAAGAATAATTGTTTGTGACTATTACTTGGTCTTGAATGGCACAAACAAATCCTTCGGTTTCGCCAAAAAGATCTCTAAATCTCAACCAATGGACCGAATCCACAGTATCAACATTCTGAGATGTTAACACTTCATAGAATCGACCATGGAGAGACTTGGATTTCCATATGTCCATTCTATCATCATTATTCAATATCGGTAATGAGATACTAGAGTTCGATAAACACAACGGTGAATAACCCTGATCACAAGATATTATATCATCATACCCATCTTTGTTCCTAGAATTATGAAAAAAAGTTTTTAAAGATTGAATTTCCTGATTGTGTAAATTTTAAATATTCAATATTCCTCCCAATTTCCTTGGGAGGTAGAGTCTTATTATAGATGATCTTGGATGATGTATACGATACCTTGTCATCATGGTTCTGAATTTTCTGTCGATGACATCCAGCTCTGTCTGGTTCCATTTGAGTATCCCAAATGTATACAATAATAAAGGAATTGCCCATGTATTAACTGCCCTAATTTTATTGTGTCCCGAAAGATATGTATTTAAAACTTTTTTGCATCTAATAAAACAATTTTTCTTAATATCATTTTTTAATACTTTATGATCTAAACATGATAATTCATTTAGGCCCAAATATGTATTTATAATGATCATCTAAATTTAACACTCTGATATTTATTATATCTCTTTCAATATTTGGTGCTTGTGTAATATTTCCTTTATTTACATTTAAAATTGCACATTTATCAAGACCAAATTCCATTTTAATCGTTTCAGTGAAAAATTTTGTTACTGACAGTAATCTATTTAGATTAGTATGATTTGGTGCATATAATTTAATGTCATCCATTTAAAACAAATGAGAAATTTTGCTTCCACCTCTCTTTAACTGATATCCAATATTTGTATTTTTCAAAAGTGTACTTAATGGGTTTAATGCTAAACAAAACCAGAACGGACTCAGACTGTCACCCTGGAAAATTCCACGATTTATGTCTATCGAATCACAAACGTATCCTCCCGATGGCATTGTTACATTAATTTTTGTTTTCCAATTTGTCATACAATTTTTTAAGAAATTTATTATTTTTATTTCAATTTTGTAGATTTCTAATATCTTGATAAGCCACGAATGAGGAACTGAATCAAAAGCTTTTTTATAATCTATCCATGCCATCGAAATGTTACGCCTGTTATGTCTCACTTGTTCACATATGGCACTATTAATCAGAAGCAGTTCTTTGGTGCCACGAGATCCTCTCGCACAACCATTTTGTCTGACCGATAAAATGTTATTTTGATTGACGAACAATTTTATTTTATTTGACAAAATGGATGTCAAAAGTTTATAAATAGTTGGTTAACATGTTATCGGTCGAAAATCTTCTGGAAGTGTTGCGTTATTTTTTTTTGTGATCATATACGTGACACCAGTTGTAAAGAAACTAGGAAGTACACAATCCTCTAATGCAGTTTGAAATTGATTTGCCAAAACATTGTGTAAATTTGTTAATCTTTTGAGCCAAAAATTTTGAATTCCATCATTACCAGGTGATTTCCAATTATTAGTATTTTTTAAAGAATTTACAATATCGTCCGAACTTATGTATTAAAATTTCTTCCATTTCAGGTAATTCACTGCTTTGATTTTGAATTTCGTTAATCCAATTTGCATTTGAATCATGCTTAATAGGATTAGACCAAATATTTCCCCAGAATGTGGACATTTCTTCCTTATTTGCAACATTTTCATTAGTTGAGCATTGTGTACCTTCCAAGTTTCTATAAAAAAATTTTTGGTTATTTATGAAGAGCATGTTCTGTTGATGTCTATTAGAACGTTCTTTAAATCTTTTGATTCTTTTTGCTAAAACTTGAATCCTTTGTTTATAATAGTCTAATTTATCATTTATAACTTCATTTAAGTTATTTATTTAATTTATATGATTAACATTAAATATTTTTATAATCGTTCTAAGAATCCTTGGTCGTCTATTTCCTGTAGAAAATGATATCAACCTTCCAATGTTTAATCTAAAATTATTAATTTTTTTTTCAATTCTTTTTTGTCAATTTGGTTTGATTGAATTAATATGATTTTGTCTGACTGGTTCTATAATATTAATATTGGCCAAAGCACAAAAAGTTGCAGCAGAACAATAAATAATAGAATGTGTATCTAATAAATTTTGACTATTATCAACATATTCTATAACAATTTTATTTACATCACGGACAATCCTATCAAATTTATAACTGTTTGGAAATTTTGGCAATTTTGGTCTTTGAGTGGGTTCTAAATATCTATATAACATAATCATCTCTTCATATTTGCTTCTGATAAACTCTTGCGTAAATGAGTGGTCTTCATTCTCTGGGGGATCAAGATTTGTCATAAATTGATAAGAATTATCATTATTAGAATTTATATTATCTATTGAACTCATATTTTGATTCTCAAGAGAACGAAGACACTCTTCCCTAAGGGCTGTAAGATCATGCTCGGGTAGTAATTTATTACGAATTATTACTCGAACCTGATCCGCAAGTCTCTGCTCACTGGCAACGATGTCAGACTCCAGAAGGGACCATTCACGGAACAACCTTTGACGGTATCCCGTTCTGAAAGTTTCTCCCTCTGTAGCTCTGTAGTACGCCATAATATAATTATTATTATTATTATATAATTTTATTATTATTATTACCGTGCATAAAAATATACTACAATATTAAATATTTTATTAAAATTGGGATACCATTTTATCCAAATCGTTTTGGTATCAAGCAAACGCTCGGACAACCTGCACACCCAAGAAGGAAAGGGTTTACATACATACATACATACCATCACGCCGCTTCCCTCGCGGGGTAGGCAGAAAGGATCGAGCGCCACTTCCTTCTATCTTTGCATACATCTTTCGCTTCCGTCACTGTCATACAATTCCTCATGCATGCTCTCCTGTTCAATGTGCTCAACACGTGACCGTCCTGTAGGATTTGATTTAAATGATCTTGCCATTTAATCCTCGGACGTCCACGTCTCCGAGCACCATTCCTCTCAGACAAATATTTAAAGGGTTTATGTAGGTTTATGTAGAAAGGGTTTATGTAGTAGATTTTGTAGAAATGGTAGTAATTTAAATAAATATTAAGGTTAGTACTGTACTACATAAACAATACAATATTTCCATGCCTTGCAAAATGTCAAATTAATTCATTCTATGATGTCACAGCAGATACCAGCAGGTTGAATAAGTAGAATAATCCAGTAAATTAACATGTTGAAGAAAAATGATTTCGATGATCAAATACGTAATTCATTAAATAAAATATAATAGGATGGGTCGCTACGCCCCCGTTCCTGTCCTTATCTTGGTGTGTTACTCGCAAGCGTGTACATAACATCGGACGCAGGCACATATATACATAATTATAATAACACTATTTTATTAAATAAATAAATAATAACACTGAAAACAAGTATTTACAATGCACAACCCCCTTGCTTTCAAAATCCGTAAAATAATAAATCCTTGGGTCCATCACGTGCTTACCTTCATGTACCTACCTGTCACCTAATAAAATTAAACAAAAGAAAAGTAAAAAGTCTAAGCTTTGTCTCCTGGCAGGATCACAGCCATAATTTATGCTGATCTTCCTATATTCCCAAGTGTAGAAATATCACTATGATAATTTATTTAAACTTAGACGGTGAATAATCAATTTTATGAAATGTCTCAAATTCAGACACTGAAGTTACACTACCAAGCACCCTCTCGAGATTCCAAACAAGCCAAGAGAAATATCTTCCTCTTTCAGGTCTAGAAATGTGATCAACAACATTTACCTCGAATAGATCTATTTGAGATCTGAAAAATGAGATTCCAAAAAGATGGTTGCTTCTAAGGTTTGCATAAAGCGTCTCTCGATTGGTAGACCTTAAATCGTGACAGTGAGAATGGTGGAATTGGTGAACGTTGTCCATGGACACCGAAAGTGATCACTTAAGCCAGCCTAGAGCCATTTTGTAAGCGTTGGGACACCTTTCTCACTTCTTCCGATTAGATTTTACACAATGTTGCATTGTGTAGACATGGTTCTCCAATGAGGTTTCTGAATAAATTTTGTTATAAAAATAAAATCAAAAACACTGTTTACTTTCACTTGTTATTTATTTTAAATATTTTAGCAAAGATCTTTCGTTATATTAACATCATCAGTGCTCACTTACAACTTTGTTGTTAGATCTTTGCTAAAATATTTAAAATAAATAACAAGTGAAAGTAAACAGTGTTTTTGATTTTATTTTTATAACAAAATTTATTAAAAATGAACTTTCACCAAGTGACTACCGAAAAAATTAATAGTTTAAGGTTTCTGAACATTTATCTCTCCTTGACACACCCTGAAAATATATTTGTTTTATAAAATACCTACATGGTAACTAGTATTTCGGCGCCCACTTGAAATTATATAAGTTTTATTCCTCTATAAGTTACTACAAATATTCGATCTAGGTGTATGAAAATAATATTCACAGTCTTTAATATGCTCAAGTTCACCACAATATACATACCAAATCTGCGCCGTACTGAGGAGTTTACTTATAAAACACTAATAGCTGGTTTTTTTAAAATATTCTTACTTAGTTACATAGTAGGTACCTACTTAATAACTTCACCATTGTACCACTTTAATGATAATCACACCAATCTTTGTCTAACTACATGTAATACGAATAGGTGGACAGTGTGTTCACTAGAGTCGGGTAGGTAGGTAGGTAGGTACCTATGTAGGTACATTCCTGTGTGCATTTTGCTAATACATTTAAATAAAGTAAGGAAAATTGAGCGCTGAGACAAAGTATGGTGAAAACTGGTTCAGTCTACCTTGGTACGGGCTCATGCCCAGATAGGTAGATTTTTATGACTTTTATATTTTTAATACTGTTGTACAAATGAAATAATAAATAAATAAATAAATATCTACCTATATCTTATGCTCATAATATTTTTGCATATTAGATATAAGATCACATTCCAATTATTATGTTGATATAATGAAAACAAAATTGTTTTTGGTTTTACTACGATTTATTACTTAAATAAGTTACCAGGTTTCGACCTATGAGGTCATTGTCAAACTAAATTTACTAGTAAATTTGTAAACTAATTTTGTTTTTATTATTTATTTATTTATTTATTTAAACATACACGGCAATAAGCCTTTTACATGTTAACAAAATACATATGTAGACACAACAATGACATAACAATATATTAAATAATTTATAGTGTCGAAGATCAAACAGTAATCAGGGAATACTATAATAACAATTGAAATAATAAACAAAAGAAATAAAAATATCATTATAAAATCAATAGATGCATTATAAATTTTAAAATTATTCAATAAATCAAAATGAAAGAAGTCAATAACCACATAACAATAATGGATTTTTACAAAATCAACGTCGACTCAATCAATACTATTATTATGGGTAGGTACCTGTACCAAATGATTACATATTTATGTAATACATATGTGCGGGACGCAGAACATAAGTGTTATCTACATATGTTTGTTAGTACATAAGTGCTATCTATGACGTATATGTGTGTATATTCAGGCTTGCGTTTTTGTATCCCGTGAGAGCTACCAGTACCAGTACTTTCTTATCATACGGTGGCATCTCGTGGAAATATGTTGGAATTATTGTTAACCCCAGCAAGATAATGAATTAAGATATGGGAAATATGGAACATTTCCCTGTATGTGTGTGTGTGTGTGTGTGTATGTGTGTTGTGATGTTGTAGGCTATTTTATAAAGTTTTGTAAGAAACTGGATGCGTGCGTGCAGGGTTGAGGTCCATGCGGTGCGACCTCTGGGGAATAACCACTATTACCTCCCGCTCCTCCTGAACACGTGAATACATATAAGGTAAGTAATGTATCTAGAAATTCATAGATATAGGTATGGCGGCAGAAAATCATGAAAAACAGTTTTATACACTAACTAGACGAAGATAACCTTGTCAAACATGGTGGCCAGATGATATCTTTTGGATTTGGGAGTGGATAGCTCGGAGGGCCTTGTCAAATATAAAATAATATATAACTGTTATTATATATAATAAATAACTGTTTTTCTTCCATTTTTTTGTGCATGTTTTCGCCTTGTGGAGTTGGTTTGGTTTTTAAAGTGTATGAGCGTTGCGGGGTACGATATAGTGGACGTATTTATTTATTGATGGTTCATACTCTATTTTATTTTTTTCATAGTTTATTTATTAATTTTTACCTTATGGAGACGGTTTGTTGTTGGAATGTTTGAACAGTTCTGGGTGTGATATAGTGGAAGTATTTACTTTTTAGTGGTTTATGATCTTCATTACATGTATTTATAGCTTAGAGATTAATAATTATTTCTTTCTACGAGAGAGTCGTCTTTCGACTTATCAAGTCATTATCAATCTTTCGATTTATGTCGAAAGACGTCTCTCTCGGAATCAATAATCTATAGTAGAAAGAACACTTGTTTTAATTACTTTCTTTGTCAAAGTAACCCCAAAAACATATAAACCATTATAAATCCTAAACCTATGGACGGATTTTAATTTTTTTTCTGTGTTTTACTCCTTATTGAGGTTGCTATCGAATCCCGTAAAAAACAAAGGGGGTATCAATGTAACCCCAATCATAGTATAACATTGATCACCAATATTATATTTTTTTTCTAGAAATATAATATAAAAAAAAAAATTTTTTTTAGTGAAATAGTCATATTTAGTGTAATAAACAAAACCGATATTGCCATTTTTTCCTTTTATTTTTTGCATTCATATTTGAGGAGAAAAATACATGTATATCTTAAAATTGATCAAAGTCACCCCATTCCACGGTACATAATTATGGAATTCTACTACGTGTGCACCAACACAATTAATAATTGTGTTGTTATTATTTTCTTTTGGGGATTTTATTATTCTTTAACTTTACTTTTTTTATTGATATTTTGTTAGATTATTGGTAGTTCTTTTAAGAGATTTACTAATTGTATTTGTTAATTGTACCTATGTTATTTCACAGTCACCACATAGCCATAAGGCTAATGTGGCTTAATTATAAATAGTATATTTATATATTACCTATATATACTTGTTAAAATGAAAAAAAATGTACAAGTGAAGTGTTTAAATAAAAAATTAAAAACTAGTATAAATTATTTCACTTGAAAATAAATAAATTACATAAGTACGTAGGTAATACTAACGTAACGTGCAATAAAATACTTGAATTAATGAAAAGCTATAAATACGCACACAATTATGTACCTGTATGTACCTTAGTATATATGAGGTATATAATGCAGTCGGGCAGACATTTGGCTCATGCCTTTTTATAATTAGTAGGTACGAGACTCGACTCTCCGCCAGAATACATATTATAATAGGATATACGTAGTAGGAAGAGTGTAATTAAAAGATTCCACACGTGGAGAATATGATGGTTTGGTAGTTTTAGGCCGGCTACTATGGTGCCTCCGGTGTGGATGAGGTTTCAAATTCGGATAAATGAAAGTCCCCAGACTTGTAAGCTATCCGGGTAGTCGGTGGGTCGTTTTCAATGTAGGTACATATATATATATATAGCAAGACCATTCATGACACCGAAGAGTTTTCTAAGTAATGCATGTGTACCTACCTACATACATTCATATAGTACCTACCTACATACATATTTATAATACATAGCTCCCTTCTGAATACCAACCCAGCGAGTAAGCACACACAGTCACAGCGCGTTGAATTAAATTGTATAAACAAAAGCAAGCCACGGAGCGGAGCACTGAGAGATATTCAGAGCGAACTTAATTTGAATGTTATCTGACAAGATGATTGATGATAGCTGAGGAGGGGGCGGCAGGGGGAGGGGGAGTTGAATTATGAAGACAATAAGTTCACTAGATGCTAATAAACCTTCCATCTGTAATAACGACACTGCTACTATATGTATAAGTAGGTACCTATGTAATGTCATCACACATCCTTGTTACATCAGTTACATATTATTTACATACATATGTAGGTGATATCAAGTCACGTAGGTACCTTGTCTCACATTTATTATTACAAAATTAAAGGCACATAGGCAAGTATATGTAGGTATATTATTATTATGTGAGTGTAATAGGTAGGTAGGTACCTATGTACATGCTATTTAGTTTTCATTTTACACGAGAAATAGATTTGTAGTTTATTTTATTTACATAAATTCACGGCGTTAGCCTTTAAGATGTTAACAATCAAATCAAAAATAGAGAACAACTTCATAAAAAAATTACAATTAATGTGTTGAATCAAAAAAAATAGTCATACAGGTAAAACAAATGTAGGTATGTGAGACAATTCTTATAAATACGTCAAACTAAAATATTCAAACAAGTCATTTTAAATAGAGGATTCATAAATATACCTATAGTCATACAGGTAAAAAAAGAGTAATGAGATAATTATTATTTGTCAATCAATAATACTTAAAAATTCAATGTGAATAGAGGATTAAAATTTATTGTCAGGTAAAATAAGTGTAAGTGAGATAAATATTATGTTATATGTAGCTGTATGCTTTATTATTAATAGTTATTATATATGTAATGTATAGGTGTATGCTGTATATTACATATTTATATTATGCTAGGTGATGATAATAGCTGTGTAGGTAGGTAGGTATATAATAATATGTAGGTACGTGTATAGGTAATAATATTGTGATGGATGGCAAGTGCAGGAGTATTGTACCTACATCTTAATTATATATATATACATATTACTGTGTCAGTAGATACATAAGTACCTACAGTTAGCTACATAATATTATATGTACAGTAGAATATTACCTGGCTTTCTGTACGGTGTACTTCTTTTCATTGAAATTGTATACCTAGTTTTATGAAGGTTCTCTCTCACTACATTATAATATATACCTATGTAACTAAAATAAAAAATATTATAAATGATTTACACACACTACAGGTAGGTAGGTAGGTGTTACTGTTGATATTAATTAATAACATAATACCTACGTGCTTATACATCTACTATAATATGTTGATACGTTATCGTCCCACTAGGACGATCGCATCACTTCATTACATACATAATTATCAAAAGAGAAATTATCAAATACATCTAAAGAAATGAATTTACATGAATTGTACATAAGAAAAGTATATAAATTGGCTCGTAACCCCCAGTCTTCTATGTACAAAGCACATAGAGGACACATAGAATAGAAATTATATTATGAAAGTATATAAAGAAAGTTACAGTTATATTTGCAAGTAAAACAGATTAATATATTGGCTCAAGTTCATGTCTAGGTATGAATCTACTTGGTCTGTGCAAGAGGAATGCAGTGTGTGTGGGTGACAGGTACATACTTCAATTATACATATTATACTTACGTAAAGTTCAGATAATCTCGGTCCATGGTGTTCCTCATCATTATATTCATATGGTCATCAGAGTATTCTACATATTATATAGATATCATAAATTCCAATTAGGTTCCTTCTGTTAGCATATAATATATCTCAGTGGTTTAGCTAATCCAGGCTTAGCATCAAAGGCTAGCTCTCCAGATACACATTATTACAGATTGTTATTCGTTTCATATTATATTCTTGTACTCATGTCCTTTATAGATACTCATACAAAAGTTCGTTACATACAGTTTCACTCAGGATTCGAACCCAAGGGCATCATAATATATAATGGAATATTTATATGCTCAGCTTATTCCGGAATTGAGCCTGGAATAACTCCTTTTCCGAGTACATTAATACATATCCAATAGCAGTTACAAGTTTGGTACAATATCAATATCCAGCAATATCCACTTTAGGTATCTGGTTGTACGGAAGGTACATTTTATTAATAAAGGAAAGGTGATTATGTAAAAGCAATAAAATTCGTAAATGGAGATAAAACAAGACAGTATGTATTGAATAAAAACAGGGATGATACATAACAATGGTTCATAGATATCTAACTCAATTATTCGAACATTACACAGACAACATATATAGTGGATTATACATAAAATTATGAAAGCAATGGTTATACCATTAATTCAATACAGACATTTAAACAAAGTGGCATGTACTTAGATACTCATATATTCAATACATAAAGTGGCATTTACAATGGTTCCCTGATTATAGTTAAACTTATAGCTTGTCGGGTACTTACAGATTAAATTACACGTTAATTACGCTTGGTTCCTGATTATCGGGCGATGCAGATATATACGTTGACAAACGCGTAGATGACTTCCTATGTTGTTCTGCTATACCGTCTATACAGACAGTGGGTGGATCCTCTAAGCAGGTCTTGTCTATTACCAACAGACAATTACAAGTGGCCTGGTGTCACACGCTGGTCCAGCCTACGGTATATACGTTCAAGAAGGGATTTCTTAAGGACGATTACATGTTCCTCTGTATATGTTGACGAATGTCTCTATTTATCCGATATTAAGAATAGCGTCGCGTATTTCCGGTTACTATCTACTAAGAGGTATATTTATTATTACATCACACAACGTTGGCATTATACAGATCAGACATTATGCCTCACTCCAATACGCGGTTATTTAAGAACAGTTTATTTACTTTTACTATACACATACTCCATTTCTATTCACATGATACGTTACACTTTTGGTGGGAAACAAGGCCGACTGGCGAGAGTTATTTTATTGATTAATTATCATTATCACGTAGGTGGAGAACTATTTTCACTTTACCAAGATCAGAAATATAAAATCCATACATTATGGTATTTAAGAAAATACGTTATTTTGCGTCGCGAACTATTATTATTAAGAAATTTACTAATGGCGGGAACACATTACATGTTTATACAAGTTCCACATTAACAGCACTATTATGAGGCATACACTACTCAAATTACTATATTATTTCGTACATAATATTTAGACAATCTCTGCAATAACTATTTGTAATATATATCTATTATTATTAAGAATGGAATACTGTCTTATTGAGTTCGCGGGTACCCACGGAGACAAGCTCCGTGGAGGGATGTTATTTTCTCCAATGCGCAAGGCGAACTGACTTGCTTGCGAGCGACGCGAGGACCTCTCATGTCGACCGTTTACTTCAACCGTCGTTTTGGCGCATCGACAAAATCATACGTTTGGCGTACAAGGTTAGAGAAACACGTGTTAAGGATATGATTTCCATAACGTCTAATTATTATTACGAGTGACCCCGTGGACAACAAATGAATGTAGGAACATTAGCCAGTATGAACTTCTCCGCAGCGATTATTTAATGCGTAGCATTCTCCCTTTCGGCCCCTCTTGAAAATTTGAAGAGAAGCGACAAATTTTCAAGTTCCTCAATTATACAAAAAAAGTTGAGAACCACTACAAAAAACAGTTGAGAACCACTGGTTACATGAAAAAGTTGAGTACCACTGGTTACATGAAAAGATTGAATACCACTGGTCACATAAAAAGTTGAGTACCATTGGATACATAAGCAACTACATAGGTACCCAATTACAGACAAACAATTCAAAAAATGGTAACTTATATACTATTACAATGTTTCTTACATCCTATAGCCCGTTCAATTATTATTAAACACTCGCGGTAAATTGCCCATAGTCAAAATTGATGCGAACTGTTTTCATATTTCATACAATACTACACAGTAGTAACTCAAGAAATCATGAGTTTGGAGTTGCATTCATAGTGGACAAAAAGGCAAAAAATTGTGTCATTGACTTCAAGCCCATAGACGAACGAATATGTGTCCTTCGTATCAAAACAAAGTTTTTCAACGTGTCAATGGTCAACGTACATGCAGTGACTGAAGACAAAGATGACGTAGTCAAAGATACATTTTATCAGAGACTTGAACAAGTATTTGACTCAATACCGTCTAATGATATAAAGATTGTCATCGGAGATCTCAATGCAAAGGTTGGTCAAGATATAACGTACCAACACATTACAGGAAGACACAGTCTGCATATGGAAAGCAATGACAATGGAGCCCGACTAATAGACTTCGCAGAATCAAGGAACTTGGTAATATCGTCTACACAATTTCCCAGAAAAGATATCTATAAATGGACATGGACCTCGCCAAATGGAAGACATCACAACCAAATAGATCATATACTGGTAGAGAAAAGAGGAGCTTCAAGTATCATAAATGTACGAACATACAGAGGCGCAAACTGTGATTCAGACCACTACATGGTGGTGGGCACATTTAGGAGCCGTATCTCAAGTATTAAATCAGGTAAAAAGCAAAGTGCACCAAAATTCAACATAGAAATGCTTAAAACACCCGAGGGCCAAGAACGATACCATAACAGCCTTGCAGAGACTTTGCCTGATGAACTAGGAGATACATTGTCTCACGAAGCCATAAAAGAAGATTGGGAGATGGTCAAAAGTGCCATACTGAATGCAGCAGAGATAGGAATAGGCAGTAGACCAAGACCACTAAGAAATCCTTGGTTTGATGATGAATGTAAACAGAAAATAGACGAAAAGAATGGACTGCGAAAATTATACTTGGAACGAGGTACAAGAACCAAGAGACAAGACTATGAAAATGCAAGAAGAGAAGCCAATAAATTGCTGAGGAAAAAGAAAAGAGCTTATATGAATGCCATACTGTTGAAAATGGAACAAGATTTTATAGATAACAATACGAGAGAAGCTTATAAAGCAGTCAATGTATTCAAAAAGGGCTTCAAACCAAATACCAATCTATGTAGAGATAAAGAAGGAAATATCACAGCAGACCCAGAAAGAATTAAAAATAGGTGGAAAGAATACTTTCAGCAAATCCTAAACCCAAACACACACATTACAAACGAAACAACGGATGTACCCATGGAGGATGATCAGGAAGTTAGCCCCCCCTCCCTTACGGAGGTCCAGTCGGCTATAAAAAGAATGAAAAACAATAAATCACCTGGCATAGACAGTATACCATCCGAGTTGTTAAAATATGGGAACGAACACCTTCACAGAATTCTGCATGGACTAGTAAACAAGATATGGGATCTAGAGGCAATTCCTGAAGAGTGGCAAATGAGTATAATATGTCCCATACATAAGAAAGGGGATAAACTTAAATGCGAGAACCACAGAGGAATTTCATTATTGAGCACTGCCTATAAACTACTGACTACAATACTGAAAGACAGGGTTGAATGTTATGCAGAAAATATCATAGGAGAATATCAGGCCGGGTTCAGAAGAGATAGGTCGACGAGTGACCAACTATTTACAGTACGCCAAATACTTGCCAAGTGCTGGGAATTCGATGTTGATCTGTACCAACTGTTCATCGACTTCAAACAAGCCTATGATAGTATTAATAGAGAAAAGCTGTACAACATACTACTTACATTCAAAATACCCACAAAGTTGGTCAGACTAATCAAATCAACCATGAGTAACACAAAGTGCAAAGTGAAGGTTGGAGGAGACCTTACAGAAGAGCTCACAGTATCCCAGGGTCTCAAACAGGGTGATGGATTAGCTCCCACACTTTTCAATCTGAGCCTGGAATACGTTGTACGCCAGACATATCATAACAACACAAACCCTAACATATACTTCCAAAGCAGCCAGATAGTTGGATATGCGGATGATCTCAACATAATAGGAAGATCCCTGACAGCCATAGAAGAAGTATTTGATCCATTGGAAACAACAGCCAAGGAGATAGGACTAGAAATTAATGAAAATAAAACCAAAATAATGAAACAGTCCAGAAATCCCAGAAATAACCCTCTACATGTGGCCCAGTTTAAGGAAAGTTATAATTTTGAAGTAGTCAATGAATTTACCTATCTGGGATCTACCATAACCAAAGAAAATGAAGACCACGTAGAAATTAAACGAAGGATAGCAACAGGAAACAAAGCATTTTTTTCTCTTCTACCAGTCCTTAAGTCCAAAAGTGTCCACAGGAAAACAAAAATTACCCTGTACAAAACTATAATAAGAACAGTAGTGACTTATGGGTGCGAAGCGTGGACAATGACAGCAAAGTCTGCAGAAGAGCTGGACAGATTTGAGAGGAGAGTGCTAAGGAAAATCCTGGGACCCGTGAATGATGGCGAAACCTGGAGAATAAGATTCAACGATGAGCTATATAACATCTACAAGGCTCCCAGACTCTCTGTATATGCAAAATTTAACAGGCTAAGATGGGCCGGACATGTGCAGAGAATGCCGTCTTCACGGGTACCAAAAAGGATCCTTGAGGGACATCCGGGTGGGAAAAGAAAAGTTGGCAGACCTAGGCTGAGATGGGAGGATGAGGTGAGAAAAGACGCAAACCAACTCCTACAAGTTGTAAATTGGAAAACCGCAGCGGCAGACAGGAGGAGTTGGAGGCGAGGGCTGATGGAGGCCAAAGCTCGATATGAGCTGTAGGGCCATCGAAGAAGAAGAAGTTTTCATATTTTGACTTACACTTCTTAATAATAACACAAAATTCACTTTAGTTGTTTTAGTACGGGGCTCCTAACAAAAGTTTGAGAGCTACAATCATAACAATATAATAGTACATAGAGGTGTGTATATATATAGACATGTGCATATGTGCATGTATATGAAAAACACAGGTTATGAAAACAACAACTTTAAACATTTTACAATACAATTTTATACGAAACTCAGGATCTGTATTACGTTACAATATACGGTTCGTTCTACACTGGTGATAAAAAAAATTCTCTTCAATTTATCAATATACGTACGTTTTATTGCTGGATTCTTTTACTACGATCGACGACAAGTTAACATTTTAAACATGACAAACATATAAAACAAAAGTTACATACTTAAGAAGTTGGTTTACATCATTTTCGATTCCGGTTACATGTATCCAACAAGGGAAAAGTAACATAAAGGAATTTAAATAAATATAAACAATTTTGTATAGATGGAATTAGAGATACTACATTTACGCTTCATTTTACCCATTAAGCTTAATAGCACTCATATACAAGTGATTTCATGTACCATATACCATACAAAGATATTGGCAAAGCACAGAAAGAAATCATACATAATAAGGACATATACATATTAGAAAAACAATTTACACGCAGACATGACATAATGGTACATCACGACGACTGCAATCACATTTACAGTAACCGATATTCATTAATGGCGTCAAATCCTTCTACGCATATTACATAGACACAGTTCTCACACAGAGACAGATTTCTCACACAGAGATAAATCTCAGAGGGAGCTACCCTCACACAGGCTTAATACATGACAAATACATTGAACAACTTTCGATCTTTGCTACACAATATACAAGTTACAAGTTCAATAAATTCTAATATACATCATTATTCAAATTCAACATTTACTTCTTCATACAGGGCTCACCTTTCATAAACAGATTCATACATCATCTTTATTCACTAACATACAATTAATTAAAATTATCCCATTGAATATCTGTAGCCAACATTCCACTACAGGTTTTATTCTGTGTCCTTCATAAGCCATTCCCGTTCAATGTCAAAATGTTCTATCACATTTTCCAATGTATTCAAGCAACATAAACAAATTTTCACACAAAGTCACAAAAGTATTCAATTTAACAAGGATATACTACATTCAAACATTTCCAATTACAATTCATAAGAGATTACTACGTGTCCTACGCGGAATTAAACGTCATATAAACTCAAACTTCAAAATAATAGGCATGAACGATTAGCAATCACATTGTCTACATTCATCAAAAAGAGCATTACGATTTATCTTTCACACTTCCAGATAACATCGTCTCTACATTGATTACACAAAAAGTCACACAAAAGTATTTAACACATCTCTCCTACCACGGCTGTACATATTACATAAACATAACTCATTTTTTATCAAAGAGCGTTCGTTAGTTTACCTTAACGGGACAATTCACTAAACGGACTCAGTTCTCAAATAAACAAGGCATAGGTTACTTCAATATGTCACGCTGATAATAAGCCGCAAAAGTCACATTATTACATTTCAAGAAAATTAATTACTTCACAAAAGATAACAAATTCCGTACACGAAGGGTTAATATTCAACAGCAAAAATTCTACATCGTTACATGGTTACTTCTTTAATTTCCAAAAAAAATTTACAAAACATCATTCTATTATTTACGTTAATGTCAAAATTTTCAACGATGGTCATCAAAGGGTTAACTGTTTCTTAACTAAATTCAAAAATTCAGTTATAGTTCACAACTTGACATTAAAAGAAAATTCAATTATTATTCACAAAGGGTTAACAAATTCGGTCATGCTAAGGGTTAAGTGTATTTATTTTTCAACTTTCGTGAACGGTCGTGAAGGTTTAACATTATTCACTTCGATTTATTTTTTTTTTTTACTTTAACTTTCTCAAAACAAAAATATTTATATAATATTATTTGTCATTATTATTTCGTCACATCACTACGTACGCACATAATATTCTTATCAAAATTCTACTACGCATAATTTTACACAACAACGCTCATTTAATATTATTTCTCCAAGAGTTCAATAAAGATATTTATTCCAAATACAACATTTTACTGTTTCAAAAAATTTTATTCAATTTAATATTTAACATCGATTTTTACTCTCATCGTTTGAAAATGAATTTACTATTAAAATAACATAACAACAAAATTATGTTTACCGGCAAAACAAATTTACTTGTACAAAATGCTTTACTATACATACTACAGTATCGGTACATACTTCGTATCGTTCCAATATTATTATTTTCAACTATACATTTTACTAGTAATCTGGAGTTCCCGTTTCGCGCGTGAATATTTTTATTACATTGTTGCGGTAGGTCTGTACGATGTCTCTTTCTCTCGCGACGTACAGGTATGTACCTATTATACGCCGTATAGACATGTATACTACTTGTTTGCACACCGCTCGCTTCTCGCGATGCACAACTACGGTATAATATTATATCCATCCTTACGGCGTTCGATATTATAGATACACACTATATCTTCGTTATATTATGTAGGTCGGTTTCACGATGTTTTGTTTGCGGCCTATAACGAAACATTACGATGGAATATTCTCTACAATACAATTCTTTCTCATACGGCATCGATCTTTTACTCCACATTATAACAATACTCGCGACAAACGTTTGCGCTATACACCAATACATTTATTTTTTAAATACGGACATTTAAATTATCTATTTTACGATTCCTGTTTCATTTTTAAAATTGTTTCCATAAACATACACACATTAAAATTATTACATTTTCAATTAATATCAATACACATAATTACACAACAAAGACAAGAATTCTGAACTTCACGATTAGGCATATTCATCACACAATACATTTAAAATTTTCGGGCCAACAACTATGCGAGTTGTACGATCCAGGACGAGCTGCCCAAATTGATACGATTTCGTCCACTTTGCTACATCCCGGACGAGCCCCCAAATTGATACGTTATCGTCCCACTAGGACGATCGCATCACTTCATTACATACATAATTATCAAAAGAGAAATTATCAAATACATCTAAAGAAATGAATTTACATGAATTGTACATAAGAAAAGTATATAAATTGGCTCGTAACCCCCAGTCTTCTATGTACAAAGCACATAGAGGACACATAGAATAGAAATTATATTATGAAAGTATATAAAGAAAGTTACAGTTATATTTGCAAGTAAAACAGATTAATATATTGGCTCAAGTTCATGTCTAGGTATGAATCTACTTGGTCTGTGCAAGAGGAATGCAGTGTGTGTGGGTGACAGGTACATACTTCAATTATACATATTATACTTACGTAAAGTTCAGATAATCTCGGTCCATGGTGTTCCTCATCATTATATTCATATGGTCATCAGAGTATTCTACATATTATATAGATATCATAAATTCCAATTAGGTTCCTTCTGTTAGCATATAATATATCTCAGTGGTTTAGCTAATCCAGGCTTAGCATCAAAGGCTAGCTCTCCAGATACACATTATTACAGATTGTTATTCGTTTCATATTATATTCTTGTACTCATGTCCTTTATAGATACTCATACAAAAGTTCGTTACATACAGTTTCACTCAGGATTCGAACCCAAGGGCATCATAATATATAATGGAATATTTATATGCTCAGCTTATTCCGGAATTGAGCCTGGAATAACTCCTTTTCCGAGTACATTAATACATATCCAATAGCAGTTACAAGTTTGGTACAATATCAATATCCAGCAATATCCACTTTAGGTATCTGTTTGTACGGAAGGTACATTTTATTAATAAAGGAAAGGTGATTATGTAAAAGCAATAAAATTCGTAAATGGAGATAAAACAAGACAGTATGTATTAGGGTGGAACGAAATTTTTTTTTCTCGAATTTTTATTTGGAATAGTTGTATTTAGTTGCCTTTTGCCATCAATTGCCTGCATTAAAAATATAAAAATTATCAGACAACGGTAAGAGCCCCCGCCAAGACATCGAATATTTACAAAAAGGACAATTTAGGGGCTATTTGCGCGGCCTTCAAAACAGTACAGAGTTTATTCAAATAGATTTATTGTATTCAAAAACATATTCAAATATAGTTAACTAGCTGTTGCAATCAAATATTATATCATTTTAATATACTTTGGCGCTGTGACAGTTTAGCAAAGGTCTGGACGTAGCGGAAGGCGGCACGCTTTGATTTAGTAATTGCAGTGTTTTGTTTCAACTAGTGTCGATAATCGTCTCAAGGTGGAAGGTCGCGCGTCAATTATTTTCACAAGTACTAGTTGATGTACGTTTTTTAAGTGTTTAATCATGACTTCTACAAGACAAAAGTTAAAATGCCCGATATTTGGGGAAAGTGCAGAGTTGAAGGAGAATATATTACCTACGTATGAGAATGTGATGAAATTCTATGAATGGGTTCGACAAGACTTAAAAGTAAGGAATAACACAAAAAAAGAACCTACATTTTTGGAAATAGCCGAAATAGTTGGGACGAAAATTGAAAAATTGTGGATAAAATCTTCTATTCCAATTGTTACACACAAACGAGTCTTACAGTTACTAAAAAGTTATCACTCAAAATGTTATAATTTGAAAAAGTCTTTGAAAAAACTTAAAGAAGAAAAGTTAGAAGTATTCAGAGTACAAAGTAGAAAGCTTTTTGACATAGCTGCATGTAAATGTAAAGAATTTGTAAGCTGTACTTGTTTGAGAGAAAAAAAAGTGCCAAAAGCGGAACAAATATTTTTAGAAGACCAACGTACTAACAGACTAATGGTTTTAGGAAGAACGGACCTTATCCAGAGTAAAAAAATGCAGAAAAGAAGATTACGTGCTCTTAAACAAGAAATCAGGTATAATTCAAATACACGAATTGAAGAAATTCCCTCTACTTCATATCGATTAAATAGATCTGAAGTTAGTTCTAATGTTGATCTTCCTTCTTGTTCGTCGGCCGCAGGTGGTCTTGACACCGCGAACACAGTGAATCAAAAGCCTACAAAGCTCACGGATGCCAGTCTTCATAGTCTGACGACTGTATGCGATAGATACGGAGTATCAGACCGAGCTGCGGCGGCTATCGTATCATCTGTTCTATGTTCTCCTTCTGATGCCGACTCTGAGGCGCAGTCGAATAACATCGTGGACAGGATGAAACTAAGAAGAATAAGACAGAAAGTACGCGAGCAAATTTTAACAGAAGAAAGAGTAACAGAAATTCCTGCCTTATATTTCGATGGAAGGAAAGACCAGACGGCTAAAACTGTTTTAAAAGGATCAAAGAGATTTAGAGTGATTGTACCAGAGGAACATATTTCGATTATAAAAGAACCAGGTTCTGTTTATGTTGGATATGTGGTTCCAATATCGGGCAGTGCAAGAAATATTGAAAGAGCTATCCACGGCTTTTTGACGTCGGAAAATATATCACCAGAGAGTATAATGGCTGTTGGCTGTGATGGAACAAACACAAACACAGGGAAAGTGGGAGGTGTGATACGTCTTTTGGAAAATAGACTATCTCGACCATTGCAATGGATAATTTGTCTCTTACACATCAATGAGTTGCCGTTGAGGCATTTGTTTACCTATTTGGATGGCCCTACTGCAGGACCTAAATCATTTGCAGGTCGAATTGGCAAAGCATTAGAGACATGCGAGATGCTACCGTTGGCCCACTTTGAGAAGATAGAAGGTGAAATACCTCCACAAATATCAACAGATTTAAGTTCAGATCAGAAATATTTACAAGAAATTACAACTGCTATCATAAATGGATCCAGCCCTCCCGATTTATTACACAGAAGCCCAGGTAAGCTTTCCCATGCCCGTTGGTTGACAAGAGCTAATCGCATACTGCGTTTGTATATTTCTACGGAAAATCCTCAACAAAATCTTGTGACTTTAGCAACGTTTATTGTAAAATCATACGCCCCTGTCTGGTTTGCTATCAAAACACATTCATCCTGCAAAGATGGTTCAAAACATTTATGGAAGCTCATTAACAGCACTAGGTATTTGTCGAATGAATTGTTAGCCATAGTGGACCCTGTTTTAATTCGAAACAGTTACTTTGCTCATCCAGAAAACTTGTTGTTGAGCATGATAACAGATTCACGCAAGCACATTAGAGAACTAGCCGCAAGACGCATTTTAAAGGCTCGTCAAGTAAATAAAAATTGTGTTTTGCGCATATTTGAGGTGCCAAAAGTGGATTTAAATGCAAGTTCTTTCATTGACTTGATTGATTGGCAACAAAATATACATGAACCCCCAATACTGATGAATATTTCCGATGAGCAGTTAAAAGATCTTATTGAAAATGGAGAAAATTCAGTTTTGGAGTTTATGAGACTGCCTTGCCACACCCAGGCTGTGGAAAGATCTGTAAAAGTTGTGACAGAAGCAGCTCTAAGTGTATGTGATAAGACAAGAAGAGAGGGATTCATTAAGTCTAAATTAGCCTCTCGAAAGCTTATGCCAAAGTTTGAGACGAAAAAAGATTTTTGCTATAAAAAATGATGTTATTCATACTGACATAACTTTTTAAAGCTGTGTTAACTTTTAAAAATAAATATTCTACTATCTAAAATATACTTTTATTATATCATTTACTTGCATAACTTATTATATTTACTTAATATTTTGTTAATAGGGTGTACTAAACAAAGCGTCTGTAAAAACTTAAAAAATGAAATTTTAAGTCTATGGCGGGACCTCTTGCTGTTGAGCTAGAACTTCCAAATTAATGGGTGTTATTTACAATTATATAAGGCAACTTTTACCTGGTATTCCAATTCGATATTCAAAAAAAAAATTTTTTTCATACAAAAGTGTTCCACCCTAGTATGTATTGAATAAAAACAGGGATGATACATAACAATGGTTCATAGATATCTAACTCAATTATTCGAACATTACACAGACAACATATATAGTGGATTATACATAAAATAATGAAAGCAATGGTTATACCATTAATTCAATACAGACATTTAAACAAAGTGGCATGTACTTAGATACTCATATATTCAATACATAAAGTGGCATTTACAATGGTTCCCTGATTATAGTTAAACTTATAGCTTGTCGGGTACTTACAGATTAAATTACACGTTAATTACGCTTGGTTCCTGATTATCGGGCGATGCAGATATATACGTTGACAAACGCGTAGATGACTTCCTATGTTGTTCTGCTATACCGTCTATACAGACAGTGGGTGGATCCTCTAAGCAGGTCTTGTCTATTACCAACAGACAATTACAAGTGGCCTGGTGTCACACGCTGGTCCAGCCTACGGTATATACGTTCAAGAAGGGATTTCTTAAGGACGATTACATGTTCCTCTGTATATGTTGACGAATGTCTCTATTTATCCGATATTAAGAATAGCGTCGCGTATTTCCGGTTACTATCTACTAAGAGGTATATTTATTATTACATCACACAACGTTGGCATTATACAGATCAGACATTATGCCTCACTCCAATACGCGGTTATTTAAGAACAGTTTATTTACTTTTACTATACACATACTCCATTTCTATTCACATGATACGTTACACTTTTGGTGGGAAACAAGGCCGACTGGCGAGAGTTATTTTATTGATTAATTATCATTATCACGTAGGTGGAGAACTATTTTCACTTTACCAAGATCAGAAATATAAAATCCATACATTATGGTATTTAAGAAAATACGTTATTTTGCGTCGCGAACTATTATTATTAAGAAATTTACTAATGGCGGGAACACATTACATGTTTATACAAGTTCCACATTAACAGCACTATTATGAGGCATACACTACTCAAATTACTATATTATTTCGTACATAATATTTAGACAATCTCTGCAATAACTATTTGTAATATATATCTATTATTATTAAGAATGGAATACTGTCTTATTGAGTTCGCGGGTACCCACGGAGACAAGCTCCGTGGAGGGATGTTATTTTCTCCAATGCGCAAGGCGAACTGACTTGCTTGCGAGCGACGCGAGGACCTCTCATGTCGACCGTTTACTTCAACCGTCGTTTTGGCGCATCGACAAAATCATACGTTTGGCGTACAAGGTTAGAGAAACACGTGTTAAGGATATGATTTCCATAACGTCTAATTATTATTACGAGTGACCCCGTGGACAACAAATGAATGTAGGAACATTAGCCAGTATGAACTTCTCCGCAGCGATTATTTAATGCGTAGCAATGTATGTAACTATACTGTATCAAATAGAGTTTGTGAGGTATTTGTGATGTAATTTTGATATATTGTGAGCTTATATTACTATAGTTCACTAGGCTATGTGCTGTGCTATTGGTTATATATATTTATCATCATCGCCCTCAACGCTCCTCTCGGGAGCAGAGGGCAGAAACCATCCTCCTCCATTCAGAGCGTCTCTGTGCCAATTGCGTCACCTCTTTCCACGACATTCCTTGCGCTCTGATATAGTTGTCATAGGAACGGTGTATTGTGAAAGAGGGACGCCCGGGCCGACGGAACCCCTGCGGACGGAAAAACAGTGCTCTTTTTGGCCAACTATCATTAGGCATTCTCAAAACATGTCCCAGCCAGGACCATCGTCTCTCCTGTATTACGGAGATTACAGGTCTCTGCTGGGTGCGCCGGCGCACAGCATCATTTGTAACATGTTCATACCATTTGACATCCAAAATCCTTCTAAGACACCTATTTTCAAAGCTTAGTATCTTCCGCTCCTGAGCCTTGGTTAAGTGCCAAGACTCGCAGCCATATAGAAGGATTGGGATGATGCACGCATTGAACAAGCGACATTTTGTCCTGATGCTGAGTCCAGACGCCTTCCAAACTTTGTTCATGTTATTGAAAGCCCCACTAGCTGCCCCTATGCGGATTGGTAATTCCGACCGGAGATCACCCTCTGGCGTTATGGTTGCTCCCAGGTACCTGAATTTGCTAACCTGAGATATTTGGGAATTACCAACCATTAGTGGGGTGTGAGTACTCGTGCATGTACTATTACATATGTACTCCGTTTTACCAGCGTTGATACGAAGGCCAAGGCGCAAGGAATTTTCATAAAGAGCATTAGCGTTGCACTGTAATCCGTCCACAGATGTATCAAAAAGGGCTAGATCATCCGCATATTCAAGATCGTGCAGCACTCCCACAGACGTCTCACTGTTTTCACGCTGTGATAAAGGCACACCGCCAGGGCCCAGAATAGATTTTCTGAGCAGATAGTCCATAATTATGGCAAAAATAAAAGGTGCCAATACACAGCCCTGCCGGAATCCAGTGGTGATCCTGAAGGTGTCAGTTGGACCACTTGATGTTCTGACAGAACATTCAGAGTCCATATGCAGGGCTTTGATCATGGTTACCACCTTGGGCGGGGTGCCATACGCGACCAGTATTTTCCATATGGTTGGTCTGTGGGGGCTGTCAAAAGCTTTTTCGTAGTCAATGAAGCAACATGCAAGCGGTGAGTTGAACTCTGGCGACTGTTGAAGTACGCATCTGGCACAGAAAATTGCGTCCGAACAGAACTTGCCAGGCACAAACCCGCATTGTTGCTTTCTCAGAGATGCCAACACTGGTTTTTGAATGCGACTCAATATGATTTGTGAGAGAACTTTACCGGGCACACTAAGTAGTGTGATGCCACGGTAGTTTCCGCATTCCAGTGGGTTTCCCTTCTTGAAAAGTGTCATGATGGATCCATTTCTCCAATCTTTCGGGCAGAGCTCCTCATTCCACACCTTGTTAAAGAGATGGTACAGTGGGTGGATAAGCGCATTCATGCCATACTTAAGGAGCTCTGCGGGGATTCCATCCTCACCCGGGGCCTTGTTGTTTTTTAGCCTTTTTACAGCTGCCTCAATCTCCTCATGTGTTGGGGGGGTTTCGGCTATCCCAGATACCTGTGGGATATCTAGGTCGCCATCCTCATTGCCAACATCAAAAGGTGAGGAGGGGTCCGGTCGGTTTAGAATGAACTCAAAGTGTTCTCTCCATCTTCCTCTTACTAAGTCAGGGGCAGAGATCAGGTTTCCACTGCTATCATTAATTGAGTCAGCAGTCTTATTCTGACCTCTTCCTCCTAACATGCGGATAATTTCAAAGAGAGTCTTCGAGTCATTCCTGGCCGCGGCAGTTTGTGCAAGCTGTATTTTGGCTTCGACATCACGTCGTCTGTCTTTGCGCACAGATTGCTTTACCAGGCGGTCTAGCTCTCTGTACGAATTTCTTAGGGCCTCCAGTTTCGTAGGGGACTTTTCAGCATCTCTGAGTATTTTGACTTTTTGGCGATCTTGAATATATCCCCAGGACTCCATAGACATCCATGGTGGTTTGTTCCTCTCTTTGAACCCAATGGACGCAACCGCTGCAGCCTTCACCACTCTCTGGAACTCCTCCCAGGCCGACTCTACTGAGTCATTATCGGAAAGATACCGAGAGAGTTCAAATAATTGGTGCAGCTCAGCCTCATACTTCATGCGAGACCGAATATTCCCTAACCCACAGACGTCAAACACTCGCGGTGCAGCTGGTCTTGCAAATTTATTGAACCTTAGCTTCATGGCTCCGCCAAGGAGCTCATGATCTGTTTTCAGGTCCGCTCCACGAAATGTCCTGACATCCTGTAGATCAGAGCGGTCTCGGGCCTTAACCAAAAGATGATCAATTTGGTTTCTGGTACGTCCATCAGGTGAGGTCCACGTGTATTTGTGGATATCCTTGTGAGGAAACAGTGTTCCTCCAATAAGGAGTCCTTGGAGTGTTGCATACTCTATAAGACGGGAGCCGTTGTCATTTAGCACTCCCATGCTATGCCCCCCCATTACGCCAGGACCGTTTAGTGGGTCGTTGCCTACTTTGGCATTAAAATCGCCCATCACAACGATCCTATGCCTTTTAGGAATTTTGGATGTGACGGCTGCCAGACAGACATAAAAACTGTCCTTGACCGTCCTCTCCGCATCCTCTGTGGGGGCATAACACAAAAGTACCGTCAACGGGTCACCCGTTGCCCTAAACGAGGCGCGTAGTAGCCTGTCGGAGATGGGTTCCCAATCAAGTAGCGAGCCGTCGGCCCGTTTGCTCATTAGCAAGGCGACACCATGCTTGTGTTTTGTCTTGTGGCCAGAGTGAATCATGGAATAGTTCCCCGCCTCACTCCTACCACAATCCAAAAGACATGCCTCAGACACACCTAGCAGGTCTAACCCATAGTCACTCGCTATCTTGGCGGCAACCAACTCCTTTTCATGCCTCAGCGTCCTCATTTGTATGTTCCGATTTTCAATTTCCTTATTCGGTCCAAGTTCTTACGGTCAGGGGGGCTACATGTAAATGGACCCCTCCCCTGTAGAGGTCCAAGTGTCCGAGGCTTTATCCTGTTTCTGTTTGCAGTCGGTCACTTTAAGTATGTTGGGAGACAAGCCCAACGATACCGAGGCCCGGGAAAGGACGGCTCCATCCTACCTGATTGTTGTAATTCTCAGTGGAGGCTCAAGACTGAACTGCCTTGAAACCATAACGTAAAAAATTGAGAGATTACTTTTTAATCTAGGCCAATGTTTGAATGTGCAATGTCATTGAAATAACATGAACATTTGAAAAACAAAGGCCAAATAATACATACATATTATAGTAGATGTATAAATATATATAAAAAATATATATTTATACGCATCTACTATAATATGTATGTAACTATGTATACTGTATCAAATAGAGTTTGTGAGGTACATATTTGTGATGTAATTTTGATATATTGTGAGCTTATATTATTATAGTTCACTAGGCTATGTGCTGTGCTATTGGTTATATATATTTATATAGAGTAGGTACAGCCTTGTTCCTTCCTCGGTGATTATTATTTCAACGAATTGAAACTGTACCTTTTGAGTCCCTTACAATTTAATTGTTCGGCATTGATCTAAGCTTTGGTATAGGTAGGTAGGTACTGTATTATTATTTCTGTATAAGACACTCCTCGCAACCAATGTCGATACCCTTTTATTATGGACCATTACAAAATGGCTTTATGTATGTATATGGAACTATGATTGTAGAAGAGCAGCTCCGATACACTTTTGTTCCACATCTGAAAGGTACATAGGTAGATACACCTAATAATATTATTGAGTCAGCAACTCTTATACATGTATACTTGAGACTGACCGGGAACACCATCATTGGTGAAGGTCATAAAAAAAAACTCTTATACATGTACCAGGTACCTATGTACATAGGTATTACTAAATATCTTGATCTTGCTCACGAAATCAAATATATGTGGAGAACACCTACCACAATCATCGTGCCTATAGTGTTATCTGTGAATGGTTTAATACCTAAGAGTCTGTCAAGCAATCTCAGAAAATTGCGAGTAGATGACAGGCTCAATAGTTGACGGCATGCAGAAGGCTGTTCTTCTATCGTCCACCAGGATAGTTAGAAAGTTTTTGTCTCGGTAGCTCTGTAAGTGATCTCCTATAATTATACTTTTTTCATAGAACATCATGGAAGGATCAACTCGAATGATGTTGGGGTTCAACATTTTGAATATGAATTTATTTTATCATTTTATTGTTTTTTTCGTATAGTGATGTCTATGATGTATGTTTTACGGCATCTGCGATCAACCAACACAATACATATCTGGTCGATTAGCTATAATAGTTCGATCAGTTTGAATTGGTCGATCCCAGTAGAGTTTAGTGTCATTGTTTTCAAGTACCGATACTGGACAATAATTATAGTATGGTAATTTTGATTCCTGTTCAATTAATCTAAATTTCAAAGCTAAATTTTGATGTAATATTTTTGCTACCTGATCATGTCTTTTCAAATAGTCTGTTCCGGAAAGAAGAGAACATCCAGACAAAATATGTCTTAATGTCTCTCCCTCCCGATAACAGGCTCTGCATCTATCCGAAATATTTTGTTTCATTATAAATATCACCTACCTTAGTACTGCAGAACGGACATACGTATTTTCGTTCTACGATAATTAAAATATTTAAATTCGTTTACACGCAAATCTAATACAAGTGATACCAATTTCGAATCCTCGAAAATTTGTGCATCTATTGTGAGCATTGTCGTGCGTGTGTCGTGAGCAAAGCGAAATATCAGGTGAATTGCATAATTTGACATATGATAAAATATTATTGTCACAACTACAGCTGAAAACACCACATACTGAGAGTACATTGTAAAATAGTGGTGTGCAACAAATTGTGTAGTATACTTTTTTGCCAAAGTTCTACTAAACTATCTGAATATAATGGATAGCGACCCAAGTGGATTAATACACATCTCAAATGACTCTCCGCATGACTATGTCAGTAATGCAAAACAAAACTTGGAAGTTATAAACACTGTTCTAGTAGCTGACAAGAGCCGTTTAAATAACGATCTGAGGGGTCAAGTCATGAGTGCGTCAACAAACCTGCAAGCAGATATAGCACACATGGCAATCAAAATGGCCGCCTTACAGGCGGAAAATTCACAATTGAAGATGTCCATCCTAGAACTAACTAATCGTGGAACTACGGGTTCTCCTGATAGAAGAAAAATCTATCTATATCTATCTATACCATCACGGCATATCCCACAAGTGGGGTAGCCAGCAGACCAGCTGCATATAAAATATGCAAGCTGTCTTCTCCGTGCCAATATAAAATCAAGACATTCAGGATGGGTGGCAAGAAAAATAGCCGTGACTAATACGGCTACTTCTCCTATTTTAGTTTCTCAACAATCTAGTGTAAATACTGAGATCATAACAGATGTCAATAAGCCACCCCAAGCCATATATTCATCTGAAACGCTTCCTGCCAATATACCTACCTTTTATGCCAGTTCAAAATTCTGTTTCCTACGCATCGGTTTTGGCTGGAGAAAAACCTGGACGTGGAGAGGCAAGACAGCAGAGGTGAAAGCAAAGAAAAATTATTAGAGGACAGGGTGAAGCGGATACTGAGTTGGTAGCAGTTGAACCTCGGAAATTTATTCACGCGTTTTCATTTGAAAGAATACATCAGAAGAACAGGTCAAAGCATATATGAAAAGAAAAAGACCTAACAAAAGTGATGATATAATTGTTGAGAAGATTGTAAGCAAAGGACTACATGCATCATTCAAAATAACTGTACCGGCGAGTATATTTGAAGAGTGGATGAAAGGAGACATGTGGCCCCCAAATACTGGAATAAATGAGTGGACATTTCGGAGGGGACGAAAAATCCCAGCGTCCACTGCCTAGGTGTCCCATTATTAGGAGTACATTTTGCACGTACGCAAATGTGAGGGGATTGAATACTAAAACGCATGAATTTAAATGTAACCTTCTGACACAAGAACCGGATATTATTGCTTTAACTGAAACCTGGCTTTCACCTGGAGTCTTGAATGCTGAACTCTTCGATGAGCGTTTCACTGTTTTCCGGAAAGATAGGACAACCAGAGGAGGCGATGTGGCTCTAGGAGTCAATTCAAGACAATTATTAAGTGCAAAAAGACTACATTACCTTGAAACTGATGGAGAAGACCTATGGCTGAAGATTGGGTTCAAGCACGTTACTATTTATGTTTGTGTTGTGTATTTTCCTCCTAGTACCTACTGACAAAGATAAATTCTCTACATTTTATCAAAAAATTGAAAGTTATAGTAGTAGACTTATTGATAAAAATATCTTGATTCTCGGAGATTTTAATCTCCACTCTTGTAATTATCATGTAAGTGAACAGGCCTATTTTCTAAATTTTTTAAATGTAAGCCAACATAATCAGGTTCAAAATCAGAATAACAGAGTTTTGGATCTTGTATATACTAATATGGCAAATTCATGCATTGATGTTAGAAAGCAGGAGCTCCCACTCGTAGCTGAGGGTGTTCATCATCCTGCTATTGAAATTGAACTAAAATTAAGTAGAAGCAACAGTCACAAAGAGAGGGAGACTGCAACTGACAACAGTGCTATGAGGTGGAAATTTAATAATTCTAACATCTCAATATTCGTTATTTTAGAAGGATTAACTATGTAACAGTTACGAGACATTTTGAATGTTTTTTAAATATTCTACAATGCACATCCGTTACTTGATTTTTTAAAAATCGCGATCGATTTCGGTAAACCTTTACCATTGACGAGCGAGATAATACTGACTAATATTTTTGTTAAAACATCTACAAAAACAAAATAATTGAAAACAATAGCTGCACCTGTTAAGGATTAGGCATTGTAAACATTGTGAGAAGAGGTGATTTATAATGATTTATTACTTTATTTACAATATTTACGTTTTAATTCAAAGCTTTATTAATTTCTAATGTTTCCAAAGAACATAGTTTAAAGTAATTATTAATATTTGTATATTTAAAGGAACTATTTGTTTTTACGAAATTGTGATCAAATTCAATTATATGATTCGCGAACTCGGAATAATTACTATTTTTAAGGCAAAGTTCGTGCTCTCTAGGTCTAGTTTTAAAATTTCTTTTGGTTATACCTATATATGTAGCATCGCAGTCATCACACTTAAGTGTGTACACTCCATTTTTTTGCAAGGGTTCTGTGGGATCTTTATTATTTAACAAATTTTTTAAATAATAAATTTTTAAATAATAATAATAATAATAACAATTTGTTAAATAATAAAGATCCCACAGAACCCTTGCAAAAAAATGGAGTGTACACACTTAAGTGTGATGACTGCGATGCTACATATATAGGTATGACCAAAAGAAATTTTAAAACTAGACTTAGAGAGCACGAACTTTGCCTTAAAAATAGTAATTATTCCGAGTTCGCGAATCATATAATTGAATTTGATGACAATTTCGTAAAAACAAATAGTTCCTTTAAATATACAAATATTAATAATTATTTTAAACTATGTTCTTTGGAAACATTAGAAATTAATAAAGCTTTGAATTCAAACGTAAATATTGTAAATAAAGTAATAAATCATTATAAATCACCTCTTCTCACAATGTTTACAATGCCTAATCCTTAACAGGTGCAGCTATTGTTTTCAATTATTTTGTTTTTGTAGATGTTTTAACAAAAATATTAGTCAGTATTATCTCGCTCGTCAATGGTAAAGGTTTACCGAAATCGATCGCGATTTTTAAAAAATCAAGTAACGGATGTGCATTGTAGAATATTTAAAAAACATTCAAAATATCTCAATATTCAATGATTTTGTAGCTGATTGTTCATGGTCGGAAGTTTATGCAGCAGTTAATGTAGATGATGCTGTGGATATATTTTATAGGATATTTTATGACGCATTAGACCAATTTTTTGGAGCTGACGCTAATAATAGCCCTGTACTGTATCCTAGGTGGTTTTCTGGTCAGTTAATTTACAACATTAGAAAAAAACACATGTATCACAAATTCTGGAAACAAACCCAATCATCTTATGCCTACTACAAGTTTAGCGAACTAAGAAAATCTGTAAAGAAGGGAATTCGCGATTGTTATTTGCGGTATATTGAATTAAGTGAAGAAAATATTAGGAACAATCCCAAGCGATTCTGGAATTTTGTCAAGAGTAAAAGGGGTATAGACCAATTGCCGGTGTGTTTAAATTCACGGGAAATAGTTTATACTAAGCCACAAGACATAGCTAACGGTTTTGCAAATTTTTTCTCTTCGGTTTTTAGTCAACGAAGCACTTTTCGGATGCAGAACACTGTAGGCAGTACTTTGTGTGATATTGATAGTGTAACCGACCAAGATATTAAATACAGTTTAAGAAAACTTAATCCAAAGTCCTCATCTGGCCCGGATATGATACCATCGTTTCTATTTAAGGAAATCGGAATGAACTTGGTTGGTGTTTTGAAGCACATTTTTAATCTTTCTCAAACAACTGGGCAATTTCCAAAGCCCTGGAAAATGACGAAGGTAACACCGATTCATAAAAAAGGGGACGTCTTCGAAATTTCTAATTATAGGCCCATAGAAATCTTGTCTTCTCCCGCAAAACTTCTGGAAATGATTATTCATAAGAAGATTTGGGATAGTTGTGGACACCGAATAGTAGACGAGCAACATGGTTTTCGACCAGCCAGATCAACGAATACAAATCTTATGAGTTTTCTAACTTTTGTTACAAAACACCTAGACAGACGGATTCAAGTAAACGTAAACTACAATGACTTCGAAAAGGCGTTCGATAGAGTTGATCACAGTATTCTGTTGGCTAAGTTGGACGAATTTGGACTATCGACAAACTTTGTGGCATATTTGGCAGATTATCTACAAGACCGCTGTCAATATGTATTTTATAGAGGCTTTAAATCCGATGTTTACCCTTCGCTTTCTGGTGTGCCACAGGGATCTAATTTGGGGCCACTTTTATTCTCAATCTTTATTAATGACATCGGAAAAGTCATTAAAAATTCTAACTACTTACTTTACGCTGATGACTTGAAGGTATTTCGTGAGATAGAATCAGAAAATGATGCAATACTGCTGCAAAGCGACATAGATGCCATCTATTCATGGTCCTTAAAGAATAATCTTTTATTCAGTATACAAAAGTGTAATATGATGACTTATACAAGATCTCGCGAACCGCTTAAATACTCATATAAAATGGGAGGAATGTCGTTGTGTCAAATAGAAGAAACTAAAAATTTGGGCATTGTATTCACGGCAGATCTTTCATTTAAAAAACACATCACGGAAACCACGGACAGAGCTTTCAAGGTGCTAGGTTTCGTAATGAGAAATTCAGCACATTTTAAAAACGGTAACACCTTGCGTATATTATACGAATCACTTGTGCGCTCTATTCTAGAATCAGGTTCCCTTATTTGGAGTCCAAATGAAATTACCTTATTAATTTTTTGAACACAAAGATATCCATTTGTTTACTTGGGAGAGAGGGTGTGAGAGATCCTTAATCGATTATGTATGTGTTGACTCAAATCTTCGGAAGGCCACCATTGATACACGTGTGTATAGGGGCGCTGAGCTGGAAACAGACCTTTTTCTTGTGGTTTCAGGAATATGCTTGTTCTCTGGCTGGCGGTCTTTTTTTTTTTTTTTTTTATTTTTTATTTTTTTTAATGAGGGGAAATCCTACTTGGACGCCCAACCCTTCTGGCTGGGTGTGCCGGACTCTCACCGACTAAAACCCCTCCTCTTCTTTGCGGAAGTGTACCTGTCTTTTTATAAGACCTACCACTTTCCGCAGATTGTCTATCTTGTCTGTCTGTTCTCGTCTACCTCTTTCACCTTGATAATCGCCTCCATATAAGAGGCGATCGTCCTCCATTTCTCGGGTGACTCCAACATAGCTGCCACAGTCGTGTCGGCGTTCACATCTCCAGCGACCTCATCTCGCAGTGTGGCTCTGGCTTCATCCCATCTGCTGCACTCGAAGAGAGTGTGCTCCGCGTCGTCCACCTGTGCGTGGCAATACCAGCACGCTTCTGTTGGGGCCTTGTTTATTTTTTTGAGATATTTCCCAAATACCCCGTGTCCAGTCAGGCATTGGGTGACACGGAACGTCACCTCTCCGTGCTTTCTTTCCAGCCATGGTGTCAGGTTCTTTATAAGGCGATGTGTCCACCTTCCCTTCTGCGAGGAATCCCAGGCTTCTTGCCACTTGGCTATTGATATTTTTCTTTCTTGCCGTTTCAGTGCGTCTGTAATCTCCTCAGTGCTACGGTGTATTCTACCACGTTCTACTGCCAGTATGTTGAAAGGCAGTAATCCAGCTATTACTAGTGATGCGTCGGTTGATGCCGTTCTGTATGCTCGGCATACTCTCAGGGCTGCCACTCTCTGCGTGCTTAGGAGTTTCTCCACGTGACTTTGTCGGCTCAGAGCCTTTTCCCAGAGCGGCGAAGCATACAGAACCACCGACTGAGCTGCCATCGCGAGAGTTCTTCTTCTATTTTGTGATGGTCCCTTTGTGTTGGGTAGTAGTGAATACAGCGCCCTTACTGTTTTCTGGGCTTTGTCACACACACGGTTGATGTGTTTTCCGAAGGTGAGTCCAGAATCAAGTACGACACCCAAATATTTCGCCTCCTTTGCAGGTTTGATTTGCTGTCCAGCTATTTCAAAATTTACGTTTCTGGCACGCCTTCCTCCACTAAGTATTACTGCCACTGTCTTTTGGGCGGCTATCTCAAGATTGTTTGCTTTCATCCATAGGCAAATTGCGTGGAGGGCCGTATCCGTTTTCGAGACCAGTTCTCGCTCGGTAGATGCAGTCACGGATACCGCGAGATCGTCCGCGTAGCAAACTAGACAAACTTCCTCGGGCACGGCAACCGACATGACATCGTCATACATGATGTTCCACAGAGTAGGGCCAAGAACCGACCCCTGCGGGACTCCTCCATTTATCTCCGCGTCTACGTTTTTACTTATCTGAACTCGCCTTGTCGTAAAGTAGTCTATTATAATGTTTACCAGGTATGTACTGATGTTCTTCTTTTTTAGCTTGTCAATAGAGATCGGCCATGATGCCGTATTGAAAGCGTTCTTGACATCGATCAGAATCAAGGCATTGAGTTTGCTGGCCTTTCTGGCCTCTGCAGCCACTGAAATAATCTGGTCCACCGCTCCAGTTGTAGATCTTCCCTTGCGGAAGCCGTGTTGGTTGTTGTTCAATGCGTTTTTTTCATCTAATTCGAGCATAAGTCTCTCGTTGATGACGCTCTCGAACAGTTTACTCACGACATTGAGAAGGCATATAGGCCTGTATTTTGTTTCCTCATTTGGCGATCCCTTTGGCTTGTCTACAAGAATTAGCTTGGCACTCTTCCACGTTTTGGGGAATTTTCCGTTTCTGAGGAGTTCGGTGAACATAGCCCCAAAATAGTGTACATTTTTTGTTGCTAGGGTTTTGAGAGCATCTGGTGGTATGTTGTCGGGGCCCGGCGATTTGCCCACTTTTATTCTTTTTATTGCCTTTAGTATTTCGTTCTCACTAATTATATGGTGGCTGAGGAATTCAGGGTTTTCCTCCTTAATCAGTGGCCTACTTGGTTTAGTTATAAATAGCTTCTGGAACGTTTCTTCCTTCTTTTTTAACGTGAGCTCAGTTTTGGGACCAGATCGGTTCATCTGAGCTCTCACTATTTGATATGCATCACCAAATATATCTTCATTGAGTTTTTCACACAGCATGTCCCAGTTTTTCCTTTTTGACGCCATTATCTCTTTTTTTAATTTGTTTTTTGCCGTTTTATATGCGCTTTGCAGTTTTTGTTTCATGCTATTATTTTTGCATTTTTGACACTCTCTTCGCATTTTGTTGGTCATTTTTATGTGTTCTTGAATGTCTAGTGTCCACCAATAAGGTAGTTTTCCTTCGTCATTCGCTCTTACTTTTGGTGTGCTATGTCTGTAGGCTTCTTTCATTGCATTCTCATATTCTTCGGCATTTATTTCTCGGCCATTTGTGATTTCTGCGAATTTGTTGCATAAAGAGGTTGGGTTGGTTAATCCATTTATGTATCTGCATATGTCTTTTCTTGGCAGATTCCATTCGCTCATTGTGTATTCGTGATCGCTAAGAGATGCGTCATCAAGAACTCTCCAGGTTGGGACTTTATTATAAGCTCTTTCGTTCAGCATTGTTAAATCAATGTAAGAGATTCCATTCGGCCTGATGCAAGTTGGTCGCTTTCCATCGTTGAGAATTACAAGATCCAAGGAGTTTGCCCATTCCAGCAGTTCTTTTCCTCTGTTATTAGTTACGTTACCACCCCAGTAAGGATGTTTTGCGTTAAAGTCACCAGTTATGGCTACCATTTTTCCATTAGCGTACTTCCGAATATCCGTCTGTATACTGAGTAGGACCTCACTGAATTCCGTCTGTGTGCATTTATTAGGGCTTACATATGAACAGTATATAATCAGGTCTTTGGTCTCGATACAGATAGTGCGGCCGAGACTCCTATAGGCCTCTACTCCACGATCTCTGCTGATTCTCATCAGCATTGCATCATCGTCTTCGCTGACGTAGCAATCTCTGCCCTTTGTGCGATTCAGGTTTGGTTCGTTTATTGCTAAGAAGTCGCATTTCTCTCTATGCGCTATCATCATCGCCAGATCATGACCACTGTTCATTCTACCTACGTTTATTTGAATTAGTTTCAGCATTGTTGCGTGCGGTGTTATTCCTACGTGCCTCGTTTAAAGCCCGTCTAAAGTAGGGACATTTCCCTGACCTAGCCATGTGACCACCTATTTTGCAATGTGGGCAGAATTCTTCAGCCTTACAGGTTTTTTCAGTGTGCTCATCTCCCCCGCACTTTCTACATTTGTCGCTTCTGTCCTCTCCAGTGCATTGGTATGCCTTGTGTCCATATAGCCAGCATCTGTAACACATAGTAACCTCCACTCTCTCCCTTACTTGGCATACGCAGAGACCCACTCTTAATTTCTTCAGTTCGACGAGGCATCCCGCGTCCACCTCGTTTAAGAGAATCGTGGCCGTTTGTCCACCACTTTTAGTAGGTCTAAGTGGTTTTACTGTAACGTGGTCTGGGAACCTGATGCTACATGTTTTAAGCGCCTCCAGCACATCGTTTTCTTCTGCAGTTGGGTCCAATCCGCTAAGGTGGATTGTCTTCTGCTTTCCATCTCGGATCCTGCAGCTTCCACTATCAACTGCCCTTTTTAGGCTCTGCGTTATTCTGTTCTTTGAACCTTCCTGTGTTTTTATAATGATGTTTCCTTTTTGTGTCTTTCTTACGGCTTTAATAGTGTTCTTCTCTTCCTCGTCTAATCCACTTTTTATTTTCTTCAGAATTTCAGCGTAAGATTCGTTACCATTGTCGATAATTATTGTATCGTTTTTTTCTCTTTTATTTTTAGTAGGAGTTATTTTTCCTCCTTTGTCTTTGTCGGGAATTTTTAGTGTAATTTGGATCCCCGCTCCCTGGAAGATGAAAGCTAGTAGCTTTCTCATTGTGTTTATCTTCAGCCTTGTTGGGGCTACGAAAGTTACTGCTCTTCCCTTTTCCACAGCTAGTTTCTTGAAGCTTTCACATACCTGGAAGGTGCTTTCTAGCTCCCTCTCCTTGGAGGGTTCTCGATATAGTGCGCATATCGCTCTTTGTTTTTCCATATTTCCGAATCTTGTTGTTATCTCTATCGTGGATATTCTTCCTCCTTCGCAGGGAAGGTTTTCTCCCTCTTTAAATTCTGGATAACTTTCTAAAACTTTCATTGTTATTTCGTCGTCATCACTTTCACTGCCTTTCTCTTCCATAAAATATACTACATTCTCCGTTTCCGAGCTAATAATTTTTCCTTTTTCTATTTGAATAGCTTCGAGACTTTCATTTGTCCATCTTTGTGTCATGATCGATTCAAAGACGGAGAAGGTTTTTTCAACCTTGCTTATGTCTGTGAGCTCCGAGTCTGCTCTAACTTCTTTCAAATCAGGTCTTTTTCTTTTATTCTTCCGATTTAGATTCTCTTTGAGGCTCTTCAGTTCTTCTTCTAGTCTTTTGGTGTTTTCCTCCTGAATCGTCTTATATTCGTTAAATTCTTCTTGTAATACTACGAGTCTCTCCGATTCAAAGGTTTTTTCGTTCAATATTCTATCTGTCAGTCCCATGGCTTCTGTTGTTAGTATTTTTAGTTCCTTATGCACATTCTTATTTTTTCCGGCAAATTTAGCCATTTCTTCAATCGTCTTCCTTAATTTTTCCAGGTTTTTATTGACTTCGTTTATCCCCTGTTTTGGGCTCGATATCTTCTTCCTTTTGTTAGTTCTCCGCACTTCCTTCTCCATGTCCGGGTCTGATACGTCCGAGAAGAACACTCCTGCAATGTTTGGCGACGCAGGTGGCGTTCTCCTCAGGGAGTCTCTCCTAGTAAAGTTTCCGCTTTGGTCAACTGGATTATCCATGATTTCTATTGTTTCCGTTTCCAGGTTCTCGCTACATCCTCCTTCTTCCCTGTCATCATGCTGTCGTCCCATCTTCGCTTCTTCACTGTTGTTTTTTTTTATTAAGTACTTTTCCATATTTGATCCCACGTGTAGCTAGGGAAATAAACGTCAGCCCAGTCAGAGCCCCGCTTGACTAGGTAAGCCAATGTACTAGGAGGGGTCGGCAGGTACCTCCTAGAGAGCGTTCGCGGCCGCATTCTTTAATGTCTTTGTGGTCATTCATCCCTCGGCACGTTTCTCTACACCTTGGATTAAAGACTTCCCCCCAAAATTCTGGCATTTCGACCTGGCATTCCCACCGTGGCGTACCACAGCAGCAACATCAGGAGCCCCCACACCTCGACAAGGTACATCCAGAACACATCCCTCTCCAGTCGTTCCAAGCTCACTACTCCACCACCGATCCATCGCCAAAGGGTCAGGGCACAGAAGGGCAGCAATGACCGAGCAACCACTGAAGAGAGCGTGGGGGTCTAAAACACATAAAGATCAGAAAGCTAAGAGGATAAAAGTCGAAAAGTTGAACGAGATAGAGTGTAGGGAAAAGTATGAAAGAGAAACATGTATGAAATTTAATGCAAATGAAGATAGTGATTTGAATGTAGATGAGAGATGGAGTGTGATGAAACAAGTGCTAGTAGACTGTGCAAAAGATATCTGTGGGGAAACTGTGATTGGACGGAAAAAAGGCGATGCATGGTGGGATGATGATGTTAAAGACGCAGTTATGAAAAATAAGAATGCATGGAAGGGTGTGCTAGCCTCACGTAATCTAGATCAAGGAAAAACTGAGAGTGCTAGAGAAGTGTACAAGGAATGTAAGAATACTGTAAAGGAACTGATAAAGGAAAAAAAGAAATTAGTAGATGAGGCAGAGTGTAAGAAATTGTCTGATAATGTGAAAGAAAATATGAAAATGTTTTGGAAAGAAGTTAAGCGTAAAAGAAGCAACAATGAGGTGAATAGTATGAATGCGATTAAAAATAAAGAGGGATGTATGTTGATGAATGTTGTTGACGTTGTGAATAGATGGAAAGAATATTTTGAGGAGCTGTTTGAAAGTGGAGGTGAATGTCCAAGCCAGAACAGTGAAAGGGAAAACGCGAATGAAACAAGGGATGAAGAAATAACCATGGATGAGATTAAGAATGCATTGAAGAAAGCAAAGAATGGCAAAGCGGTTGGATATGATATGATCTCTACGGAATTCATCAGTCTGAGTGGGCTGAGGACTCTCGAATGGTGTCATTCACTCTTTAACCTGTGTTGGAGGGAAGGTTGCACGCCAGAAGACTGGCGAAAAGCTGTGAAATGCCCTCTATACAAAGGAAAGGGGTCAAGACTAGAATGCGGGAGTTATCGGGCTATCAGTCTGCTGAGCTCGGTGGGGAAGCTGTATGCAAGAATATTGATTGAAAGAGTTCGGAAAGTAACTGAGACGAATGTATGGGATGTGCAAGGTGCCTTTCAGAGTGGTAGAGGATGTGTGGACCAGATTTTCTCCCTGCGAATAGTGACAGAGAAGCTCCTAGAGAAACACCAGAAGCTTTTCTGTGCGTTTGTTGATCTTGAAAAGGCTTATGATAGAGTAGATCGTGAGAAAATGTGGCAAGTACTATCAATGTGTGGGGTGGGTAGTCGGCTAATTCGCGCCATTGCATTCCTATATACAGGAAGTTCTGCGTGTGTTAGAGTGAACAATAACCTGTCGGAATGGTTCACACTGACAAAAGGAGTAAAACAAGGGTGCGTTATGTCGCCATGGCTTTTTAACCTATACATTGATCATTGTATTCGTCCATTGAAAGAAATGAATGTAGGTGTTGATATGAATGGGATGAATGTAAGAGCGTTAATGTTTGCCGATGATTTGGTATTGATGGCTGAAAGTGAAAGTGATCTACAGCGAATGATGACGTGTGTGTATGAAAATTGTGTGATTAATGGATTGAGAATGAATGCAAAAAAGACAAAAATCATGGTGTTTGAAAGAGGAAGTGAGAGAACAGTATGCCAGATAATGATTGACAACGAAGTGTTAGAGCAAGTTGACGAATGTGTGTACTTAGGTAGTTTGTTCACGAGAGATGGGAAGTGTGAAAGCGATATTGAAAGGAGAAAAGTTGCTGGCAATAAGGTAAATGGTGCAATCCGACCAATAATTGCAAATAGAAACATATCCACCACAGCTAAAAGGTTGGTGTACTCTGCTATCTTAGTGCCAACACTTGTGTATGCAAGTGAGACGTGGACATGGTTAAAGAAGGATGAAAGTGGCATAAATGCAGTGGAAATGAGATCGTTGAGAAGGATGTGTGGTAAAAGTCTGAGAGATCGTGTGCGTAACAGTGATATACGAAAGGAATGTGGAATGAAAGTTGGTGTAATAACAAGGATGAATGTAAATAAGTTAAGGTGGTTTGGGCACGTGGAAAGAATGAATGAGGACAGAATGACTAAGAAGATATATTTGGCTGAGAGGAATGGTGCTCGGAGACGTGGACGTCCGAGGATTAAATGGCAAGATCATTTAAATCAAATCCTACAGGACGGTCACGTGTTGAGCACATTGAACAGGAGAGCATGCATGAGGAATTGTATGACAGTGACGGAAGCGAAAGATGTATGCAAAGATAGAAGGAAGTGGCGCTCGATCCTTTCTGCCTACCCCGCGAGGGAAGCGGCGTGATGGTATGTATGTATGTATGTATGAAATTACTTATGTACTGCAAATTGAAAAAGTTCAAAAGCGTTTTTTGCGACATTTGTACCGAGTTGAATGTGGTTACTATCCTTACCTTTACCCCTCATTATTTATCATGGGTTGTATGGGGTTCACAACTTTGGAAAAAAGGCGTAAGGAGTATCATTGTAGACATTTCTTTAAATTGTTACATGGAATATGAAACGATATCGTCCCTCTAGGACGATCGCATCATATCATTATACAAAATTATCAAAAGAGAAATTATCAAATATTTAGAAAGTATTTAAAGAAATGAATTTACATTATTTATACATAAGAAAAGTATGTACATTGGCTCAGCCCCCAGCTTTCTATGTACAAAGCACATAGAAAACACATAGAATATTATATGATAGAGGAAGTATATAAAGAAAGTTACAGTTATATTTGCAAGAACAACAGATTAATATATTGGCTCAAGTTCATGTCTAGGTATGAATCTACTTGGTCTGTACAAGAGGAATGCATTGTGTGGGTGTGTACATATTTCAATTATATATTTATACTTACATAAAGTTCAGAGAATTCTTTATCCTTCGGTTTCATCATTTTCTTATGGTCATCATATCATTATAGAATACATAGGTAATTCAAGCAATGTTTCTTCTGTTAGCATACTTTACATTGCAAAGATTCTACTTATATCTTTTCCTGAGTAGAATTACAGATATATATATATCCATATAAACAATCAAAAATTTAAATCAAGTGGAACAAAGATTATCATAAGTACATCAGACTTTTCCAAGAAAGAGGATATTTTATTTCCCTCAATGGAGTCATTCATTTAGCTCTTTGTTGCCTTCATAGTGAAACAATATGGTCTTTCATCCATTGGTTGGTCAAGGAATCGAACCTTGGTTACATAACTACTCCAAGTATAAACTAGGTTATTGGAAGATTATATACAAGGAGGCGAAGAGATGTACTTTGACATGATTAAGAGTATTGAATCTACTTGTAGGTACACAATGGATTTCAACAGAAAGATAACGTATGGTAAGTGATTCACATTTATTGTGCAAGTATATAAATTACATAACAAGACAGTTGCTTTCAAAGTAAATTTGTAGGAAATAATATTCCGCTCAATATGCAAAATTATGAAAGTTCTACCATATTCGGATTGAGATAATAAAACAAACAATGGTAATTATCAAATAAACCAACCCCGGTATTATCAATATAAATCAATACCTGGTTTATCATATGATCTATAAACATTTAAATGGAATCATTCATTCTTCATTCAAACCCAAAATCTTAAATTATTACACAAAGGGAATAAATATATAAATAGTTCAATGATAATATGAATTCTGTTATGGAAAAAATATCATTACATACAATATACAATAGTAATATAGTCACTTACAGATGAACAGGCGAGCTGTTGTTGAATAACACAAAGCCGAGTATATTACTGATGAAGTATTGTGTACACTTTGACGGTAGAAGGCAGAATCGTGAAAGAAACATATTCTAATGTCTCTATGGCGGTCGCTGGTCATACCAAAGACGTACAGGGGAGTGTAGGTGGTGCCAGAATCTGATAGATTCTGTCCTCAGGACGGAAGAGATCACTACTTCTCAAGAGTCATGAGAAATCTTATAAGTTCCTACTCTATCCTCAAGTTCACATTGGAATGGGAGTTACATCGGTAAATCACCGATACGCAATATACGGACTACCCGCGTTGAAGAGGTATTCGTTGCAGACTTCGGAACACATTCATAATTTTAAATTAAATTTATAATACTGAGCAAGTAGAAAGAATAGTTTATGCGCTTTTTTATGATTCCTATCATTGAATAAGTGTTCAGAAACAATGGATTATCCTCTTCTCACGGTTATATATAATGGCGGGAACAGCATAACCACGCCCTAACAAACACAAATGCTACATTACTCAAAATCTTCAAATGTTGTCTTTATAACACCACAATAATCGAAATCTATATGACTCAAAGGAAACACAAGAATGTCCATAACACTATTCGGATTATTGATTACTATTGATTATTAATCATTATTATTATTGCTCCCTGATATTGGCGGTAAAATCGGTCGCACGCGCAATAACTAACACAGATTTTTAAAGTACATTATTAACGACACACAATAAGAATAGTTTTACGTACGATAGAGGGCAACACACTTGTTTATCACATTATGAAGTTAAGTACTATTAAATAATTATCGTTAGTATTATTGTTGTGTCGGAGCTACGCAAGGCGGTTCGCAACCAAGGCGGGGAAGGGACAATCCCTTCCTTCGTCCAACCTATGCCATGGTTTGCGGGTAACTGATTTCAAAAAGACGCGTTCTATTAAAAAAACAGTTGGTCGGTTGCATCAGCCAGTCACGTGCCATAACAGATGTTTTGTAACGTACAATTATTATTATTATTACGGAAGACTCATAGACAACAAATGGATATTGGAACATTAGCTAGTACGAACTTCTCCGCAGCGATTATTTAATGCGTAGCAAATAGTACAAAATCCCGCAATTCTCGGCGAATTAAATTTTTACGTACCAAACTCATACTGTCGATCGCGAACACATGTACTATTTTATCCTCCACAGGGCAGGACCAATCTAGTGGCTAACTCTCCAGTAGGTAGAGCAGTGCAATATCTGAACGAAGTAGCACCTCACATTGATATTTTTGGTATATCATATCAGGAATTTATTAAGCATGTAGACATCCACTTGTAATGTTTTATTTTATTTTTGTTTTATTATTATTATAATTTTTTTTATCATTATTATTATAATATTATTTGCATAATAATTATATTATGTGAAGATTTTTGTTTTTTTTTTATTTGATTTTTATATAAGCATGTAATCGCTTTAATATGTTTTTTTCTTGCTGTTAATTATGTCGGATCGGGTACACGGTCTACTAGAACCGAAGTGAGCCTTGCCCATCACTAGTAATTTAATTAAAAAGTAGCGTGACGTAGTATGGGTGGCTCTGATTGGGTAGTGGCCCTGTGCCCGGTCTGAAAAATAACATGGTGATTGTGTTTTTTATCTATTGATGTTTTTTGAGATAACTTTATTTATTGGTTTTTTAAATGGTGCTTGAAATATTGTGTAGTGTTTTTACAGAATATTGTAAGTTATTTTTTTTATTAATAGGTTATATTCGTATGGTTGTTGTTCTAGATTCTTGGATTCATATTTGTTTATGATTGTTATATGTATGTTGTCCACTGTCCAGCAATAAGGTTTCACAATTGTCAAGCTGGCAGTAGTATATTTTATTCAAATAAAAAAAAAATAAAAAAAAATAAAATTAGGATAATTGTTTGTGACTATTACTTGGTCTTGAATGGCACAAACAAATCCTTCGGTTTCGCCAAAAAGATCTCCAAATCTCAACCAATGGACCGAATCCACAGTATCAACATTCTGAGATGTTATCACTTCATAGAATCGACCATGGAGAGACTTGGATTTCCATATGTCCATTCTATCATCATTATTCAATATCGGTAGTGAGACACTTGAGTTCGACAAATACAACGGTGAATAACCCTGATCACAAGATATTATATCATCATACCCATCTTTGTTCCTAGAATTTTGAAAAAAAGTTTTTAAAGATTGAATTTCCTGATTGTGTAAATTTTTAATATTCAACAAGCCCCTTCCTCCCAATTTCCTTGGGAGGTAGAGTCTCATTATAGATGATCTTGGATGATGTATACGATACCTTGTCATCATGGTTCTGAACTTTCTGTCGATGACATCCAGCTCCGTCTGGTTCCATTTGAGTATCCCAAATGTATACAATAATAAAGGAATTGCCCATGTATTAACTGCCCTAATTTTATTGTGTCCCGAAAGATATGTATTAAAAACTTTTTTGTATCTGATAAGAATTTTTTTCTTATCATTTTTTAATATTTTATGATCTAAACATAATAATTCATTTAGGCCAAAATATTTATAATGATACTATACTATACCCTCACGCCGTATCCCAAGTGGGGTAGGCAGAGAGAACGGAACGCCACACAGATCTATCTTTGCAGACTTCCTTCGCTTCCTCCACATTCATACAGTTTCTCATACACGCACGTCGATTCCTCTTACTCAACACGCGGCCGTCCTTGAGAATTTGATCCACGTGATCAAGCCACGTGGTTCTCGGACGTCCGCGCTTCCTCACACCTTTTCTTTCAGACAAGTATATCCTCTTTGTCATTCTTACTTCGTTCATTCGTTCAACGTGTCCAAACCACCGTAGTTTATTCACGCGCATTCTGTCCACAACACTCTTCTTGCATCCGCTAATTCTTCTAATATCCTCATTCTTCACTCTATCACGCAGCGTTTTACCAACCATTCTTCTCAACGATCGCATCTCTACTGCATTTATTCCACTTTCGTCCTTCTTCAACCACGTCCATGTCTCGCTTGCATACGTAAGTGACGGTACCAGAATGGTATTGTGCACCAGCATTTTAGCCATGTTCGACACATTGTCATTGCTGACAATGGGTCGAAGTGCACCGTTCACTCTAGCACCGGCCACTTTCCTTCTTTCAATGTCCCTATCGCATCTTCCATCCCTCGCAAACATACTTCCCAAATATACATACTCACTTACTTGCTCCAAACATTCGTCACCAACTTTGATCTCGCAAATCGTTTTTTCATTCTCTCTTTCAAACACTAGAACTTTCGTCTTCATAACATTCATTTTCAAACCATTCAAATTGCAACTATCATACACACACGTAACAATCTCTTGTAAGTCTCTTTCACTCTCAGCCATTAACACATTTATAATGATCATCTTAATTTAACACTCTAATATTTATTTCATCTCTTTCAACATTTGGTGCTTGTGTAATTTTTCCTTTATTTACATTTAAAATTGCACATTTATCAAGACCAAATTCCATTTTAATCGTTTCAGTGAAAATTTTTGTTACTGACAGTAATCTATTTAAATTAGTATGATTTGGTGCATATAATTTAATGTCATCCATATAAAACAAATGAGAAATTTTGCTTCCACCTCTCTTTAACTGATATCCAATATTTGTATTTTTCAAAAGTGTACTTAATGGGTTTAATGCAAAACAAAACCAGAACGGACTCAGACTGTCACCCTGGAAAATTCCACGATTTATGTCTATCGAATCACAAACGTACCCTCCCGATTGCATTGTTACATTAATTTTTGTTTTCCAATTTGCCATACAATTTTTTAAGAAATTTATTATTTTTATTTCAATTTTGTAGATTTCTAATATCTTGATAAGCCACGAATGAGGAACTGAATCAAAAGCTTTTTTTATAATCTATCCATGCCATCGAAATGTTACGCCTGTTATGTCTCACTTGTTCACATAATTATGACACTATTAATCAGAAGCAATTCTTTGGTGCCACGAGATCCTCTCGCACAACCATTTTGTCTTACCGATAAAATGTTATTTTGATTGATGACCAATTTTATTTTATTTGACAAAATGGATGTCAAAAGTTTATAAATAGTTGGTTAACATGTTATCGGTCGAAAATCTTCTGGAAGTGTTGCGTTATTTTTTTTTGTGATCATATACGTGACACCAGTTGTAAAGAAACTAGGAAGTACACAATCCTCTAATGCAGTTTGAAATTGATTTGCCAAAACATTGTGTAAATTTGTAAATCTTTTGAGCCAAAAATTTTGAATTCCATCATTACCAGGTGATTTCCAATTATTAGTATTTTTTAAAGAATTTACAATATCGTCCGAACTTATGTATTAAAATTTCTTCCATTTCAGGTAATTCATTGCTTTGATTTTGAATTTCGTTAATCCAATTTGCATTTGAATCATGCTCAATAGGATTAGACCAAATATTTCCCCAGAATGTGGACATTTCTTCGTTATTTGCAACATTTTCATTAGTTGAGCATTGTGTACCTTCTAAGTTTCTATAAAAAAAATTTTGGTTATTTATGAAGAGCATGTTCTGTTTATGTCTATTAGAACGTTCTTTAAATCTTTTGATTCTTTTTGCTAAAACTTGAATCCTTTGTTTATAATAGTCTAATTTATCATTTATAACTTCATTTAAGTTATTTATTTAATTTATATGATTAACATTAAATATTTTTATAATCGTTCTAACAATCCTTGGTCGTCTATTTCCTGTAGAAAATGATATCAACCTTCCAATGTTTAATCTAAAATTATTTAATTTTTTTTCAATTCTTTTTTGCCAATTTGGTTTGATTGAATTAATATGATTTTGTCTGACTGGTTCTATAATATTAATATTGGCCAAAGCGCAACAAGTTGCAGCAGAACAATAAATAATAGAATGTGTATCTAATAAATTTTGACTATTACCAACATATTCTATAACAATTTTATTTACATCACGAACAATCCTATCAAATTTATAACTTAACAAAAATTACGACAACAAGTTAAATAGCATAGACGTACTTTTATTACTCCCGTATTATTTATTATTTTGATTGTGTTATCTTCGTTGTGTTAAAATCACGTTGGTTTCTAGCGTATTCTATAGTCACATTGTTGTTGTTTTCTCGTGTCTACAACCACGCCGGCCACTTTTTAGACGACACACGACCTTGACTAACTTTGGTGGAGGTTTTTACTTTTCTTTTCTTTTATCCTATATTTTTTATTTACTTGTAAGTTTTGGTGTTGGGTTACAGGGTGGTGGATTTTTCGTATTCCTTTGCGGTGGGGGGTAAAATGTAAGACAATAGGTAGTACGCTTTGACGCATATGGCAGCGATGAGGCTTGCCATCCATCATTCCGCGTCAAAGTGGGTGAAGGGCACAAAGAGGAGAGCGGAATGCAGGGTGGGAGTTTTGAATGTGAGAGGAGGGATGGTAAGAAAGACGGTCGAAATTTTAGAGATGATGAATGATAAGTATTTGGATGTTTTGTGTGTCTGCGAAACGAAGAGGAAAGGGTGTGGTATTAAAGAAAGTGATGGAAGGATCGAGTTGTGGTCTGGTGTTCCAGATACACAACACGCATGTCAAGGTGTGGGTGCTTTTTTATCGGAAAGAATGAGCGAATGTATGAAAGGGTATGAATGTGTAAGTTCCAGGCTAATCTGGATCCGTTTCAAAGTGGGGATGACTAGGATCTTACTCATAGTTGGGTATGGTCCTGGGAACGATGCCATAGAGACGGAAAAGGAAGAGTTCTGGAATGGCGTGAGAAAGATTGCAGAAGATAAAAAAGAAAATGAAAGATTGATCTTGGCAGGTGATTTGAATGGATGGGTGGGTGTTAGGAGGAATGAACTTGAAAGTGTTTTGGGAATGAATGGAGACAGTAGAGTGAACGATAATGGCAAAAGAATAATTGACGTGTGCTTGGAGATGGACCTCTTTGTGGCGAATACCTTTTTCGCCCACAAGGAGATCCACATGTATACCTGGGAGAGAGGGAATGAAAGATCGATGATTGACCTCGTGTGTGTGGACTCTCGTCTCAGGAAGGCGACCACGGATACTAGAGTGTATCGAGGCGCTGAGCTGGAGACGGATCATTTTCTTGTCGTCTCAAGAATAAATCTATTCTCCGGTTGGCGTTCGAGAACACAAAAGTCCACGCCATCTATGAGATTGAGAGTCGAAAAACTGAAAGATGAGAGTGTAAAGAATGAATATGTAAAAACTGTGAATGAGAAGCTGAGTGCGAACGAAAAGAATGATCTAACGATGAATGAAAGGTGGGATGTCTTAAAAAGTGTGCTTGTAGGAAGTGCAAAAGAAACATGTGGTGAAGCTAAAGTTGGACGTAAGAAAGGCGATGCATGGTGGGATAATGATGTGAAAGAAGCTACAGATAAGAAGAAGAATGCTTGGAAAGACTTACTGAGTGTGAAACAGTGTGACACATGTGAAAAAGAGCGAAAGAAAGAAGTTTACAAGACATGCAAGAAGGAAGTGCGTGAAGTTGTGAAAATGAAGAAAAAAATGCTTGAAGATGAAGAATGTAAGAAATTGTCTACGTATGCGAGTGAAAATATGAAGATTTTTTGGAAGGAAGTAAAACGAAAGAGGACGGGTTCAAGTGTGAACAGTATGAAAGGGATAAAAGACAAGGATGGATGTGTGTTAGTGAATGATGAATGTGTGTTACGGAGATGGAAGGAATATTTCGAAGATCTGTTTGAATGTGATGGTACAAATGCAAATGAGTATGACGACAGTGAAAGCAGTGTGAATGAAAACGATATGATAGACATGAATGAGATTATGAATGCATTAAAAAGAGCGAAGTGCGGTAAAGCTGTAGGGTATGATTGTGTTGCCGTTGAGCTCATCAAGTCTGGTGGACCGGGGGTTCTCACGTGGTGTTTGGAGCTTTTCAACGATTGTTGGAGAGAAGGTGTTACTCCAGAGGATTGGAGGAGGGCTATCATCTGCCCCCTGTACAAAGGGAAAGGCTCTAGACTTGAATGCGGGAGTTATCGGGCTATTAGCTTGCTGAGCTCAATAGGGAAACTGTATGGTAGAATTTTGATTGAGAGAGTACGAAAGATAACTGAGTGTAAGATATGGGATGCGCAAGGAGCTTTTTTGAATGGCAGAGGGTGCACCGATCAGATCTTCTCCCTGCGAATGGTTATAGAGAAGTTTCTGGGTAAACACCAGAGGCTTTTTTGTGCGTTCGTGGATCTGGAGAAAGCATATGATCGAGTGGACCGTGAAAGGTTGTGGCGCGTGTTGTCGGAGTGTGGGGTGAGCAGCCGGTTGATCCGCGCAATATCTTCACTTTACGTGGGAAGCTCCGCTTGCGTGAGGGTAAATAACACTCTCTCGGAGTGGTTTGTCCTCACCAAAGGAGTGAAGCAAGGTTGTGTCATGTCTCCGTGGCTGTTCAACCTATTCTTCGACTACTGTATGCGACCTGTGAAAGAGATGGATGTTGGTGTCGAGCTGAATGGGTTTCGGGTGAATGCATTGATGTACGCAGACGATTTGGTGTTAATGGCTGAGAGTGAAAGGGACTTACAAGAGATTGTTACGTGTGTGTATGATAGTTGCAATTTGAATGGTTTGAAAATGAATGTGATGAAGACGAAAGTTCTTGTTTTTGAAAGAGAGAATGAAAAAACGATTTGCGAGATTAAAGTTGGTGACGAATGTTTGGAGCAAGTAAGTGAGTATGTATATTTGGGAAGTATGTTTACGAGGGATGGAAGATGCGATGGGGACATTGAAAGAAGGAAAGTGGCCGGTGCTAGAGTAAACGGTGCACTTCGACCCATTGTCAGCAATGACAATGTGTCGAACATGGCTAAAATGCTGGTGCACAATACCATTCTGGTACCGTCACTTACGTATGCAAGCGAGACATGGACGTGGTTGAAGAAGGACGAAAGTGGAATAAATGCAGTAGAGATGCGATCGTTGAGAAGAATGGTTGGTAAAACGCTGCGTGATAGAGTGAAGAATGAGGATATTAGAAGAATGAGCGGATGCAAGAAGAGTGTTGTGGACAGAATGCGCGTGAATAAACTACGGTGGTTTGGGCATGTTGAACGAATGAACGAGGTAAGAATGACAAAGAGGATATACTTATCTGAAAGAAAGGGTGTGAGGAAACGCGGGCGTCCGAGAACCACGTGGCTTGATCACGTGGATCAAATTCTAAAGGACGGCCGCGTGTTGAGTAAGAGGAACCGACGTGCGTGTATGAGGAACTGTATGAATGTGGAGGAAGTGAAGGAAGTGTGTAAAGATAGATCTGTTTGGCGTTCCGTTCTCTCTGCCTACCCCACTTGGGACATGGCGTGAGGGTATAGTATAGTATAGTATAGTATAGTATTGTGTTACAAGTCAAATATAGGCAACAAAAGTGATATATCTATAGTGTGAAACGCCGCGCATCTTTTTATTGAACTGTACAACTTCGCACTGCTTATAAGGTACTCATATTCTACATATTTAATCATCATATGACGTATCATATTATATGTCGTAGTAGAATAAATCAAGTATCAATAATAATTAAATTATAAAGCGGGTAGCAAATTTATTTAGCTGCTCTCATATAATACTATAAGTGCAATTTCTAGATCGACGACGTCACGAGTCACCGTAGCCGAATTGGTTGAGGCGGCAATATCATACTCAGTTGGACGGCGTGAGTTCAATCCCCGGCGATATCACTTACTTTTTTTTCAAATTAAATAAGTAGTAATCGACAGAACTATGGAAGTAAATCAACCACAGGTGCAAACCAGATCGAGGAAAAATAAAAATAGTGGTTCACCAGCGACATCTAGCGATATCAAAAACAAACAAAAATCATTAATCACTCACGGAAATAAAATCAGTAGGAACTCAACTGAAAGACGGCCATCACCATCTGGCGAGGGAAGAACGAAGCTCAACGACATTGCACACAAGGGAGAGACTAATGTAATAGATGACTCCTTAAAAGAATATCTTTCAGGTCTTCACAATAGTATAAACGATGTGAAGAATCAACTACTTACACAAAATCATGACTTACTAACCAAAATGAACGAACTTACTAAAAAACTTAATTTCATTGATGAGTTGGTAGCTGAAAACACTTTACTTAAAGAAAGAATATGCAATCTTGAGAGCAAAGTCAACAGCCTGGAGTCTAAAAGTATGACCTACAATGTCACAGAGATGGATTCATTTGCCAATGAGGTTGAGGAGAGAAGTAGTAGGAGGAATAATATTATTGTCTGCAATATGGGAGAATGTTCATTTAACAAGCATGAAGACATTTTAAAGGACGACAAATCCAGGGTCTACAATATGTTAAAGGAGGCTGATCATAGATTTTATGTGCTGAACTTAAATGCTTTATATTAGGAAGAGTAAACAATAATAAACCTCGTCCGTTAAAAGTAATTCTTAAAAGTTCTAATCAAGTTGGTGAGATTTTGAAGAATCGAATGAAGCTGTCAGCTGATATTAAAGTATATCGCGACCAGACGGTCATTCAAAGGAATCAGTACATTAAATTAAAGGAGGAGCTAAATGCGAGAATCCAGAAAGGAGAAAACAATATAACGATTAAATACATAAAAGGTAGTCCTAAAATTGTCAAAAATGACTATCCAAAAAACTCCTATGTTACTACCAGAATATCCGCGGCATAAAAACAAAGCTAAGCGAGCTACGCCAGTCCACGCCCTCTTTCGGGTACGATGTTATTCTACTGACGGAAACCTGGCTGGATTCTTGCATTAGTTCTTCCGAATTAGGTCTAACTGATTACAATATTTATAGAATGGATCGTAACCAATATACGAGCAGCAAGTCGAGGGGTGGAGGGGTTTTGATCGCTATCACTAAATTCCTACAGAGTAAAAAAATACCTATTAAGTCAAATAATATCGAACATATTTTTGTATCGGTCAAACTTGCACACGAAACGCTTATATTTGGGTGTACTTATATACCACCTAATTCAGATATTACACAGTACAAAAGCTATCACAGTGAAGTAGAATTTATAAGATGTAAGCACAAAGGAGACAAACTTGTATTGGTAGGTGATTTCAACTTACCTGACTGTAGATGGGAAACCGTGGAGGGAATGGGTGAAGATCAATCTAACATAAATTTGCAAGTAGTTAATAATCTAAATAACGACAGAGCTGCAGAGTTGGTAGACATGGCGAATTTCTATGGTCTTCAACAAATCAATAATACTACTAACAACCTAGACAGAACTCTTGACCTAGTATTTTCTTCTGATCCCGATAATGTATCTGTGTGCAAATCCTCTTCAGTGTTGCTTCCGATGGATATCTACCATCCCCCCCTCGATATTGCGATAACGTCCCAATTGCATATTTTGAGACCAGAACCAACTGTTAAACCAAATTTCCATGGAGCCGATTATCTAGCTGTTAACAATTTCTTAAAGAGCATGGATTTTTCATTTTTACAAAGTGATAATGATTTGAATAGTGTGGTCGATCAATATTATGTCAATTTAAATGCATGTATTGAGGAAAGTATCCCTAGGAAAAGTATTAAATATTCTAATTATCCTAAATGGTTTACTACTGAACTAAAACATCTAGTTCTGAGAAAGAAATTGGCACATAAGAAATATAAGGAAACCTTGAATGATGGCGACTATAACTTCTTTTCTAAATTACGAAGTGAATGCTCTTCTTTGTCTAGGAAATGTTATGCACAGCACATGGCTTCTGTGGAGAATGGTTTACCAAAAGATTCCCAAGGTCTTTGGAGGTTTGTTAATTCAATGAGGGAAGATCGAGTCGAGATACTGTAGAAATTAGGGTAGTAGAGTGATATGAAGATCCCTGATGGGGATGGCAAGTATAAGAGACTACAGAATTTATAGATTTATAGATTTACTCCAGATCAGAAGGTGACTTACCAAATGTATGTAATGAAACTCGCGATTGTTATTAAGATAATTTATTATTAAACACAGTTTTGCAAATACGAATAATGTTACACTAGATTTATAGAGAGAATGTAAAACGTATGTGTGGTCAGCCAGGCAGAGAGAACTAGAATGATTTTGGATTGTGATAATATTCTTATCACAATCCAATAAATGACGTCATCCCAGCTGACCACAATACTTTTTGGTGTTGCCTGTTCACTACAATACCTACTAATCTTACCTATAACAGTCATCATTCAAAATCACTGCAAGAGGCGGTGAACTTATTTGCGTTATTTTTCCAAAGTGTTTATGATCAGCCAATCTCACACACCGACTTCGATTTTTCCTCCGATACGACCATTGACTTGCCCAACATCACAATTTCCACTGACGAGGTCAAAAGTGCGATACTTGATTTGGATGGCTCTAAAACAGCCGGTCCGGACGGCATTCCGAATGTCTTTATAAAAGGTTGTGTTGATGTTTTGGCGGATCACTTTAAAATATTATTTAATTTATCTTTGAAGTCAGGAATTTTCCCGAATTTTTGGAAAATAGGTTTTGTTTGTCCAATTTTTAAAAAGGGTGAAAAAAACCTGGTCGCTAATTACAGACCAATATGTATTCTATCCGCCATTCCTAAGCTTCTCGAATCTATCATCGTAAGGAAGGTTAGCCAAAGCATCAACAAGATTATCACTACCTCACAGCATGGTTTCGTTCCCAATAAATCTACCCTTACTAACTTACTAATATACCATAAACACATAGTGAATGCCATTTCTGAGAGAGGTCAAGTCGACTCCGTATACACTGACTTTTCAAAAGCCTTTGACAAAGTGTCACACGACCTGCTACTACGAAAACTAAGTGGGTATGGGGTCGGCGGTGTTTTCCATCGTTGGTTGGAAAGCTATCTTAAAGATAGAGTTCTGAAAGTTAAGATCGGTAATTGTACCTCTAAGCCAATTTTTGCATATAGTGGGGTGCCGCAAGGATCGCACTTGGGACCAATATTGTTTAATATATTTGTAAACGACATAGTAAAGATTTTCGGAGATGTTGAGGTTTTGTTGTTCGCGGACGATCTGAAGCTATATAAAACTATCAACAATTACAACGACTGCCTCACATTGCAAGAAAACTTAAACCATCTCAACAACTGGTGCAAGAAAAACAGTCTTAATCTAAATATAGCAAAATGTCAGGTCGTCCGATTTTATAAAACTAAATCTCATCTTACGTTCAATTATTCCATAGATAATGTTGAACTTGAAACTGTATCAGACATAAGAGACCTTGGAATAACGTTCTCCGAGAATCTTGCTTTTAACAAACACATAGAGGAAGCTGTCGGCAAAGCGATGAGAGTTCTGGGATTTGTATTTAGATTAACTGTTGATTTGAAGTTGATTCAGTCTTACAAATTGCTGTTTGTATCCCTTGTAAGGCCATTATTGGAGTACAACTCGGTCCTATGGTCTTCCAACTATGCCGTTCACATCAATGGTATTGAAAGGGTGCAGAGGAAGTTTTTGAGGATGATAAACTTCAAGAAAGGTATACCGATTGAGGACATTAACTATCCTGCCCTTATAAAGTATGTTATAAGAGAACACGCCGACAAATCTTTTAGATTTGGCGTGACTCATTATCATAAGATGTATATATTTATTATTCAATGTACTATTTTCATAAAATAATAAAAAAAAAAAAAAAAAAAAATGGAAGAACTTAAACTACTTAGTCTCCAACATCGCAGAGAGATTAGTGATCTTTGTCTACTCCACAAATTAATAAATGGAGCAATAAACTCCCCAGATTTGCTAGCACTCATTCAATTTAACGTCCCAACCAGGAGCACCAGACAGTCTGTGTTGTTTCGCGAACAGAACGCTAAAAACAATTATTTATTTCATTCACCAATGATTCGCATCCATAGACTAGGTAATCTGGTAAGTAACTCTACTGATATCGTTGCCGACAGTTTTCGTAAATTTAAAACTGACGTGATCAATTATTTTTCTCAATTGTAAACTGACATTGGGCACATTGGGTCGTTGGATAGAATGATGCATACCTCATTATATTGGAAGACGTTACTTCTCTGTATATTTATTTGTCATGCATAAATCGAATTCAAATTGTGTTTTTTACACATTATATCTTTTATTAATCAATGTATTGTATTTACACTTTGACAATTTTATTTTACTTAATTTTATTGACTTTCCTCTGGAATTTGAATTGACATTGTTATTGACTTTCTATTGAATTTCTCATTGACATATTCATGCTTGTTAGTATTGACATAAATGATTTATTTGCCGTAGACCTATTGTTTCCCATCGACTTCTGTTTTATATTATTTTATTTTTTGACTTGATATTAATTAATTACTCTATATTTAGTTCTGTTTCGCATTATTTTATTTTTGACTGCATTTTTGGCTTTATATTAATTAATTACTCTTTATATAACTTATTATTTTATATTTGACTTGTGATTTCTGATTATCGTGTATGTTTGTATTTGTTGTCTATTATTCTGATGTTTGTAAACATGTAAAAGGCTCACGCCGTATATTGATGTAAAATAAAATAAATAAAATAACTGTTTGGAAATTTTGGCAATTTTGGTCGTTGAGTGGGTTCTAAATATCCATATAACATTAACATCTCTTCATATTTGCTTCTGATAAACTCTTGCGTAAATGAGTGGTCTTCATTCTCTGGGGGATCAAGATTTGTCATAAATTGATAAGAATTATCATTATTATCATTATTAGAATTTATATTATCTATTGAACTCATATTTTGATTCTCAAGAGAATATTATTATTATTATATTCTATTATTATTATTATTATTACTGACAAAGAGACGATTCTCACAGGGATCATAACAGCAGAAGGCCAATGCGATCCCAGAAGAAAATCAACAACATCTAGACAACAACACAACAATTAGAACACATTCTCAATCTTCCTGACAAACTCCGCATACATCACGCCAAATATATCAATGTGTCTAGCCAGACCGTTAAATATTTGAGTATATGTCCTTCAATGATGAAGAAGCTTTCTTGTAGGTACCTGTAGGTACGCAGAAGGATCTTGTGTTGCTTCATAGAAAATAATTTTAAAGCTGGAGGAAGTGGATCAATTCTCATTGGCATCCATTAACCGCGCTATTTGAGAACCTATAGCACTTATATGTAACTTTAAATAATACCGAAAGTGAGTGAAGATGGGTAAATCGTATCACCAAAAATATTCTTACTAGTGGCACTCACTATTCCATGTTTAAAGATTTTTCATCTTTGTAAATTTAGCACATGAACCATATATGTAAGGCAACGTCGCCTTATTCGGTAATGCCCCGGACGGGACATGTACCCGCATCCCTAACCTTGTCGCGAGGAGTGCTTTGTCCAATTAAGCTACCGGGCGACTTTCCGAAGGTTCCGATATCCTCTTTTATAAACCCCGATGACAGCTTCACGTGTAGGTATTGTTCTGAGATATCTAGTATGGGTACCTACCTCATGTTGGATACTTCCATAGTACTTATAGTTAGATAGGATTGTAACTATCATAAACAACTCTCTAGGTATGATTCCAGAGACATCTACATATTATTGTGCTGCGTGCATAACCGAGTAGGTAGCTAAGAACATGAAATTTTAGTATGAGGGGTGGGTGGTTCACGGGGAGAGTGGAGTGGCATCGCAGTAACAAAAGTTTAATTAAAAGAATTAAAACTTACATAGTTTGCCGAACATCAGCTAGTGTGTACTTAGTGTGAATGCTATCCCTCCCCCCCTCCCCCCTCTGATACTAAGTAGATACCATGTAGGTAGTTAGGTGTAGATATTTACATAAGAACAAATTAATGACACAGGAGAAATTAAATGAAATCTTAATATAGTGTCGCCCTTCTCCATTATAATATGGAGGTATGTCATGTCATACGAACAAAATATTCATAGAAAACAAATAAAAAAATATTTCAAAAATTTTCGAAAATGATTTTATAAGTGAAAACGAGTGTACTATCAATTTTATTTAATATGGAAAACAGACACATTAATAAACATTGTCATTGTCAAGATATACTTGATTGTGTAATTTTTCCATTCAATGGTTATCCGCTATTGTTATTGTAGTAAATGTCACTTTTTGATTTGTGAGCCGACCACAATTTCAAAAGGTAAGTAATTATTTATAGAAAAACGTATTATTTAGACAAATTACTTTTTTCTTTGAGATTTAACTTTATTTACGCTTGTACTTTTTATGGAAAAATGACATTTTTAAAAATGTGACTGCTCATAGTAAGATATTGTGACCAGTAGGCCTAATCAAAACACATTTAAGCGTTAGGTTTTCGTTTCGTTTTCGTTCAAATGTAGACTACGTAACGAGAACGTGTCAATTTTCGTAGCAAAAATACACAATAAGTAGCTACGAAAATTGACACGTTTTCGCAACGTCGTCTGAACGAAAACCTAACGCATAAATGTGTTTTGACTACGGGCCCAGGACTGATTTGGACATAATATGTTATATAATGACGGTCACCACAAGCACATGTTTTTCTCTCAATACAAAAGATATTGCAGCAAGAAAATCGTACAGATTCTACTGAATACACACACACTGTTGGAAAATAATTCTTTCCAGCTTATCTATAATATGTACCTACCTACCTATATTGTATTATATTATAATATTATATATAACTATGAATGTAAATAGGTTGAGGCGTGTCACCGAAAATTATAAGTTTCATACCTATGTCATAAGTCATTAGATAAAACCCTTTACAGAGAAAGTAAATTAAAAAGAGATAGACGTAACTACAAACATAAAGCGCTAGCTTCACGTTAATTTTTTTCGTTTTATTTTCACTTTAAATGAAGCGTTGGCAACAATGGCGGCGAATTGGTTTTTATTGTTACAGACTCCACGGTCCAGCATTGCTCGCTGATGCTACTAAACTATGTTCGATGAAGTGAAAAGTGTGCTTTGTAAGCAGTTCCGGTAGAAATGTTCCAACAAGCGATTTCAATACAAAAACATTATCTTGTTCTCCTACAACACAATCGAGTCTGGAGGACAGAGTGGCCCCTACCAACCAGCGTCAGCCCATGTAGACATGCACAGCTACTGACATACCTATGTACCTACATACATACCTGATATAATATGTTACATACGTGTTACGTAGGTGCCTAATGTACCATTATTACATATGTATGTACATAGGTAGATACTGTGACAAACACACCATTACGATGCGGTAACATGACTGTAGAGAGATGTACATAATAATATGTAGTGTAGATATAGGTATCTATTGGTAGGTAGGTATATCACGTTGGTAGATGTCTACATATGAGAGAATCACACTTCAATGGACAATAATATGTATGTCGTACTTACAATACATAGTACATACAGCAGTAGCAGGACTTCCTATTATCGTTCAGTTGAAAATATACACTAGATAACAATAGATACCTATATAGGTAGGTACTTACCAATTTATTACTATTATGGATTTCATACATATGTACATAATAATAATAATAATAAATGTAGAAGTCCAGTAATAAGCTGTCAATAGTGGCACTAGTTGCACATACAGAGGAGGTACCTACCTACTGGACATGAAGGAATAGGATTATTATATACAATACTATATACATATGTACATACATACTTAGGTACACAGTGCACAGTACTTTAGTACACTCTACACACAGGATTAAATTTATGACTAGAATATGATTATTATAAACAATCCACAGTTAATAAATTTACATAAATATGTGCAATGTGCATACATATAGGTACGATGTCTACATATATATTATGTATAGGTATACCTCTTTACCTTTATGATGATTGATGGTATTTGAGTGTTTTAGATTAAAAGTGAGATAATGTGATATACCTAGATAAATAATTATTATATGTGTATGTGTGTTAAATGAATTTGTCTGGTCTAAGGATATAACGTAACTACATATAGATGCATATTATGTATGTACAAAAGTACCTAATTATTATATAGGGTACCTATAGATAGGTACACATCAATATAATAATAATGAAAGTAGATATATGTATTCTCTTATGATGGAAAAGATTCATAACGTGTTTATAATGGAACGTATGGATATTAGGTAGGTAGGTAGGTAGGTACCTATTTCTTTATCCTCAATATACTTGTCGCTGGATGCTAAATGATGCGCTTGAGAGGGGAAGAAATATTTTATTAAAAAACTTTTTTTAAATTATTAAATGGAATATTTCATAATCCGATAATATCGATAGAGCTATTATTTTATGTACCGTACTTCTACAATACTTAGATAGCGGAGTTAACTATTTGTTGTTCTATCCTACATACTTACCTGTGGAAGAACAAAAATTAGACACTAAACTCTCCGACCAACGAGGCAATGGTATTGTATGTAAGTATGTTACTATAACTCTTAACAGCACAATTATCCCTTTCTCAAAGAAAGTAAAAAATCTTGGTGTACTTTTTGATCAATGTCTGTCTTGGGGTCTGCAAGTCAATGACATAAGCCGTAAATTTTTCTTTAGCCTTCACTCACTTAACCGCCACAAACATTTCCTTCCAAAATCAACCAAAATTATCTTGTGTCATTCATTGTTATTACCGCTTATAGACTATGCAGATGTGGCCTACATGGATCTCACCAATGAACTGAATTCCAAACTTGAAAGATTGCAAAATATATGCATTCGTTTTGTATTCAACCTAAAAAAGTTTGACCATATATCATCCTACAGAAACGAGCTTAAATGGATAACTATCTTACAACGACGCAATCTTCACGTTCTTTCTCTGCTTTTTAATGTCCTTTCTAACCCATCTTCTCCTAATTATCTCAAGACTAATTTTACCCCACTAGCATCTCATGGCTTACCTCTCCGTTCTGGTGCCCAACGCACGCTATCTATCCCAACTCATCGCACTTCTTTTTTCACAACTTCGTTTACTACACATGCTGCTCGATTGTGGAACGGTCTTCCTTTACATATCAGACTCGCACCAACTATCTCAATCTTCAAGAATAAGGTGAAGCATTTCTACCTCACTCCTACTTCCACGCCATAATTTCACAAAATTCCTGATTTTCCCTTCTTTAATCCTCCTGTTCCATTTCCCCCCCTCCCTTTTCTCCTTTGTATATTTGTATGTGTGGGTGTGTGTGCGTATGTATGCTTGTGTGTGAATGGCTCTATGCATGTATGTATTTATTCGTATGTATTACATATTATATTATTTATCTATATTTATGTATGTATATATTATACTTAACACGTACATCAAGTACATTATACGTTTTTTTTTTATATTTATATTTCACTTATTTGTCAAAGTTGGGTTGATTGGCAGAAATCGCCAAGAGGCGATAAATCCGCCCTTTACATGTTAATTTATGTGTAATAAAGTTTTTATTTATTTATTTATTTATTTATTTATGTTAGCTCAGCACTGTGTCTTATTTTCTCTCTCATACAGGGAATTTGCTTTTTGATTAAGCCAACAAATATTCTGTGGTGATCTTTTTTTTTGTTTACTGTAACGTGATTTGCATATATTATGAGTATTATGAAATTGAATATTATGAATTTATTGTGTATCTTTGCGTAAGTCTGATGAAAAGGGTCAGGAAGCGCGAGCGTCCGAGAACTACGAGACTTACGAGACTTGATCACTTGGATTAAATTCTCAAGGACTACCGTGTGTTGAGTGATAGCATCCGACGTGCGTGCATGAGGCAGAAACAGTATGAATGTGGAGGAAGCGAAGGAAGTATCTAAGAATAGATCTATTTGGCGTTCCGTTCTCTTTGCCTACCCCACTTGAGATTATAGTATAGTATAGTATATTGATAGAAGTCAATCATTAAGATATTTCCAAACTAATAATGTGTAGGTACCTACCTACTTTATTTATTGAATATACCTACCTACCTTACACTTAACAATACGTAACAGACTTTTGAATTAATACATTTTGTTATATAAATGAAATAGGTATAACATAATATTTAGTACAAGGAGGCATATTGGTGTCGGTGTTATAATTAGATAACGTCAACCTAAGGTATATTAAAACATTTCGTAAGTAGATACATACATACGTTTTGTTAGTAAAAAGCCTGTAGGTGGTTAGGTATTGTTTCAGAGGGAATTTATGTACATAGACTTACAAAGTGCTAGCTGATTAGCGGTAGGTAAACTCATATGTATTGTATTTATGGTAAAATTATTATTATCTTCTTCGTCTCTATGTGTCTTGTCGGGTCCCCCCGACGTTGACGACCACTTGGGAGTAATCCCTCCTGTTCCGGACAGCACGAAAAAGCTCCTCCACACCTCTCATTCCGGACCACTCCTGAATGTTCCGGAGCCAGGAAAGCCGCCTTCTTCCAACCCCTCTACGGCCCTCAATCTTCCCTTCTATGATTAGTTTTAGGATTTTTATTATTATATACAAAGTAAATACAATATTATACAGCTTGCGAATAACAGTTTGATTAAAAATGAGGTAAATAGAAAAAAAATAAAAAGTTATCTCACAAGGTCGTACCTACTTATCTAATAAATATTATTAAAGGCGGCGTACCCACCTACTTATCTACCTATCTACATACATACAATCCTAAAGGTAGGTACAGGCAATCTCTCCACCTTCACGGAGCGGGACCGGGGCCGGGGCCGGAGTCGAGGGCTTATGACACTCTCCGAGGTTTATTCCGGCAGCTTACAGAGGCTTACTCTGATTCAATAGCTTCCTCGAGGATTTTGTAATTATATTTTCAGATTTTCACTTTAATTCTTCTAGCAAATAATAAATTTGGTTTTGATGTTTATTTTAGGCTATTTTTTATTCTCAGTTTGATATCAACCATACATATGTATTATGTTGATAATTATATAAGCAAGTAGGTACCTATCTGGGTAAATAAAAAGTATTTTTTTGGTCAATGATAAATTCCATAAATTTTTGGAATTCTTTTCAATTTTAAAGATAAATTTGTTTTCTTTCAATACTTATTCGCTTTGTAATATCTGAAAAGCCAAAATGGGTTATATTATGGACAAGTGGTGTAGATATGTACATAACAATGCAGGTATTTCCTATAACTACATATATTATGTAGGTACTCGTAGGTATATCCTTGTATGTATTTTGAAATTAATACCTACCTATAGATGTAGCTGTATTGTTATCGATACTATGTGGGTATGCATGTTGGTATCCGTGGAGCCTGTTTTTTGTACAGCTTCAATTAGACCCTTAGGTATAATTGTTCTGGATAATTGATCTCTTCATATACGGCTATAGGGGATGTTCCCGATAATATTTAGCGTTTATGTTGTATTTATTCTCTCTCTCTGGTTTCAATCCTGGGATTGGTTTGCAGCAAATATCTCTTTAATGCTTCTCCTCCACTCCTCCCTGTCTTGTGCGGTTCAAATGGTTTTGATTACTGTACAAGTTTGTATTCAAGTAGATACTTATGGATATACATAGCTAATTATTAACTTATAAGGTTAATATTATAATATTTATATAATATTTACACATGTTGCTTTCAGATTGAATGAATACCTGCTTATCTCTTCATACGTCAGCAGTTGCAGAAATTTATTAAAACATAGGATGAATGCAGAACAAACGTTATCCCAAATTCTCCTGTCGGCAAGGTTCTGAAATGATTTAATGAGTTGAATGTTCATGTTGTTATTTTCAACATATTAACATATTTATTTATTTTTATTATTTATTTTTAACATCTTTCAAGGGACAAACAGTCAGCACAGTAAACATTACAAAAATCAATATTACACACGATATAGACCACAAGAGTCCCCCTGTATTACCACAGTATAAAATTCGATGACACCAAAACAAGGAAATACTTTACAACAGTAGGTACAACCTAATAGAATTATCAAAAAACAATAAAATAAAAAACAACCAGCAAATCAAACAACAAAGTAAGAAAACAATATAATACAATAACAGATGATAAAGTTAAAAATCAATTCAAATAATTAAAAAAAGTAAAATACAACAATAAATATAAATTCAACAAATCAATTAAGAAGACTTAAAAGTTATCATTATTTTAATTAAAAAATTAATTATAGCAATTAGTTATAAAATCAACAAATCAATCAAGAAGATTAAAAATAATGTAATACAACAATGAATTAAAACAAAATCAAGAAATTAAATAACGAATCTAAACAATAATATTTAAAATAAAGAAAAACTAGCCAAACAAATAATAAAATCAAAGTACAATAAAAATTTACGATAAGTTATAAGATTAACATGTAAAATAATAAATTCAAAATAATATGATATAATAATAAATAACTAAATCTACAAATCAATAATATAATCAAAAATAATACAATAAAACAATGAAGCTGTGTGGCAGACAATTCAGCAAAACAAAATATACATAGTTAGAAATAAGTGGAATCGAAACAGAAGAAAATTGATTAATAGAAGTAAGTAGGCAGTAGGCAGAGTCGGCATAAAGCACATAAGGCAAAATTTCACCCATCAAGGATGCTGTGATGTTCTCAGTAGTTGCACTACACCTGTCCTGAATTGGTTTTTATTCATATGGAAAATGTCTAAACCTCTGAAGAACGAATTATACAAGGTACAACTGCGTTGAAGAAAAGTACCTTGCATGTAATTAGTGACACACGGGGGCAACCTAAAGAGATAACTAGTTCGAGTACTACGCGATGGACAATTGAAACAGAGTCCCTCCAACAAAGACGCGGAGTCAACCTCACCAGAAATAATTTAATAAAGGAAAAACATATCAATCTGGGTTCTTCTGTTCTCAAGCGAGGACATCTCATGAAATCCAAGAGCCAGACGATAGCTTTCAAAATATCTGCCCTTTAAAAAACTGAGATGTCTCACAAACTTCCTCTGAACGCTCTCTATTCTATCAATATATGTTATATATTGAGGATTCCAGACCACCACAGAGAATTCCAACAAATTACGCACAAACGCATAGTAAAGCACTTTATATGTGAACGGTGACCTAAATGGCTTAGTAATCCGCAAAATAAAGCCTAACATCCTCTGAGCTCTATCAATTATAGAGTCAATGTGCGATTTATAAAGCATCTTGGAGTCCAGAATCACTCCCAAGTCACGTACATCTTCACGTCGCGACAAAGTTTCCGCATCAATGGTATAGGAGAATGCGATAGGTTGCTTTGCCCTAGTAAATGAAATGACACTACACTTTGAGACGTTCAAATAAAGCTGGTTAGCACTGCAATAGCTCATCAGACGATCAAGATCACTCTGGAGATCTAAACAATCCTGGACAGTTTTAACTTTCATAAATATTTTTGTGTCGTCAGCAAACATGAGGAACCTGGCGTGATGGAAACAGCGACCAATATCATTGACATAAAGAATAAAAAGCAACGGTCCCAGATGTGACCCCTGAGGCATTCCGGAAGAACAAGGGCGAAACTGTGACACTGAGCCACTTATCGCTACAGCCTGCGACCTTCCCTCAACATAAGAAGTGAACCATCGATAAAGATCTCCATGGATTCCGTAACAATGCAACTTATGTAGGAGGACCTTGTGACTAATCTTGTCAAAGGCTTTCGCATAATCTGTATATACAGCATCCACCTGTCCACCTCGACCCATCATTCGAGTCACATAATCTGTGAATTCTAGCAAATTCGACTCTACCGATCTTCCACGGACAAAACCATGCTGATTGGGCATTATAAATGACTTTACATCGGAGGACAACTGCAACACAACCACCTTCTCCATCAACTTACTGAACAATGATATCTTAGAAATTGGTCTGTAGTTAACAATGTTATGTTTGTCACCGGACTTATGAATTGGTGTAATGAAGGATCTTTTCCAAGTGCTTGGAAAAGTTCCTTCAGCAAGAGAGCGTTTGTAAATAAGAGAAAGAGGGACAGACAGTTCTTCAGCACAATTTTTCACAAATATTGCGGGAATGCCGTCAGGACCAGAGCCACCCCTAGAATCAAGTTCCTCTATACATTTCAATACAATACTAGGTGAGATATCGACTGTATGAATGTCCAACACAGAGTCACACCCAACAGTAGGAAGACTAATATCGCCTTCAACGAAAACAGAGTGAAAGTATTGACCAAACATTTCGGAAATAGACCCCACACTAGACGAAGTCACTCCATCAAAATGCATATGTGCTGGAAGGGAAGAAGAGGACCGCTTCGACTTCACATATGACCAAAACTTGTTAGGATCCTTCTTGATGAGCTCCTCAGTAGAAGTTATGAACCTTGCGTAGCATTCCTGAGCAATTTTCTTCTGGCGAGATCTCAATAATTTGAATGCTGAGTAACAAGAAACATCTCCAGTCTGCTTCCAACGCCTATGGTACCTCCGCTTTTCTCCAATTATCCTTATCAATGCCTTGCTATACCAAGTCGGAAACCTGCCAGTTGAGTTAACTTTTTTCTTTGGAACAAATTTCTCCATTATCTGATTCAAAAATGAATAAAATTTGGCCGTGGCTTCCTCCACGCCAATACAGTTCAGTTCTTTGTCCCAATCATATGACGACAGTGCGCGTCTGATTCCATCATAGTTTGCACTGTGAAACAAAGATACCTCACGCGATGGAGCCACCACAAACAGATCACCCGCAATCTCAGTTGTTAAAATTAGAGAGGGATGATGCGAATCTTCATGCGTAAGAGGCTCTGGGCACACAGACACCAAAATATTGTCCATATTAGAAATAACAAGATCTAAAACTCTTCCTCCTTGATTACAATGGGTATTAAACTGTCTAAGATCGCAAAATGACATAAAATCAACCAAAGAAATGGATGCAGCATCGCTAAAGCCAGTTGGTAGACAAAACCCACCAGCATCATCCCCTCCCCAGACAATGCCTGGCAAGTTATAGTCTCCCAACAATAAAAATAATTCATTAGGTCGTTCCATAATCAGACGCGAGCACATATCAATATTGATGGCGAGATTAGAGGAAAACATAGTACCCTGAGGAACATATGAGCAACAGATATTCAAGGAAACACGTGCATTCGGAAAAACTATCGAAACCCATACATCCTCCGCTTGCGTGCACCAACTCACTCGCTGCTCAGATGAGAAGTCACTACGCACGGCTATGAGAACTCCTCCTCCCAATGATTGTCCAGTCCGAGCATAATCACGATCCCTTCTATAAACGTTATATCTATCGTCAAACAACTCGCAATTCCCAATAGTATCCACTAACCATGTCTCAGTGAGACAAATAATGTCATAGTCATTTTGAGTGACTTCATATAAAAATTCATTAGTCTTGGTACGCAATCCTCTAACATTCTGATAATAAACTGTCAACTCTCCCAGTCTAAAACCTTCCACCCAATACAACAGTGATATCAAACAGTGAATAGTGGTAAAGAATACACCCAAAACCATCAATACTTCCCAACCAATCACCACACAAAAACACAATCGTAAAGTGGTATCCACCTTCAACAATATACGAAAAGCCAGCACACAAACAACAACAACAGCAACAAGGAAACTGCAGATAATAGTTGAAATAGTACTTCATGCTAATATTATTTAACACTAAGAGATGTTCAATGAAGTTCAAATAATAAAAACAATTCAAAAATTTATACGTGATATAATAAGGATATTTATTTAAATAAAAACAATTAAAAGGTATATATAATAATATAAGAATGAATAATTCAGGAAAATATTTATTTAGATAAAAACAATTAAAAGGTATATATAATAATATAAGAAAGAATAAATCAGGAAAATATTTATTTAGACAAAAACAATTAAAAGGTATATATAATAATAATATAAGAATGAATAATTCAGGAAAATATTCATTTTGATAAATACAATTAAAAGGTATATATAAAAGAAAATATTTATTAAGATAAAAACAATTAAAAGGTATATAAAAAATAAGAGATAAAATTTCAGAAAAATATAAAATGATGATAAAAGTATGTATATATAATTCATAAAAGGGACATGCCGAGGAACAGTAGTAATCAGCAATATAATTAAAATTAAATTTAGATGATGTAACACACCATATTATACCAAGCGGCAAGAGTCAGATAAGTTTTTTAAGATCAGATGATGATCTAATTAAAATTGGCGGAGCTTTTTCGATTTTCCGAACATAGATCCGGCAGTCTTTGATCCACGCAAATTTATATTGTTTTATCTTTGCCAACTGTCTTGTCTCCCTGTACAGCACCTTATTATCCTTAGTAAGATGATGGTTTACAAAAATCTTACCACCACCAGATAGCCCCAAGTCATGAGCCGTCAGCTCCCGTTTCCGCTTAGCACCTTCCAAGAATGCATTCTTAATATATATTATTACATTGACCAGAATAGAGACTCTCCTATTATTTTGTTACATATTTTTGGTCATGCCTCTATGGCGTATGTTGTTCTCTCTCTCTCTTTCATTTTAATTTGTTTTTTCCTGCTATATATATTATTACAATGACCAGAATATATATTATTACAATGACCAGAATAGAGACTCTCCTATTATTTTGTTACATATTTTTGGTCATGCCTCTATGGCGTATGTTGTTATCTCTCTCTCTTTCATTTTAATTTGTTTTTTCCTGCTAAGATCGCCTTGGCCAAAAGCTGTTATGGTATCAGGCCAGGTATGAAGTTTTTAATATAATAATAATAATATTCAACACGTAACCGATTGCAAACACGTAAAAACCGAAGAAAACACTCAGTGTTCTATAATGTATGCACCAACACACATTATGTATGAAAAGGAGACACAGTGAATATTCATGTAAAATGACTGTTTTGTTAGTAAAATGCAAAGACTGATTTCTCTATCTATTTCTTGTAACATAAAATTTTTAATTTTTCTTCCTAATAAGTGTTAAAAATTATTTATTTTTTATTTATTTATTTTCTCGAAGGGAACAAACAGTCAACACAACAAGTATTACAACAATTAATATTAAATGAATATAGACCACTGAGTCCCCCTATATTACCACAGTTTAAAAAATTCAAAGCAACTAAAATAAAACTAAGACAAATACACAAAACCAACAACAAAAACAAGGAAATATAATAATGAGATAGGATAAGATAAGATAAAAGATAAGTTAAACATAATAATCAATCATAATATTTATTTATTTATTTAAACACAATATACGGCAATTGCCTTTATAAGTATACTGATAAACTTTATATAATATCACACAATCATTCAACACATGTTCAAAAATGTAAAAACAAACAAAACATAGCCATACTCCAGTTCAAGTCAAAAAATAAAAATGAAAATTTAAATACAAATACAACAAATTCATTAAAATACAAATTTTAGTCACTAGTCAAGATATTAAAAAAACAAAAAATAATAATAATACAATTAATAAAATAAAACACATTAATGAACAGTAAAACCATCAAATCAAGAAATATATAAAATAATAACATATAAAAATTTATAATAAAATAATAGATAAAAAAATATAAATGAAATAATAGGATTTAAAAATCTAATAATATAACAATAAGTAATAAATTAATAAATAATGAAATCAATAAGTCAGTAATTCAAATTAAATATAATATAGTAATAATTAAATAATAATTAAAAAAAATATAAAGTAAAAAATAAAATTTAATTAAAAATTATGAATATAATAATGAGATTACGGAAGATAACCAATTACAAAATGATACACCAAAAGCGTTATAATTTATTGTATTTTCATTTTCTGTCTTATGTGTTAAATATATTATTGGTACATATGTAGGTACATACTTTAAAGTTTAAAGTGATATAAATGACTTGGCACAAACTATGTACTTGCAGGTTAATCGTAAACAAATATAATACTCGTAATAATATCCTTGTTTGTACCAAGGCAGGTATCAAAACTCCAATAATTATATTTATATAATGGATGTTTATACTTGAAATAAAGCAATCAGTGTTTTTCTGAAATAATATCAAAAATTTATTAAAAACATTATTTAAACTAAAGAAACTAAATATTACTAAAAATAAAATAAACAATAATAAAACAATTACCTGAAATAATATCAAAAAAACAACATTTAAAGTCTTTACTTCAGGTCTTTCAAAACTAACACAAAATTACAAACAAAATTACTTTACCAACTGTCAAAACAAAAATTCTAAATTCAAATAAATAAACTAAAGGAAATCACTCCTATGAGTAGGTAGGTGGTTTTCTTTACACCTCCCCTCCAAGAAAAAAACAATTACAAGTGAAAACGTACGTAATTGTTCACTTAATAACAAATACTGGAAAAAGTTTCGTAATGTGGTAGAAATTTGACTCTGTTTTCTTGTGTCCGGTATCAACTTCATAGATTGAGTTTGAAATTTTCTTTAAAATTTTGTATGGTCCAATCTTTAATTCATCCATTTTCTTCCTATTTAGTCGATTTCCATTTTCTACGTAAACTCTGTCTCCCACTTCCAATTTATATTCTTCCCTATGCAAGTCGAATATATTCTTATTATAATTGTGAGATTTTATTGTATTTTCAAGGGCTAGTTTTCTGTCTCTATTCAAATCTTCTTTTGTAAATTTTGATTTTAATTCTAGTGGTAAAATATTAACATTTTCGCCTTCCAAAAGGTATTTTGGAGCAAACTTAGTGACTGTGTGTTCTGTTTCATTATATTTTTCTACACATTTCTGTGCAACAGTAGTCCATGCTGTTTTCCTATCACTTTCATTTATTTTACATCTTATTTTATTTACTAAGGTTTGATTTAACCTTTCATTGATCCCATTCGAAAAAGGTGAATCCACAGCAGTGAAAACTATTCTTATGTTTTCCATTTTTAGAAATTCTTTAAATTCTTTTGAATTTATGCCAGGATATTGGTCTGTTAGTACCATATCAATATTGTAGTTTTGTGTCACATTTTTTATCAGTTTAATAAAATCATTTGCGGTTTGGTTTTTCGATGTGAGAATGTAAGCATATCTCGTGAAATGATCTACCAGCAGATGTAAATATTTTTTTGTTGATCGTGATCCTCCAAACCCTCCTATGGTATCAATAGATATAATTTCAAATGGGCGTGTAGCTGGTCCTAAATGTGACATTAAACCATATTTTGATTTCCTCCTTGATTTGTTTTTTATACAAATTTCACACTCATCGCAAATTTGTTTAATGTTTGTGATGATATTCTTTGCAGTATAGCATGGTGTTATTTTATTTATCATTTGTGTTCTTCCAATGTGGCAGTAGGTATCATGGACATCTTTTATTATTGTTTTACTATATTCTTCTGATAGTATGATTTTTTTCCTTTTTTTATACATTTTGTAGTAAATATCATTCTCCAATATAAATTTGCTATTTTGTAGTTCCATATTCATGTGTTGGTCATTTTTTATATCTTGCAGGTTTACTAAATTTACTACTTTTATAAAATCGTCATTATTTTCATTTGGTTCTACAACTGGATTTCTGCTTAAACAGTCTGCTTCTTGATTTAATCTTCCTGGGTTATATTTTATCTTAAAATTATATTGAGATAAATAATACATCAAATCCCCTAATTCCTCATCAGTTCTGGCCTTGATGTTCATATTTTCTAATGGTTTATGATCTGAGTACACTATAAATTCTTTTCCCATTAGCCAGTGTTGCCAATATTTCACAGCTTCTTTTATTGCCAGACATTCTAGATAAATTGCCTTCTTCTTTTTTTGTGCTTCAGTTAATTTTTTTGAAAAATAAGCAACCGGCTTACTGTTTTCGTTTTTATCTTCTTGTTTCAACACTGCTCCCACTCCTTTGATACTAGCATCCGTGTAAATGTATATTGGTAATTCAGGGTCAAAAATATTCAGGATTGGCTCTGAACACAGCAATTCTTTAATTTTTTCAAATGATTTCTGGCATTTGTCGGACCATATGAATTTCACATCTTTTCGTAATAAATTGTGTAACGGGTCCAGAATAATTGCGCTGTTTGGTAAAAATTTATGATGAAAATTTATTTTTCCTAAGAATTGACGTATATTTTTTCTTGTTTCTGGTATTGGAAAATTTTTCACAGCGGTTAAATAATCTTTCAGAGGTCTTACTGAATTATTTTGTATTATGTGACCTAAATATTTGGCATAATTATTTGCAAAAGTACATTTGGAAAATTTTAGTCTAAAACCTCCTGTTATTATTGCCTCCAGTAGTCTTGTTAGATGTAGTATATGTTCTTGAAAAGTTTTCGAAAAAATTAAAATATCGTCTATAAAATTTACTGCAAAATCAGAGAGTTTGTATTTCCTTATGATGTTACTCAATATTCTTTGGAAGATAGCTGGAGCAGTCTTTAATCCAAACGGAAGACACGTCCATTGGTATTGGCCTTCTTGTGTAACAAATGCAGTTTTGTGTCTATCTTCAATCTTCAAAGGTATCGACCAAAATGCTGAATTTACATCAAAAGTAGAAAAATATTTGCAGTTTACAGTTTTCACCATCAAATCCTCAATTAATGGAAATGGTTGTGATTGAGGTACGACAATTTTATTCAATTCTCTGAAATCTATACATAATCTTGTTTTCTTGTTATCTTCTTTTTTATAAGCCAGAGTTACTGGAGCAGCAAATGGGCTATAAGATTCCTCAATCAGATTCTTCTTTAATAGTTGTGATATTTGATCTTCTATTTCTTTTCTATCTTCAGCTGTGCATCTATATGGACGTTTGTAACAGTATTTATCCACCATTAAATCAATATGAGCCTCATAATCTCGCACAGTACCTATGTCATATTTATCTTTTGCAAAGACTGATTTGTATTTTTCTATCAACTTATCGATTTGTGATTTTTCATATAAATCTAGATGGTTTACAAACATTTCAAAACCATCTGAGTTAATATGTTCATTGAAATTTATTTTACATTGGTTTGATTGTTTGTTTTCTCGTTGTAATACCTCAGTGGGTAGAAAAACATCTTCTTTATTCTTGTCACCTAGTACATCAGGAATATCGACATTTTGAATATTTGAAGTTTCTCTTTCATTTAAACTTAATATGTAATTTTCTTTTTTATCATTACATTGCATTATCTTTAATTCTTCATTTTGTATTAATCTGAAGTTTTTGATGCAATCCAATCCAATTAGAAAATCATAATTAAAATTTTCATTATCTATTATGAAAATATCCATAATCTTTTCAATATTGAAAATCTTTATTTTAAGTGTTACCATACCTTTAGTTTTCTTCTCACCATTAATAGTTTTCAAGTTAACCATTTGTATATCTCTTGTATTTGGTTTTTGTTGTATTTTTAATAATTTAGCATTAATTAATGATACATTTGAACCCGAATCATAAATTCCAGAAACATTTAAAGCATCATTTATTATTAACTTTACTTTTATTAATGGTGGCATATCTAGTTTTTTGGATTCTTTTCATTCAATTCTATTTCCAATTCTGAGTTATTTACAGTTACAATAGAATTTTGACTTTTAAACCAGCAATTTTCTTCAGAATGGTAACGTTTTCCTTTTTTCTCATTAGCACAGATTTTGCATGGTTTTTTGTATTCATTTTTATTTAATTGAGTGTCAGGATATGAAACCCTTTTTTTAACATATTTATTCTTCCCAACAAGATATTCTAATTTTCCTAATGCATTGTATAGATCTTCCGTTCCTTGTAAAGCTTCTCTATCAATTTTATCAGCAACATAATTTGGTAGTCCAAATGCTATGAGGTCTACAAGTGTTCCAGTATCAATTGATTTTCTCACTCTCAACAATAGTTTTTCTTTTTTTAAAGCATACTCAATTAACGGGCCTGTTTGATAATTAAAAGCGAGAGCGTATCTAATAGGTGACCATCCTTTGTTTTCAAAAGTCACGCAAAAACTTTTTTCCCAGTCTTCCCATCTCGATTCCACTGTATGTTTAATCAACATACAGCTGTACCAATCTTGACTGGAGTATTCCAAAAAGGCTTTTAATATTTCAATTTTTTTTATATCATCCTCGATTTGAAATCGTTTACATTCTAAATTAAAATCTTTCATCCACTGGCATGCATTTGTATTTCTGCCTGTAAATTTTTCAATCATGAATTTCTCTGCAATTTTTCCCAAATTTGGATTTTCATATTTTGTTTGCTTATCTTCAACTAATTTTGTTAACAGTTTTTCCAACGTTTCATTTAGTTTATCCATGGTGTTAAATATTATCAATAAATGTTGTTTTATAATGGATGTTTATACTTGAAATAAAGCAATCAGTGTTTTTCTGAAATAATATCAAAAATTTATTAAAAACATTATTTAAACTAAAGAAACTAAATATTACTAAAAATAAAATAAACAATAATAAAACAATTACCTGAAATAATATCAAAAAAACAACATTTAAAGTCTTTACTTCAGGTCTTTCAAAACTAACACAAAATTACAAACAAAATTACTTTACCAACTGTCAAAACAAAAATTCTAAATTCAAATAAATAAACTAAAGGAAATCACTCCTATGAGTAGGTAGGTGGTTTTCTTTACATTTATATGAAAAAAAATTGTTTCAAAGTTTTGCCAGTTACTTTATGGTTTCTGAATGCGATGTGGTTTTTGAAACATATTTTTATTTTGTTATAAAAAGATAGATATTAGGGAGTTTTACAAAATAAATACCAGTTAAACACTCTCACTGGTTAAAGTTAATTAATCTTTCGCCACATGTTACTCCGGTATTCAAGTCTGGCGATAGGAAGAACCCAACAAATTATAGACCGATATCACTTACTTCAAGTATTGCTAAAATATATGAAAGAGTAGTGAAAAAAAGAATACTCAAATATACTGATGATAATGCTATATTTAGTGGAAATCAATATGGGTTTAGAGAAGGAATTGGGACAGAGGATGCTATTGCCAGATTGACATCTGTGGTCTGCAATGCATTGGATAATGGTAAAAAATGTATTGGATTATTCATAGACCTACAAAAGGCTTTTGATAGTAAATATTAGCCATGAGAGATTAATACGTAGACTAAATAAAATTGGGTTCGATGATGCATGTTTAAATTGGTTGAGAAGCTACTTATATAACCGAGAGCAGCATGTCAGGTTGAGAGATGTGTTGAGCGACCATGCTTGTTCCACTTATGGCATACCACAAGGCACAGTCTTGGGGCCTATAATGTTTTTAATATATGTAAATAATCTGTTTGATATAAATATTCGATCTGAAATTGTTTCTTTCGCAGATGATACGGTGATGTTATCTGTGGGTGACACATGGGATGAGGTTGTTGAAGTGGCAAATGTGGAGATGGGTGTTCTAGGATCATGGTTCGACCTAAATTTGTTAACGCTGAATGCTCGAAAGACTGCTGTGCTACCTTTCTCTATTAATGAAAAAAATGTACCTAAAAATTTGGATGTTAGAATCCACCGCTATGATTGTGATATGAAATGTTATGCTGAAGAAACTGAATGTGTTAGATTGAAAGTACATAGTTCGGTTAGGTATTTGGGTGTGCTGGTTGATTCGGAATTAAAATGGAGAGATCAATTGTTTATGACTGTAGAGAGATTGAGAAAGATATTTTATGTATTTTATCGTCTCAGAAGTTTTCTATGTACGAATGTGTTAAAAATGGTTTACTATGCTCTTGCGCAGTCGGTTATGCAGTATGGAATAATAGGATGGGGAGGAATATATTCTACCAGCTTGAAGCCACTTTACTTCATACAGCGAAAAATTATTAAGATTATATTGCATAAGCCGAGTGATTACCCATCTGACCAACTGTTTTCTGACTTTGGAGTATTAAGATTGGACACAATATATAGGAGACAAGCTGTACTGCGTATTTGTAAGGAATATATAACTGATCCGATCCACCCGGTGGAGTGCATTAGCACATTGCCTCGTTTAGGTGGTCTTATAAAAATACCAAAAAAAAACACAACGTTTGCGCAAAACCACTACTCCTACCTAGGAGTGAAGTGGTATAATGCTTTGCCGGTGGATTGCAAGGATCTAGCAAATATTGGTATAGCTAAGTTTAAGTTAGCTTTAAAAAAGTTAATGAAGTAGATTTTTCTTCTCATTGGGTATAGATTATTGATGATTGAAAGTGTACCTTATTGTTATTTAATTTGTACTAACATGTTTATTTTTGTACGATGTGTTTTTCTTTTTCTTTTCAAGTTTATGGAAAGTTTCAGGATTTATTCTGGTAACGTTTTTGAAATTGTTTTCTTTTTATTTACTTTTGTATTGTTTTGTAATATTGTAACAATGTAGCTCACTTCAAAACACGAGATTTTCTCTTTTTGAAGTTGAGTCATTGAAAAATAATGTTTTATTTATATGAATTTGTTAACTATGTAAATATGTTATAAAAAAAATTTATAAATAAATGAAAAAAAAAAAAAAAAAATTTAGTTAGGTACCTACTCAAGTACTTACTTACTTGCATAACCTGAAACACACCACATGTAGGTATGCCTACTCTAAAGGTTGAGTAAGTAAATAACACAAAAATAAGTTACAAAGTTTCACTTCCCCATGTGTGTAGTATTGTAGGTTAGTACCTACCTATGTGTAGGAATATAAGGCGAGTGCCTGCCTACCTTCATGATATAATATAATATGTAATTACGTAGGTACCTACCTACAGATATATAGGTAATACTTACCTACAAGTAGCCGCAATAGAAGCAATGAGAACACAAGTCAAACACACCGCGGGCTATTTTATGTTATTTTGATGAGATTCTGTTCGCTGCGCTGCGATATATTATATTGTGATCTCTGCTGAAATATTGTTGGAACTTACTTGAGAACAGAGGCAACGTATAAAGCAATAACTTACTATTCCATTAATTTAGCTATCACCGTAAATTATTGGATTTTATTAAAAAAAAGTCAAAATAACGTATCGATTGTACACGCACTTCAATACAAATAGTACGCGCTTTTGATAAAAACTCTAAAACTTACAAAAATTGTATATTTGCTGCGTATATTTTTGTGAATTGTTCTCTTTGCAACGAAATGTTTGGCGGCAAATTCAAACTAGTTTTTGATGATTTCAATATTTTCTTCATAGATTCTATGGGCATGCTGTGCTTTTTTGCATGTATGGCAGGCACGCGACTGCGGTGTACCTATATGAAATGTGTGTGTGTAGGTATGCACCAAAGTATAATAAGTTTTCCCAGGTGCTCTGTTTGATGTTTACAAAGTTAGTACCTACCTGCTGCACCAGAGTGGTGTGAGATACCATACTGCTATACTCATAAATTTAATGGACAGTACCTACTAACATTTTTATTTATTTTTTTAGGTGATTAATAACAATACAATTGAAAATCATAAGAAAACAAAACAATTTTAAATGCTATCCAAATAGGCTAAGCCTGTGCCAGTGTTAATGTATTAGTGAAATATATCAATAGGTAGGTTTCCATTTGTAACTTTTTAATAGTGTGTAATGCAATCTGCAATGGACTATAATCACACCTTGCTTTATTACTTACATAATATGTACACAATCATTACAATTTATGTAAAATGTATTCTATTCCTCTCTTTTACCACAAACCACTGAGTCAGTACATAATAATATTATAGAACTCGTGTAATTCACAGTAGTACCTACATAGTTGGTACTATACATTATTAGATTAGTTGGAAGATATCGCGTCCCTGCGATAAACTCGCCCATTGTGAAAAATTATTCGTTTATACCGTGTAACTTTGTCATTTGTATCCATATATTTTGTACAATAAAGTTTATTATTATTATTATTATTATTATAGTTATGTGTACTCAACACATTCAGAGAGAGAGAGAGTCAATATGCACTATAGAATATCTACATACATAATATCCTGGTAGGTATGTGAATGTGTTATATATGTACTACATGACTGTTACTGTTATAATTCTTGTTAAACTGTATTGGATGATTATTATAGCCTTTCAGGAAACACCGTGTTTTGTTCTATTGTACTGAATATATACTATACTATGAGTGACTACCTACAAGCATTTCAGTTTACCTCTGTGGACTAGTACCTACATAGTATGTGTGTTAATGTATAGATATTATTGTATGTATGGGTAGGTACTGTCAGAAGGTATATTCTAAGCTTTCACTTCACTTTGGTATCGTGTTGTGGAGATTGACAGCGGCATGGTGGAAATACAGCATACATACTCGTACATATTATGTAGGTATGTAGATACTTTCATATAATAGAATGTGTGAACAGGTAATATGCGGGTGTCTTTATGTATGTATCGCACCTACTTACCTACATACATAATATGTCATACGATGTAGGAATGTTTATAAAGGTAAAGTCATAATACCCAAGTACTGGAAGCTGGGAGAGTTATTTATTTAAATCTGTTTAGGGGCGCTGGTGGTCGTACTCTGTACCTACTGAGTACCTACACACATACGTACACATGTACATACTACGCAATAACATTCTGAGGGAGTTATTTTATGAAACTATTGAGGCACTAAGCGGCGGAGGAAGAGTCTATGTCTAGTAAGTAAGTACCTACATAGTTATTATTCAGACGGCGTTGGAATGAAAGGGGATAGTAAAAGTGCGCCGTTTTGGAGATGTAGAATTACAGTAGGTACTTAATGGGTAGGTACATGTGACGTGGCGCTCATCAAAACTCTGACACCCTCTCATTATGAAGGTACCTACCTACCTTAATGCACTCACCATACATCAATCTGCTATGTGTGAATACCTAATATTCATGTACATAATGTACCTATGTGCATAGGTAAATGTGAGGTATGTATGTAGGCACCTACCGAACTTCAGTAAGTTTATATGCATACAGAGACATAATTATTATTACTTAGCTCACTATATTTCCTCGCCACGTCATATCTACATACATATATATGCATGTACCTTGGTACCATGTCTTATTACATGTCTTTGTGAAAGTTTCGAGTGTTTAGCGAGTCATGGCCAACCATTGCGATCCAATAACGAGCGTCTTCTGGCGATTTCTACACACAGTACCTACCAATTATGAAATCATTGTTAGTTTTTGATGCTCGTTGTTGGAACAATCTTCCTTCTTCGCATAGAGTTTCACAATCGCAATGTCTTTAAAACCTCAGTTAAGGATAAAACGTTGTCTTTTAATACGCGCCCCCCCCCCCCTCACTTTCCAATCCATAATCCCCTCCACGTACTGGGTGTGTATCAAAAAATATTTTAAATATTGTATTTTTATTTTGGTATGTATGAATCATTGATAGTATCATGTTTAGGTATTTTTGTTTTAATTAGATTAATGTCCCATGACATGGTAAGATGGAAGAAATCACTTCATAGTAGTAGTAATCTCGCCACTGCATATCATACATACTAGTATTTTAAATTTAGTATTATTCTTAACGCTGCTGTAAAATGGTGGTGGGCAAAAAGAATAATAATAAGTAAAATGAATTAATAAGTTTCACAGGAGAAGTGAAATGACAATATTGTTTTGTTTATGTTTGGATATTCAGTAGGTAGGTACCTACTTACATAATATATGTACACTAAGGATTGGTTATACGGTTGTGAGCATTATAGGTATAATTATTTATAATCGTATGTGATATGGTATAATAGGTATATGTATGTGCATATAGATATTCAGGTTTATATTACATATATTATTATTATTATTATATGTAGGTATGTGTGTAGTCAGAGGACAATGGGATGCATCGCAATGCAGTAACAGCTCTGTTGGGAGAATAATGGCTCGGAGCGCAACCACTAAACGTCAGAAGCACAACTCTTGTCTCTCTGGATGCAGCCCCTCCGTGTATACGAGTATATATAACAGCTAACAAGTGGATATTATATAGGTAACATTATTATTAAGAACAGAGGGATGATTTATATCAGTAGAGAAGATAGCCCTGGAGCGCCTCTGTATCAATCCCATTACTTTTCTTGTTCTAAGACTATATGTCACCTTACTAGATTCTCAACTATATAAATAGATATATTATGTCATAAATGCATGAATTAGGCACCTGCTTTAGATCTATAATCCTATATTCTTTTGTTAAAATTAGAAAGTTAAAATTAACTTTTATTATTATTTCGATCAGAGGTACCCAATTTTTTTTTTGTTTGGAAGGTTTACTTGTTACTGCAAAGTTACAATTTTTCATTTGAAATTGTAACTTTGCAGTAACAAGGTAAACCTTCCTATTCTGTATGTAATTTAAAAGAGTTTTTTTGTTAATAATATAATACTACTAGCTGACCCGGCAAACGTTGTTTTGCCATCCTATACCTACATTATTTTTTGGAAATTATTTTGAGTTCAATAAAAAATAACTAAAGACTATAAAGGTGTGAGGATGTTATAATAATTAAAAGACAAATGAAGCGTTGTAGACAAATTATTAAAGTAATTTTTATTTAGACTTATAGAAGACACCTGGCGGGGATAACTGCAGTAATCGACCGGAGTTGAAAATGATGAATTATGTACTTATATCGCTATTAAAAAAATGGGGTTGATGGTGGAAGGGTGAAAACTTAGGGCTGTATGCATAAAAAAATATTTTGCCCTAAATTAAAAAAAAAATGGGGTGGACCACCCTTAACTTTAAGGGGTATGAAATAGATGTTGCCCGATTCTCAGACCTACTCGATAAGCACACAAAATTACATCAAAATCTGTTAAGTCGTTTCTGAGGAGTGTGATAACAAACACCGTGACACGAGAATTTTATATATTAGATGTACGGTAATTTGGTGTTGACATAAGCAGTTATCGGTACAAATACCCGTTACATTGTAAAAAAGGTACCGTGAGTAAATATTCTTTAAGAAAAGGTAGACATTTCAATATGAAACAGAATAATGAAAAGTAAGATTTGTATTATGATAGAGTGAAAATCATATATGGCCACACAATTTTGGCAACCATGGGTCACCCTGAATATCTTGTGAATAGTGTTATAGATGAAAAAAAATAGTTTATTTCACAACAACGAAGAGAAGAACTCTGGAGAGGGGACCCTGGAGTGACATTGTGGATGGACCCACATGAAGGTATCCGAGTGGGCGAACATATGCCATACTCTTTGTGGAAAACCCTGAATAGACTAAGGGTTGGTGTCACAAGGTGCAAGAAAAACCTTCAGAAATGGGGATACCTATCTGCAGAGGACGACATACAATGTGAATGTGGCGCAGTTCAGGATGATAGCCACCTACTAATATGCCCACTGATGGGGGACGGCTGTAGTCCTGAAGACCTTATCATAGCTAACGACAAGGCGATGAATGTCGCCGCTTATTGGAGTGGGAAGATTTAAAAAAGACCGGACACGTAAAGTAAGTAAGTAGTGTTATAGATACACTCTGCTTCTATTGAGAGAAAGAAGAGTTCAGACTGTTTCCTGGCGATAACACTCTAAATGGGTGAAAAGCCATCCAAAAAAAAAGAAAAAAAGTTGACTCATTGACACGACATTGTTTTTTATTCTTTCCAACAGATGCAAAAAATGTGCTTCTTGTTTTACCTTACTTAAATGCAGTTATAATTACATCTTAAAAAGGAAATATTATAATTGGTGGGTTTTTATTTTATGTGGGTATTGAGTCTTGAAATAACCCCCTCAATGAAAATGGGCATATATAGCCTGGTCATAGCATGTGGATTTGCAATTCATGTGCATGTAATAAACATGCAGGTTGCCCCTTCCGTGCCGATATAAAGGTTAGGCAATCAGGATGGGTGATATCAATAGGATACAACACAAATGTGAAGGATTCAGTAGACCAGCTGCATGTTATAATCACGCTGGTTGTCCACTTTGTACCATAAATAAATAATGCATGGCATAGCCTCATCACTTACGTAAAATGTATTTGTTCAAATATCAACCTTTTACAGAATGCTGAAGAACTTACAGAAAGTTGGAAATCTATTTTTTGCTGGATGTTCCATGGGATATACAGTTAGAAAATAAACTATTTTTTTCCAAATTCAAGAAATGGTTGCTGTAATGGAATTGTTGGGAAAATAAAAAGATATTTTAAAATGTTAAATATTTGAATACCTAATAATTAGATATAGCTGAGAATAATAAATATACATGTTAGAATAAGTGTAAGTAATTTCATGTATGTAAGCAGTACCTAACACCTCCTTCACACAAGTTTACTTATTAAAAAGGCTCATACACTCTAATACAGATTAATCAAGCTAATGTAATGAAATAATATGTACGAAAACCATTGCAATACTTACCTACTCACCATGCCATACTCAATGCAGAACAAAAAATAAATCATTCTTAAAAAAGGAGCCATATTTTATTTATCTACTGATAATAATCTCACAAAAAATAGAAAACTAAATTTAGTTTTATATATTGGACCAAAAATACATAATATAAGATTTATTTAATTCTACTACCTAAACACAGTGAATGAGTAAAATAATAAATTTGTTTTTTATTTTTAATTTTTTTCTTCCTATACTATACTATGCTAGGTCCTCTAGACGTTGCCAAGCACATGGCAAAGGCTTCCCAATCTCCACTTCTTGAGTAAAATAATAAAATTATGTATTATTTTTAATTCTCTTCTTCTTGTACCATGCTAGGTCTTCATGACGTTGCCAAGCACTCGGCAAATGCTTTCAAATCTCCACTTTTTGGATATTTTACTGTCTTCAATTTATTAACTAACATCCAAATATTTGATTTTGTCATTCTTGTTATTGAAATGAATAACCAGTCATATCTGTAAAGAAAAATAATATATTATATAACACATTTTAGATAACTCTCTTACACAGATTTTACAAAAATTATGGTTCGTTTAGTGATACCTAGTTCAATCTTGGTACGCTTTATTTAAAATTTATGATTCATGTCTCAGTTTACAGTGTAACATTTTCATTAATTATAATATAATTCAAAGTGATAAATAATTAGTTATCCCTATTATTTGGCTATATATTCTTGTTATTATATATATAAAATATAATATATGTAAGTATTAAATGTCTTATAAATTAAATTCATATAAAACACTGCAATTGGCCTTATTTTTTTGTTACTATGACTTAAGTTCCTTATGCTTTATGTGCTGTTGTGTTTAAATTAACAAATATATTCTTACCTTTATAATAATTAATGCTCTCTTAGAATCACAAGGCAGAACCAGCTTCCAAGATTCAGGGTGCCTTTGCATTAATCATGTAATCTTTTCCTAGCCCTCAAATGTCATTGTCATGGTAATGAATAATCCTTTAACATCAGAATCGTTTTAATCAATGTTTATTGTTATGCATTTTCCATTATTTCTGTAAAAAGGTAAAAAAACAAAGTTTTAATATCTTGTTGTAAATTACTCACGATTAAATACGATTAATATGATTTCTTCATAATGTTGCATCTACTAACTTAATATTATCAATATCAATTAAATAATATCACGGTATTTCTTAAAATAGTAAATTACTTCAGATGTAATTGTATAATGTCAGTTTATAAGTTCATAATGAATTAAATGAAATGAGTTGTCAAACAAAACTGACTCCTGTAACAAATGTTATATTTACTTGTGTTTTTAAGGCATAACCTCAAACATTTCTTCGTAGAAACTAATGTATCATATTACTTAGTTCATTATATCTATTGGTTTTATATGAATGTGTACATAAACATCATTATTACCTTTTATTTAGTCCAAAAATATTTGTTATAGTGTTCACTATCACTTCACTTAATTCACTCTGTACATAATATTGTGTATGAGTGGTACCACTCACATTTGTATATAATATAATGTACAATATTTTATTGTCATACTATGAAGTTTATTATTTTATAAAATGTAGTAGTTAAACAAATAATTCTGTACGGAACGCAGACTTTACAAAATAGACATATTATAGCGTCTTTCTTTTGTCAAAATATAAATGGCGTCGTTTCCAATATGTCAAATTATTGAGCGACGTGATTGGCCGACGTAGAATATTTATAAAACGATGTTGCCGTTAACAAAAAATAATGTTTTTTCGTTTCTTGAATCTTCATGTAACACGTTCAAATTATTTAAATATTGGTTAATTCGCGTAAAACATGTTGCAAAAGTATTAAAAAAACACAAATTAAACTATTTTATGTAACATACATTTATAATGATACATTTACTCGAAATAAATTATCGATATTTTCTTAATTAATTTTAGTATGGCAATATAATATGGTACACAATTTTGGCGGTAAAGAATATTTTCTTACCCTTTCAAACTGACGTAAAAAACGTATTTTTTATCTCATTCACACTTTTTTTTACACTCTTTTTTGCTGTTTTTCTCGCTCCTCAAAAAGAAAGTACGGCATTTAGTGGGTTTTTATTTCACATAGATACCTCATCTTGTAATGGTCAGGTCAATGGAACGCAAATTCCTTGAAATGGGAGAGTATAGCCCGGTGAAAGTTTAGTATGGAAATTCAAAAATCATTTTTATAAGATATAAGGATAAGGATAAGGATAAGGATTATGTTATGAGGTTGTTACTATTATTTATTTATTTGCGTTGTCCTTAGGCCCTTACTATGTAGGGACTTGGATCCTCGTACCACATAGGTTTATTATTAAAAAAACAGTTCATAAGTTAATTGAAGTTAAATCTTAGTATTATAATAGTCGCGAATGTAAAGAGTCCAGATTTACTACGTCAACGTATTATTATAATTGGTTTGTATAACAACTCTTTTTTATGTGTAGGTGTAGGTGGGTAGGTATATTATTTTGGACAGAATATAAGAGATATATTGATATAATTTTGAGCATAATGAAGCAGACAACAAAGATTAAAGTGAATGTGTTCCAAATATTTTTGTTGTTATTATATTTCAAAAATTATAAAATAAATCTCGAATTGCGGTAAATAGTGTGAGTAGATAAGTAGCTATCTATGCCACATACCTATGTATGTAGTACAATGTAGGTGCCTATACCCATAGATACGTAAACGTAATACGTAGGAAGGTATTTAGTTGCAAAGGTAATACGAATGCTTCAGATGCAAATCTCTTGTCGTTCCTAAGAATCCCGCAGCGGGAGGATTCTAATGCAAAATATTATAATTCAAGTTGCAGTTCCAATAAATTATATGACATTGCAATGTTCTACTTGCAACATACATACGACATAACTATTTACTAAGGTGCAGTACTATACCCACCCTCCCTATACATAAATATTATATATACTTGTGCTGTGTATTTGCGACGTGTTTGTGGGTAGGTAGGTAGGTACCTACCGAATGTAGGATGCGATGATGAATGTTCTAGTGGTTATACAGTATGCAATACAATGTATTTATGTGCATGTTTATATGCATTGGTGTATATTGTGATTTTCCTTCTTTTTGTACATTCCTTTTTATAACTGCTTCATTCATTAATGGAGTAAGAGTGGACACTTTACTGGTTTATTTATTGCTCATTGTGTTTACTTGTGATATTTTTTGTTTCGACTATCCGCATCATTATTTTGATGAATAAAATCAAAAAAAGTTATTGTTGTGATGAGTATATAATTATAATACGATACTTAGTGTAACTGGAGCAGGTATTATAATAATATAGGTATATACTTAATTAAACAGATACATGCAGTACCTTTGTAGGCAGATACACCAATACAATAATAATTATTATCTCAAGATCAGGTGTGTTCAATGGAATTAGTTAACTCCTACCTATATTCTCACTGGCTAAGTTCTATGTGATTCATGTTACTGCAATACATACATACATACATACCTTCCGTAACTGTAGGTAGGTATGTAGGTACCTAATAATACCTATCTACAATATATATATTATGTATTATGTTGTATTATTGGATTGATAGTACCTACACATGTTCTGTTACATACATAGGTATAATAAATAATATTGAGTCATGACCATCCTCCACACGCAGTGACACATCATAATTACCTACTAGGTATTACATGACGTAAATCTATAAACTAATAATAATAAATCTAAATCAACTACAATCCTACCTATATTAGTGCAATCCTAAACCACAACAGTAAGTTCTATCAACTTGAGATTATATACATATTATATCGATATACCTATATAATTATTATATTCAGTATCTCTCTCTCTCTCTACACTACACATATTACTACACGTAATTTCATATTTTCACAGAATGTGCTTGCTGCTGAGTAAAATACATAGGTAGGTACATGTGACTGTATAAGTAGGTATATTTCGTTTATATTTAGGTAAGTACAGTATTCACATACATACATATATACATAATAACATAATAAAAATTGGTAGCTATCTAAATATTTATTATATGAAATGGCTTTAAAAAGTATATAATATTACATTTCCGTTTGAACATAATCCTGAGAGCGGCTTTTTAATCCACGTCCTGGAATGTGGCAGATCATATCCGTAAATCATACAAAATATTATAAGTATAACAAAACCCATGTAGGTAGGTAGGTATGTATATACTTAAAGTACATATATACCTTCCAACACAAATATAATAATATTAAAATAAAGTGAAACAATATGTAGATATATTGAATTTATGAATATGTAAACGCAAAAATATTTTGTCTAATTTCGACATTTGATTCAACTGGTAACATTTATGTATGATTTTTTTTTTTATAAAAACCCTGATTGTTATGAATTCCACATACTTGACTTTATTGTATATTGAAAATGATTGTAATTAGCATACTGGTAATAATAGGGGACTCTCCTGGTCCACTTATAGTTTTGTATTATTCTGATCACCATTATTTATAATATGACTGTGTGGCGACATCTACCTGAAGTATCGAGAAGCACATATCGAAGATAATTACTAAACACCTCGGTAGCTAGTTAGATATGAGTTTTATACAATTATAGGTAGATGGCGATGAATATTTTCTAATGTAAGGTTACAACTATTTCCTTAACAAATAGGGCTTGTGAAGAGAATGAATAATTAGCTAGGTCAGATCTTTTTTGAACGTCCAGCAAACAACATACTTTAGTCTAACACATTACTAACATTTTTATTGTCATGTGTATTGGTGAATAAACTTATTGGAAAGCATATTTTCATGTAAGTAAAATATTACTGTTTCATTTCGTTCCCTTTCAATCACAGCATTTAATTTCATATAATCATTTAGAGTCAATTCAATTTTCTTACTTATCAAGCCTTCTGCAAACTGTATATGGAAGAAAGGGAAAATTTGTACACAGTGGATCTGTGAGGATATTTAACATTAATAATCTATACCAACAAAGCCCCTTCATCCATATAAATGGTGACCCCGACGTGATGACTTCTGAACGCAGCAGTAAAGGTGAATAAAATTAGGAATTGATTAATGAATTGTTATTTAAATTGTTTCGTTCGATCACAGTTTGGAAATAAAGTTAAAATCAAAATTGAATATAGAATTAAAAGTTGTCAGGAAAATTTTTCACTGATGTATTGTGACAAAAATTTTCATAGAAAAAATTTCTGTCATGGCAACACCCGCCATAGTTCACATATTGACAGCTCTGTCAAAAACAACAACGCGTCTTACAAGCATAACCAAAACAAGTTCCATAGTTATAATAATGTAAAGACTTGTAATAATAGTACAAAACTGTGTTTCTATCATGAGCAATTCGGACACAAAGCTCGCAAATGTATTTCTCCGTGCTCATTTACATCAAACAAACCATCTAACTCAAAAAACTTGTAGAACAGTTCACTAGCGAGACGGGTGAACTGCATACAAAAATTCGTCTCTTCATAAAGGACCGCATACAAGGTACGTCATTTTTGATTGACTCCGGTTCAGAACTATGCTTAGTTCCGCGTTCCATATGTTTACGCCAAAGTTTAAACGGTAAAGATAACCTAAAACTCTTTGCAGCGAATGAGACGGTGGTCAAGACATTTGGCACAACCACATTAAATTTAGACCTCGGTCTAAAGAAAATTTTCAGATGGAACTTTATCATTGCAGACGTTCCACGCGCAATTATCGGCGCAGACTTTCTGAATCACTTTAATTTAATTGTAGATATTAGAAACAAGATGTTGATAGACAATACTAATAAACATAAGGTCGTAGGTTACAACACAAACTGTATTGATAATGATATTTCGTCAGTTTCATTACTAGATAAAAATAACCCTTACCATCAATTATTAGCAAAATATCCCAAACTGATTGATATAAATAGACCATATACTGATTGTCAACATTCTACAATACATTACATAGATACCCGTGGCAATCCTTTTATGTTCAAACCTCGACGTTTGTCTCCAGAACTGCTGAAGCAAGCGAAAAAAGAGTTTGAGAACATGGTTGCTCAAGGTATCTGCCGACCCTCAAACAGTGAATGGGCATCGCCTCTTCACATGGTAAAAAAGAGTGACGGTACATATCGCCCTTGTGGTGATTATCGTAAGCTTAACTCTATGACAGTGCCAGATAGATATGCACTTCCACATATTCATGATATTTGTAATGATTTGCACAATTGTAAAGTTTTTTCTAAGATAGATCTCCAACGGGCCTATCATCAGATTCCTGTCAACGAAGCAGACATCAAGAAGACAGCAATTACCACCGTTTTCGGGAACTTTGAGTTTTTACGCATGCCATTTGGGGTAACCAGTGCGTGCCAGACGTTCATGAGGCACATGAACACCATCACTCAAGGACTAGAAGGAATACACACCTATATAGATGACATTCTGATAGCGTCACCCGACGAAAAAACTCACATACGACATCTGACTGCTCTATTCGAAAGACTACAGGAGAATGGTATGATACTTAACCCTTCTAAATGTCAATTTGCCAAATCATCCTTAATTTTTCTAGGATATGAAATATCAGCAGCAGGAGTTGGACCAGCTCCAGAAAAAATAAAAGCCATAAGTGAGTACAAAAAACCCAAAACAATAAAGGATCTCCGCAGATTCATCGCTCTGACCAACTTCTACAGACGATTTATACCGAAGGCTGCACAAAAACTTGTCAGACTGAACGACTATCTAAAAGGGGCAACCAAAAACGACAATAGACCTGTCGAATGGAACGAAATCACAAATAACGATTTCGAAGAGGTAAAAAATTCTTTATTACATGCTACTAAGTTAAGTTTTCCTGATGCAAACAAAAAACTGTCAGTGTGGACAGACGCATCAGACTTTGCCATTGGTGGAGTTATACAACAGACAGACGAATCAAATAATTATGAACCAATCTGTTTTTTCTCAAAAAAACTTAACAAGGCACAATGCTCTTATAGCACTTATGATCGAGAACTATTTGCAATATATGAAACTATAAGACATTTCAAACATTACCTAGAAGGTAGAGATTTTACAGTATTTACCGATCATAAACCCCTTCAATTCATGTTCAGTAAAAAAAGTTATGCTAAAGAAACACCCAGACAGCAAAGACATCTTGATTATATATCCCAGTATACCACCGATATAAGATATATCACTGGTGAATCAAATGTTGTCGCAGATGATTTCTCACGCGTCGAAATGATAGAAATGAATCATAACATATCATTAGATGAAATATCCAGAGAGCAATTAAAAGACATAGAACTTTTAGACATGTTAAAAACAAAAGATCACTCACTTAATTTAATAAAAAACAATTTTCAAGGCTTGCAAATAATTTTTGACACACATAATGGTAACATGAGACCTTATATACCTAAAACTTTACAAAGACAATTTTTCCACAGTATCCATAATTTAAGTCACACAGGTACCAAGGATACAATTAAAACAACAAGCCAGAGAGGTGTGTGGAAAAATATGAAAAGTGATTGCACAAAATGGTGTAAATTGTGCATACCATGCCAAAAAGCAAAAATCCACAAGCACACAAAAACACAAATTATTCCAATTCCACTACCTAACGGAAAGTTCCATACAATCCACGTGGACTTGATAGGTCCATTTATTCCATCAGAAGGTATGCGATATTGCTTAACAATTATAGATCGTTTTTCCAGATGGGTTGAGGTAATCCCAATAGCAGATATCACAGCTACCACAATAATACGTGCTTTATGGGACAACTGGATCACAAAGTACGGCGTCCCAGAGAAGATCATATCGGACCAAGGCCGTCAATTTTTATCTTCTGATTTTAAATCTTTCTGTTGCAGAATAGGTATCCAACACGTCAAAACCAATTCGTATCACCCGCAGGCGAATGGACTTATAGAACGTTTCCACAGGACACTAAAAACGTCTATAAAAGCACATCACCCTATACCATGGACTAAATCTCTAACAACAATTTTATTTGGTTTAAGGTGCACGATACGAGAAAACCATAATTTTTCCATTGCAGAGATGATGTTTGGAAATTCACTGCGCATGCCAGCTGACATTCTACAGGAAAACACAGAAAATGCAGATCCAACTTACTATACACAGCAACTTATAACGTTTATGAGGAATGTAAAACCGAAACCTATTAAACATCACCACAAGGATAATATTTTCGTACATCCAGAACTTGGTAAGGCATCACATTTTTTCTTGAGAGACGATAGAATATATAAACCTTTGCTTCCAGCTTACAAGGGGCCTTATGAAGTTTGCTCGAGGGATGACAAAACTGCCATATTAAAAATAAACGGAGAACAAAAGAAAGTATCGTTGGATCGATGTAAACCAGCCTTCATAGAACATCCAGAGGAAGCTAACAACTCAGTCGACAGACCACATACATACATCACGCGGTCTGGAAGGAAAATATTTCAACCAAATCAGTGAAAAACCTGCATTTTTCACTTGGAGGGGGCTGTGTGGCGACATCTACCTGAAGTATCGAGAAGCACATATCGAAGATAATTACTAAACACCTCGGTAGCTAGTTAGATATGAGTTTTATACAATTATAGGTAGATGGCGATGAATATTTTCTAATGTAAGGTTACAACTATTTCCTTAACAAATAGGGCTTGTGAAGAGAATGAATAATTAGCTAGGTCAGATCTTTTTTGAACGTCCAGCAAACAACATACTTTAGTCTAACACATTACTAACATTTTTATTGTCATGTGTATTGGTGAATAAACTTATTGGAAAGCATATTTTCATGTAAGTAAAATATTACTGTTTCATTTCGTTCCCTTTCAATCACAGCATTTAATTTCATATAATCATTTAGAGTCAATTCAATTTTCTTACTTATCAAGCCTTCTGCAAACTGTATATGGAAGAAAGGGAAAATATGTAGGTACACAGTGGATCTGTGAGGATATTTAACATTAATAATCTATACCAACAAAGCCCCTTCATCCATAACTGTTTGTATCCCTGTTGAAGATGTATGTAAATAAAAAAATAAAAAAAAATATCATAATTATTTACATAATATATCTGTCTATTGAAATACTATTCACATTAAGAGTTTCCCACCACTTTCCCCTGGATGTTTTAAGAACTGAGCTCCTATATCATCCAGATTCAACGAAACAAAAAAGAAAAATTTAAAGGGAGGGCTCAGGATTTGCCTTAAATCACAATACTCCAATATTCTTACAAACTATGTTCTTACAGTTATCTACATACTGCTACGTACTAAAATTGAAATAGGTAGGTACTATTGAAATACTTTAAAATCAAAGTAATTATGTAGGTATGTACTTAGTACTTAGGTATACTTATTATATCCATGCTTATTATGGTGTCATAAAATATTCGCAATAAAATTATAATCATTAGGATAATGTGCAAGAAGAATAAAATAAATAAATAAATAATTAATATCACTGTGGGTAGGTACATAGGTAGGTAAACACCTTACAATCCCATACACATAATATATTGCATAATTCACTGCATTTGTATATTTCCAAGTAAATTTTCATCTACGATACATAGGTACCTAATATTATTATTGTTTTAAATTGTTTTAAATTATTGAATTGCTTCAATGAATTTTTTTTTATCTGACACATTCAATCTTTTTATCTATCTGCGTTGACTACCTGTATACTATGGTTTGTTACAATATTTCTGTTTTATATGATTTGAATTTTGTTATTATTGCCTTAGATTCATTATTCATTGATTTTGCTGAGTCCTTCTGAATTAATTATTTATTTTTAGTGTTGTCATAATGTTTTTTTTATTGCTTCTATTTGATTTTATTATACTGATTACATTTATTAAATTTTAATTATTGATCTATTTATATTATGTATATATTAATTAATTTATATTGTTTTCTTGTTTATTTTATGTCTTTCTGTCTTGTTTGAATTTACTTTTATGTGCTTTTTGTGTCTGTCATATATTATATTTTATACATGTAAAAGGCTAACGCCGTATATTGGAATAAATAAAAATAAAAATAAATTATAATAATAATTCATCCATACTGTAGGTAGGTAGGTATATCTAATATGTCAATTAGTTTAACCTTGCACGCATAACCTACCTGTACCTACATATTTGATTAAATTAAAATGAACATTATTGAAAAATATATTGTGTTTATAAACAAATATTATCTACCTATGTAAAATACATATACCTAACTACTTGTAGTTAGCTAACTGAACATCTCGTATGTATCTACGAAGTAGGCAGATACATATTAGTTTGACATAGAATAGGTATATAGGTCTACATGAATCGGTCATTTGACAAACAACATAGTCAATCAGTACAAACTTTTAAGAAATCACAAAAAACTGTCGGTTGTAAAATTTTGAATGAAATGTTGATATCTTACTCAAATCAAAATGTTACTTACAGTGTATTCTTTTATTATAAACCTTTATTTTATGTGAAAATATTTTATTTGTACATTAATATTTATTAATATTTTAATTTATAACCTTTGACTTATGTTGTTTCTCAAATGAACACCATTTCAGGTAAAAAAAAATCAACATTTTCATCCCAGATTATTTATTAAACAACCAAAAATCACTATTTTTCATCACTTTCACCCACGTTAGTGGTTGGCGTTTCAGCTGTGAATCGACACAATTTTTTTTAGTGTAATTACAACATATGTAAGTCACTGCTTTGTGTTGTTTTTCTATTGACTGGCCAAGTTAATAACGGAATTTGGATTTCCAAGGAATGCAATTGTACAACGATTTACCAGAAGAAATTAGATCCATAAAAAGTTTAAGAAAGTTCAAAAGATCACTTAAACTTTTTTTACTGCACACAATCTTCAGGATCGACAGCTCATGGATGATGATGTTTTTTCCAACGTAATTCAAATTAATGTGTTTAGCACTGCAATGTTGTATTCTTGATATAGGTACACCTATATATTATTATGTTTTATCTTGTATTTTGTAGTCTCTAAGCGAATTTATATTCTTTGAGACAAATAAAGAAGTTAAAAAAAAAATTTGCTCAATTTGTATCAAATAGGTAAAAATTACATACGTGGTTTCTAAATGAAATAACGTGCGTTTCAAGGAAAAGGACCCGAATAAAAAAAAATCATTTTCCCTAAAAACCTGACTTATGTTGTTTCTCAAATGACTGATTCACATAAAATACAGTAAGATGCATAATTATTGCATTGCTCTACTCGTATTTCTTACTCTGTTGTTGGTATAGCTGACTGCATCATGTAGGTAGGTTCCTACCTAATATGTTGAGGGTAGATAGGTATCTATATTATAAACAATTCATTAATTAGGAATAATTAATTAAAATGATGAAAGCTGATGCATGCATGTGTGTGCGTGTATATGTATGTGCGGATTGTATAGTCACATTTAATTAGAATAATAATATGCTTCTGTGACATTAATTGTCACTAATAATAATAATAAGCTGAATTACGAACAAGAAGTTCTGTCAACTATTTCACTCCGAAAATAAGTGGAATTTACTTATTATTATCATAGATATCAACTTAAGTACCTATTATATCATAGTCTGTATTGTTTTGTGATATACGTGTATTGCATCAAATAATATCTACATACATATTTTATCTTATGAAGAGTTGTAAAATTCAGAAAAAGGAAAAAAATAGATTTACACATATCTAAGAATAGATCCATATAATATACAATTATTATTACATATTATTCAGATCTCAAGATGAAACGAGTAGGAAATATGAAAGGCCTTGGAATAAAGGCAGTTAGAGTAATAAAAAATAGTTTAAGTGGAAACTCCCGATGTTATTATTACATATGTATCACGCAGTCATCATCAATGAACTTTACCAACAATATGTATAAAGTATAGTATAGTGTAGTATGTATGTATGTACTACGTGTGGTAGTAAAGCAAAGTTTTTAAAAGAATTACCATAAAGTTTTCCAGGCATGAAATTATAAGAATTTTCCCATGTGCCAGCGAAACCACAAGAGAAAACGTACACGAGCGGTCATCAAAAGAATACTAAATGTTACTATACCTACATAGTGTGATAAAGAAACATTCTAACGTTATTTTATCTGGTCCTATGTAGGTAGGTAGGTACATATTGTATTTCAAAAGGTTCTGCTAAAGAAGTATCAATATGTTACATAAGTATGTAATTATATTATGTACATACAATGCTTCTTATACTTAGTAAGTGGATAGAAACATAAGTTAGTTGTTGTTATGTCTTTTGTATTAAACTTAAAATGAAGACAAATCATAATGACTCTCATCGTAACAAGGATGAATATTTTCTTATTTCCGAGTCATTATTTTATTTCTTCCTTTCTCATCAACTGATTTCCTGAAATTATTCCAATCTCATACCTACCTAATAATACATATTGATATAGACCCCTAACTCAGTATATTCATAATAATAATATCTATTGATTCTTTCATCAAGTAAGAATGTACCAGGTACCTACCTACCTACGGCAATATTAACATAATAAATATTATGTAATATCATAAGGACCTTGCTTTCCAAATGTCACGAAGATAGCGGTGCCTCTCCTGGGCTCATTAATGTCTTATCTTTTATACGATATCATCTCTGTCTCTTTACGTAATGCAATTTTTCTATAATATGTATTTCTCCGTAGTACATTCCAAGTGTAAGGAGACAGGAGACGTGGGACGTACATTTCACAATCTAATCTATTATGCTATGTGTAGGTAGGTACTTGCATACTGGTATTTTTTGCTTCCTTTATTTTTGTATTTCCAATTCAGTTTATTATCTCCGAAATGAACACTATCACAGCATTGATGAGACTCATGTTGCAATATTTTTATAGCCTCGTCACGACAGCTTAGTATTACTTTAATTACTTAGGTACATGATTATAATATTATACATACATATGTGTGTATATGCTTCGTAAGGTTTATTTAACTTGAGAGCGTGTAGGTATATTAGAAGTGAATATATTATGAGCTATAAACAACAACTTCAATATAATATGTACCTACTTAATGATATGTAAGTAGGTACGTATGTAGGTACATATACGAGTAGGTATATAGGAAGGTAGGTAGGTACAACATGATTGTGTTGACTGCATAATATAATAAATATTATTTTCGGAAGCCTTTACATTTCGATAACGATGAATATAAAAGTCGTTTACATCGGAATTTATTTTTCCGATTAAAATAACAATATATTTTAGCGTTCCATACAAAACTAATCTAACCGATATTTCTATTGAAACTGAACTGTATGGAGTAGAGTGGGTTGTATATACCTACATACATTTATAAAGCTATAATATGGGTGTTTACATAAGATTACATAAGTATAATATAATGTATGTATATAAGATATTTCCTTTTCACTTGTGAATGATCCTGTTATAGTACCTATAGGCTGTATATAGGTATTTATATATACATAATAGAGATAGTGATCAAATTCTAAAGGACGGCCGTGTTCGAATAGGCTCGAGAAATTACGTTGCAAAACGCAATTGCGTTGGCCATCTTGAATGTTCTAATGCGTCGAAATTTTAATTAGGTTATCACATATCAAAACTAATTGTATCTATTTTTACACTGAATTTATCACTATGAAACCAAACCTGGCCACACGTTGCAGGCGTCATTTATGTAGTAACATTATCCTTTTACCTCCTTTCTCATTATTCTCACAACTTCTTCCATTATACTTCCCTCCAAAACTTTCTCTGACTCCAATCCACACTTTTTATACATTGTCCAGCTAATTCAGTCGAAGAACTTGAGTCTCAGTTCAGGGATAATTGTAGAGTTCTTAGTTTGGTTTCATAGCTCAAAAGAAAACAGAAGTTAAGTTAAATAACAAAATATTTATTCATGGTTCAAATTATTACTGTCCGGTTCAACACAAACAGACACACAGTTACATTTTACACAAGCACTTAATATTATACAACAAATTCTAAGTTAAAATTAATCAAGTCACTTATCACTATGTACAGTTTATATTGATACAGGTTTCAATTATTGTTTAGCACTTTTTTAACACAAGTTATTTCTTTTCGGTTCAGCCACCGCCCAACGCAAAAGCGTCGGACGGTGCTACCGAGGCCAGGAGCAGGGGACAAGTGAAGTTAGTTACAGAATGTTCAACATAGAGAAATTTAACGGAAGTCAAAATAGAGTTTAATTTAATATTTGCGGGATTCTTTCCTTCAAAAAAAGTCAAATGGTAACTAAGTAAATTTTAATATGGAATACTCACATAATTATCTATTGTTATTTTTTAACTACGACAGTTGAGTAAGAGGAACCGACGTGCGTGCATGAAAAACTATGAACGTGGAGAAAGCGAAGGAAGTATCTAAGGATAGATCTGTTTGGCGTTCCGTTCTCTCTGCCTACCCCATTTGGGACACGGCGTGAGGGTATAGTATAGTTACATATGCTAAAGTTGTATTTACTGCAATGTATTACACAGAAGATAACATTCGTTGGTGTCTGTTGTTTTGTCTTTTTGCCAATCCCGTTCAGGTTTCAATAAAATATGCTGCTATTTCTTTTTGTATGTGATTTTTCAGTCTTGAATGAATTTGAGTATATTTCTAATAGGTATATCTTACATGTGTAACGAAGTAGGTACCTACTACGCACATAAATAAGGGAGCTTCTCTAACGTTAATAAAGTTATCGTGAAAATAAAGTTGTAGATATTCAGCAAAAAAAAAAGAAGTTTAAATGTGAGTCTCTCCCACATAATACCTACTTTCATCTCAAATATATACTATACTATACCATCACGGCATATCCCACAAGTGGGGTAGCCAGCAGATCAGCTGCATGTAAGAAACATGCAAACTGTCCTCTTCGTGCCAATATAAAATCAAGACATTCAGGATGGGTGGCAAACCTCATCGCTGAATTTAAGATGTAAAAATGTCTTATTTTTAAATATCATCTCAAATCATTTTTACATAAAAGTAATTTTCATCATTAATAATACCTACTAGTTAAACCATATAAAATACCAACCTGAATGAAAAATAATCACTTCAATATGAAAAAATCAATAATTCTGTAAATACTACATACCTATGTATGTTTTGCTACAAATTAATATTTAGGTATCCACATACAGTCATAGTTTAATATTATCATCCATATTCCACGCAGTAGCATCAATCTCTACAGAGTGCGGTGATAGGAATTCATATTAATCAGAATTTATTGATATTTGGATGTATATTTAATGAAACACTATTTATCCTAGATGACTCCACCACCCCCTCCATTTTAAAGGCCAACTTAGTACCTAACGATAGACTTACTTCACATTACAATAATATTCGTATTGTAAATGATAGCCAATTTATGTATAATATTGCTGTCGCTATCCGATCTACATAGATATTTATATACATTAGTAGGTACTTATATTATAATGTATGATATTGAACCTATAGGAATCATTAATTTACTAAACATAATCATTATGTAATGTGTAGGTAATAACCTAACAGTGTTTTTCTTATATAAGGTATAACAACCTAATAATAATAATAAATAAATAAATACTTTATTCAATCAATATCAATGTACAAACGTTGAAACAAAATATCACCAATTAGCTTCAATTAAGTTGCAGCAGCCTCACTAGGTTGCCCTGTATCGAGGCGTGCTGCTTATAAAATATATATAAAAAAAAACATACAATCAACAAGGATTAATACATCTTACAAAAAAAAAATATATAAGAATAATCACATCAGCAAATTAATAAATCGATAACAAATGAATAAATGAATGAAAGAATAAACGAATAAACGAATAAACGAATAAACGTATAAACGTATAAACGTATAAACCAATAAACGAATAAACGAATAAACGTATAAACGTATAAACGAATAAACGAATAAACGAATAAACGTATAAACGTATTAACGTATAAACCAATAAACGAATAAAAGAATAAACGAATAAACGAATAAACGAATAAACGAATAAACGAATAAACGAATAAACGAATAAACGAATAAACGAATAAATGAATAAACGAATAAACATATAAATGAATAAACGAATAAACGAATAAACGAATAAACAAATAAACGAATGAACGAATAAACGAATAAACGAATAAACGAATAAACAAATAAACGAATAAACGAATAAACGTATAAACGTATAAACGAATAAACGAATAAACGTATAAACGTACTAACGTATAAACCAATAAACGAATAAACGAATAAACGAATAAACGAATAAACGAATAAACGAATAAACGAATAAACGAATAAACGAATAAACGTATAAACGTATAAACAAATAAACGAATAAACGAATAAACGAATAAACGAATAAACGAATAAACGAATAAACGAATAAACAAATAAACAAATAATCGAATAAACGAATAAACGAATAAACGAAAAAACGAATAAACGTTTAAACGTATAAACGAATAAACGAATAAATGTGTAAACGTATAAACGTATAAACGAATAAACGAATAAACGAATAAAGGAATAAACGAAAAAACGAATAAACGTATAAACGAATAAACGAATAAACGAATAAACGAATAAACGAATAAACGAATAAACGAATAAACGAATAAACGAATAAACGAATAAACGAATAAACGAATAAACGAATAAACGAATAAACGAATAAACGAATAAACGAATAAACGAATAATCGAATAAACGAATAAACGTATAAACGAATAAACGAATAAACGAATAAACGAATAAACGAATAAACGAATAAACGAATAAACGAATAAACGAATAAACGAATAAACGAATAAACGAATAAACGAATAAACGAATAAACGTATAAACGAATAAACGAATAAACGAATAAACGTATAAACGTATAAACGAATAAACGAATAAACGAATAAACGAATAAACGAATAAACGAATAAACAAATAATCGAATAAACGAATAAACGAATAAACGTATAAACGTATAAACGAATAAACGAATAAACGAATAAAAGAATAAACGAATAAACGAATAAATGAATAAATGAATAAACGAATAAACGAATAAACGAATAAAAGAATAAACGAAAAAACAAATAAACGTTTAAACGTATAAACGAATAAACGAATAAACGAATAAACGAATAAACGTATAAACGTATAAACGAATAAACGAATAAACGAATAAAGGAATAAACGAAAAAACGAATAAACGTATAAACGTATATACGAATAAACGAATAAACGAATAAACGGATAAACGAATAAACGAATAAACGAAAAAACGAATAAACGAATAAACGAATAAACGAATAAACGAATAAACGAATAAACGATTAAACGAATAAACGAATAAATGAATAAACTAATAAATAACAGGTTCAAATAAATAAATATATACAAACAAATAAATTACTCAATAAATAAATAAAGTAGTAAATGAACAAATGTACAAACGAACAAATGAATAAGTGAATAAATGAATAAATAAAAGGTAAAAATAAACAAATAAACACGAAATAAGCAAACAAATCAATAAATAAATAAAGTAGTCAAAATAATATTGTCAGTAATAAAATAAAATAAATAAAATCTGTATGCATAACATAAACAAAATATACTGCAACAAACACAAACAATCAATACAGCAAAGAAAAAAACACAAAAATAAAACAAATCATGCACTTAATCAAAATTAAAAATGAACGAGTAGGTGTATGTATATTTTGTCAGTAAATAAAAATAAAATAAATAAAAACTATATGAATAACATAGAGGAAACTAAACAGCAGACTTCAGAATAGCTACAGTAATGAAAATGGAACAAACAAACAATTCGATCCATGTATATTAGTCAATCAAAGAGCAAACAACAATATAAATCAAACATTGAACAAGCAAATGAATACACTTCATACAAAAAATAAATGATAAGAAACAAGTCAGTATAGGAGTTAGTCAACAAATGTAAAAATCAAAATGAAACACAGTATCAATCAATCAATAATTCAAGTAACATGAGTAAAAAGTTTGCTTTTCGCTTCAGACCGACCCATCTCCATTAACCAGTTTTTAATGTTTCGTACAATAACGCTTAGACTCATATTGAGCTTAAGATGTTCAGGTAACAAATTGTACAGCCTTGGTGACAGATAAAAGGCTGATCGCTGTCCAAGAGCCGTATTCACAAAGGGAACGACACTGACAGCCCTTGTTATGGATTGAGTGTTATGATTGCCTTCAGCGATAGTTCTCTCTGTCCTACTTGCAGCGTAACGTTTAATTGTATATTTAATATAAATTTGCCTGCCATCAAATATTCGAAGACCTTTAAACAGTGGATCCGATGGATGCCTGTACGGTGCACGACTCATCACTCTTACTATTGCTTTCTGTGCAACATTAACCTGATTCATGTGAGACTCAGCGGCACTTCCCCAGAACTCTATCCCATAGCTCATCATGGAATCACACAATGTATAATATAATTATGCATTGTGCGATTCTCAACTCTTAATCTATCCTTATCCAAAATATTCCTCAACACACAAAAAATATGTATTAGTTTTCTCAATCGCTTAGATAGTCCCTCTATATGAATATTCCATCTCAGATGTGGGTCAATCACCAAACCCAAGTACTTAATAGATTTACATGCAGATATATGTGGACAATCGCAAATTTGTGTCCTCGAACATGTATGCAACACTAACGGAATGGAAGAATGTGGACCACCCGAGGATGTAATAGAAAAGGTCATATATTTAGTTTTTTCCGTGTTCAGAGTAAGCAAGTGATTCTTAAACCATACCCCAACCCTACCGATCCCAATCTCCGCCAAACCATACACTTCCTCCCACGTCCTTCCCTTGAACATCAACACCGTATCATCCGCAAAAGAAATAACAGATCCCCTGAACCTCATATTACACAGATCATTGATGTAAATGAGAAAGAGCAGTGGTCCCAATGTGCTGCCCTGAGGAACGCCACACTGTACCTCCCTTTGGGCACTAAACCTACATGTTTACTTAGGTCTTATGTTGGGTAAACTTCTATATAGACTATGCTACAATTTATGTATAAAACCTATGAAAGATTTAAATAAATGCATGGGTATAAAAAAAACCATTTTAGAGACTAGATATTAATTAATAGTAAAACAAATATTGAGCAGATATATTCAATTGCAGATACATCAACACAAAAAGTATCTACCTACCTACTAGAAATTTTCTTAAATTCTTAATTTTTTAATGTTTTTTTATCATAATATCATGTCTAGCTACTCATTAATTATTGTATTGTTTATAACATAATTGACATTTTAATATTTCAGTGGTATCTGGAAGGCTTACAAAATATGTAATGCAATTTATTGTTTTGACACGTATTATTAGATACTTATCAACATGTGCTCTCGTATCTGAACTATATACATATACATAAATACTGTAGTGTAACCCAAGTAATATGTGGGTGAATTTACATACCCAAAAACCTACATATTACACAGTTAGGTATATTATTATTATTATTTTGTTGACTATTTCCAAATAATGTCATCACAACGAAAACCGAAAAGAATTCAGAGCGGGAAGTACTAGCATGTGTGTGAAATGGAATTATAATATTACTGTGACGTAGATACCTACCTACCTACTATATTACGAACATTCCGTTATGTAATGTGGGGGAGATAGCGCCATCTAGTAAGCTACAATGTAATATTGCTATAGACACTATAATTATTATGGTTTTATAAAAATAACAACAATGTTAATAGCCCGTTCTGTACAGAATAATATTAACAACATGGGCACCCATACGTGTAAATTCTTCATTTGAGATTTGTGAAAATTAATTCATCAGTACCTACTTATAAAAAGTTAATGTACTTACACTCCTTTACACGAGACTTTTCTATATAAGGACGATGTTTTCGTAAAATAGTCTACATATATTGTTATATTAATAGTATTGTATTTTATCTTAATAAAATTATTATTTATTATAAAGTATGTTTAGTATAGTCAAATCAATTACTCTATACGGGATGTTTGACATTCTATTATAGCGACATCAAGGTATAGATGAAATCAAAAAATCAATGTTACCTACCTATAATGTTTTATCTCCTAAGTAGAGATGTCTCGTGTAGTTATATGTACATAGGGTGGAGACAGTTCAATATTATAAGTTATAGGTTACATACAATAGAAAAATAGATTATAAAGGACATATATAAATATACACTGTTACTATACAGAGTAGAATCATAAATGCATACATAGAAGCTTAATAAATGTTCTGACAATGTAAATAGTAGATATATGTAGTGGCTATTATAGCGAGGAGTAGGGTAGGTACCTACTCATCTAGGCCATCTGTAGGTAGGTACAACTGTACTGTATACCTAGTGACTGACTGTGTATTATAATAATGTAGTGGTCGAGGGTCCCACTGACCGATGACCGCGAATCCAAAACATGAAACCTTCTCCTATCCTTATACTGAATATATTTCTCTACATACACACTGTGTACTTACATGATACTATATACATACATACATAGACCTTTCTCTTACATACAATGTGGACGATAAGCTTGAGATATTATTCATAGATTTACATAGATTTATTTTGTAGAAAAACAAGACTTATGGGAAATAAATCCTTAAATTTACTATCCCTGTCTATAAAAAGTCACTATTTATTTTTAACACAAACACTACTTTTCATACGAACTATGTAGGTACCTACTAACGTACTCTCTACAGTTATACCTACATAATATACACTAAGTAGGTATGTAGGTATAATATATTTATACATATTGTGTGGAAAGTGTATTCATATGAATTGCATGATCATTTTTTTCTAAGTAACGAGGCTAATACTCATGTTATTTATTTGTACAATTAGGTGTACTTTTATCCCAGGAAAGTGATTACACTTCGCTGCATGATTGTTTAATCTAATATTTATTATTAGGTATGCGCCTACCTAGATATACTCGTATTTGTATACACAGCTAAGCTTTCCGCTGAAGTTTCAACATCTAAAGTATTAGGTTGTACAAAATACACTGAATTTAATTTTATTGATTATAAAATAAATAATTTAAAATTAAAATAAAAGCAACACTGCTTATCTTTAAGACTCGATAATGACTATGTGAACATAAATATTAAAAAAAACTTTTAATTTAAATTCTTACAGTGTAAACACAAATACCCTTCATCGATTCATATTATATTGATTTACAATGGTTACAAAAGAATTCAATTTATTATTAAAAAGAAAAAAAATCTTTGATGTGTTGCTTTCAAATTCTAATTACGAATATTATAATGTCTAGAGAACACACAATACATCAATGATAACATCATCAAATAATTAAATTGTAAATATTCCTAACAGCTCAAAGGACTTGTGGATGAATGAGAGAAGAGAAAATAATAAAAGCCTTAAGGCAAGTACCTACCTACCTAGATATCTAAAACTTGGAAATAATAAGACAAAGTATTCAATGTGACGAAGGATAATCTAGTGCGAGATCCGTGGGATAAGAGAAGAACCTTCTAAGTAGCCAAGCAGTTTCCTATATAATACATAGTATATACCTACCTACTTATATGCATACATATCTATCTACTTATATAAAGAAAACCACAACTTTTATTTATCATTTATTATTAATTTCTCCTATCATTATTCCATTAGGTTTAATATCCCGAGGCTAGTTAGTATCGACTTGTGGTAATAATGTAAAAAGAAAATTAAAATAATACAATATTGCGTGAAAGTATCTCATTTGTTTCAAATAAAACTAATAGCTAGGTATTTATTACTTGGGGAAAACAAACTATTGAGTGTCAGAAAAATAAACTGTTATTATAATTATAATGAGTTCGTCGGTAGCCTGGAGGTAGAGTCGCGGCCTTGTGAACAAGGGGTCCGGGGTTCGATCCCAGGTGCCGGCAAACTCCCCTTTCACGATACAAGCTTTTAGCTTACTGTGAAAGGTGTATAAGGTTGTATTTGGGTTTATAACAAAAACCCAGATATATCTTTTTAAAAAAAAAAAAATCATATCTAAATGACAAACCTACAAGGCGCACCATATTCCGTAAACTTTTTCATCATTACGCGATTAGCAGAAAGGATTACAATTATTCGTGCATGTGTTCAACACGTGTCCATCCTTAAAGATCTGGATTGCATGGTGTTGCCATATTATTCTTCTCGGACGTCTTCGTCTCCGAGTATCATTATTCTCTCAAACCATGTTTATTATCTTAGTAATTGTGTCCTCATTCATTATTTCCACGTGCCCTAACCATTACCGATCTAATATTATTCTACCCGCTCAACTTACTATGTCTAAAAGTTATTATAGTTCTTGATGGAAAAATTGAACGTTATCTTATTTTAATATGTTTGTTTGTTTGTTTCGTTTTAATATCAGTGATATAATCTCAGATTTTCTGTTGAAACATTCTGATTGGACATTCTTTCCGCAGTCGACATTTTACAACATGAATATTAAATTAATTTTCTAAGAGTAGGTATTATTTTGAAGGAATACTTGGTTCAGGTTCATACAAAAAAATATTCACGAGGAGAATGTTAAGGATAAAATCAGAAGAAGGAGATAGTCTAGTTGTTATGAATACGTTGGTACGTTGACTATTCCTTCTCATCGTTCTTCTTTTTTCACATCTTCTTTCACTGTGCATGCAGCTCGGTTATGGAATGATTTGCCTTTGTTGGTCAGACTTGCTCCAACTATTTCCATCTTCAGGAGTAGACTGAAGCATCATTATCTTGCTTTAAATGATCCATCTTGAGCTTTGACCCCTTCTATTCTTTTTTTCCATCTTATTTGTGTGTATTGTAAACTTTTTGTCTATATGTGAATGTATGTATGTTTGCTTTGTATTCTGTATCACATAAGTATTGTTTTTAAATTGTTAGTACGTGTCTCAGTTGTATAACTGGTTGGTTGTCAGATATTGCCTGCAGGCAATAAACCCGCCATTTGTACTACTTAAATGTACAATAAAGATTTTTTTTATTTTTTATTTATTTATTTTATGAATATATTATATAGAAGTACCATAAATACTAGACACATATTGTTTATATCTAAAAATGTAATATATATATAATATGTATGTACCTACCTATATGTAGGTAATGTTATAATACTATTATTAGCGTGGTAGAGAAAAGAAACAAGTCCCATGAGAAATATATCTGGTGGTGGTGGTGTTACTGAGAGAGAGAAACGATCAAAAGGATTAGAGGAAAAAACGAGACTTGTAATCAATTTATATATCCAAGTGGAAGTGGAAGTGGAAGTGGAAGGATAAACGGGAATGGGAATAGGGAGTTAGTGACCACTTGGAGAATATACAAACATACATACATATATATCTTAATGTTATATACCTATACAGATAATATATTATTGTTATACATTTTAGAATACACTCGTGTCTATCGCAATACAATATTATATGTAGTTATATATCCCGAAAGTTCTGTAAAAGGCAGGTATTCGAAAAATAAAGGCATTGTACATCCTTAATTGAGCGTTGAGGTTTGCTACCTATCTTGAAAGTCTTCATTTTTATGGCACGAAGAGGATTGCTTGCATCTTTATTAATCAATTTTTATTTATTTATTTTGTTCTTCACTGTACATTGCTTAAAATAATACAAATTAATATAGAAAATGTCATTTATACAATTCAATGTAGAGAGGGCGAGTTTATTGCTAAAATGCAATGTGTTCCAACTTCCAACTAACCCAACTAACTAATAATTAATAGCAAAATCTAAATTATTGTTCAACAAGTTTCATTAAATCTTTAAGATATCGATTAGATAAATAAAGAAAGATGGAGGGGGGGGGTGAAGGGGTTTGGCATCATTGATATGACTAATCAACTAAAATGTTATTCATAATTTATTCGTCTCAAATAAAATGAAACAGAATAGAGGAAAAGGAGCTTTAAAGTTTAATTATCTTTAAAGTTTAATTATAAAGTAATAATTATCAACTGAACTTTAAATGTAGCTTTATATAGACACTTATTTTTATTCATTATTGGACAACATTAATGTGTCGCTTACGTGCCAAAACGCCTCGATGACACTGTACAATTTATCAATTCTAGGACATTACATCCACTAAAACTCACCAAAAAGAATAAGTTTAATGTATTTAAAGTTAGAAATGGATAAATTGGAAATCATTTTCTAAGTAAGCAAAACCTAAACGAGATAACATTCTGCCAATTCTTAAGATGGATTTGTTTTGAACAAAAATATATTTTACCTTAAATGCATTAACCTACCTCTTATGCAACCGTGTGCTTAAAATAATAGCGAAATAAATGAACGAGTTGACATATAATATTAATTTAGAGGTAATAAGTGTGTGTATAAGAGTATATACCTACCTAATTAGTTTTAACAAATACCTACTTAGTTTATTTTTGTTTTTTGTTCTTTTGTTCCTATTCTGTTGTCTTTCTTAAAAGAATGTTTGATATTATAAGTGCCGTGCACCTACTAGTTTAGAAAATGTGTGCGTTTGATGTTGATTTTATGAGTAGGTGTGTGAACTATGTCGGTCCTTTATAAATACATAATACAACGATTTACATTCCCCTTGTGTGTTGAGGATGAATCGCTGCGTTAGCACGACTCGGCTGGCCGCTGGATAACCATTGATCACTATTCATCTCTTCTCCATATAATATCACGGAGTCCAACCTACTGAATCAACGTTACAGTCAGACTACACCGTCACTATTTCTAGTTTATTTGGTACGTAATAAATACTTACGAGAAATGAACGTCTTAAATTGCATCTTGTCCTGGATCACGCAGACCACATAACTTAGTATTAACATTCTACGTGATGGCGGCCAATACTGCTCTTAACTCGTGTAGAGATATATTATATTATATAGGTATCCTACCACAAGTCTCCAGACATAAAGATGTAAAACGTCTAGAATCTACAACATACATAATATTCATTAGTTGATTGTGAGATACAAATGTTAAAAATATATATTGTATTGAACAGAGTAGATTTTATAACACGTGAAAATAAGAGTGTCAATAAAGATTATATTATAATAATTATACATAATCAATCTAATAGAGAACATATAGAATAAAAAAATCAAACTTCAGAAATATATACTTAGGTAAAAAACAGTGTGCCTGTAGGATTATAAAAGCATACGCACTTTATTATAATATAATCACATAAAAATTCAAAACAGACCTGGAAATACTTGTAGGTAGATATAGAGAAGGGAATATAATGATGAAAAAACTTTGGAGACAACACGCAAGGCAACCCTTCCGACCCCTGCCACTAGACATTACGTAGCGTAGCGCCGTCACATATTGTAACGCAATATTGGAGATGACATCACATATTCAGTAGCGCTCTTTACGGTAGGCGAACAGGGGCAAACTGTCCGGGGAACCGCGCTCAGGGGGGAGGTTCTGAAGGCAGCGTGAGGACATAAATTTAAAATTTTTATAGCTGTAAAGAAACTTTCGAGATAAAAAAATATAAAAACCTACTGCTTGTCTCAATATAACCCTGCTTTTTAGTCATATTTTTATAAATCAATATCTAATATTTCTCTATATTAGTTTGCTTCTGTCAAAGTTAAGGGACTCGCAAAATTGTTTACTATTTGATTTACCAGGGGCCCCGCAAAAGCTAAGACCATCACTGCACAGATTATACTTACACCTACATATCCGTACATAGTGTGCCAACCCTGATAATAACTGTGTGTAGTAATATTATATACTGTGAATATTGTCATACTCTTACATATATACCTATATAATAATAATACGTACTTACATAGATAAACTATACACATATTTATACAGCAATTCTCATCCACTACTGAACATAAACCTCCCCTATATTATGTCTCCAGGTATCTCTGACCAGGGCTCTCTACAACATGTCTACATATGTAAGCTCTCATCGACCTGCAACTGAACAGAATTATTTTTGCAATTATGTTTTTAAAGACATCATGTTTTCAAATCGCGATATACTTACCAGTCTAAATTACCACTAAGAAATATTGTTATATTGTATCAAAATTGAACAAGCAAATTTGCTTGTAATTACAAGCAGAGGATGAATTTTTCGATTAAATTTCAATTATTTTTTAAGTTAGTAATATCCAACACAAAATATGTTTAACTTTTATTCTACTCGAAAGTAATATATTATGTGGTGAGGATATTTAAAATATAAATGAATATTGTTTAGGTAGGTATATGTATACTTAAAGTCAGATAGATAGATACTCATCTAGGCGTCAACTCAATCAAATTGTACCGTTATTATTTAAAAATCATATTTTAATGAAGTTGTCATATTTTTGTATCCGTCAGTGGATATAATGGGAAACTATGAACTTGTATTAAGAATAGTATGGTTTGTAATAATATGGACAATTCTGAATCATAAAATAGTTTAGTTGCACTAACTAAGTGTAAGGAGATAGTTGAGTCATAATATTTAGTTCAAATTCGTATTCACAGTTTGCCGTACTAAAACTAATTTAGTTAGCTAGTTCATTTTGACACCTTAGTACAACTATAAATTTCGAGAATCTATGGATTTCGTATTCAGAACGAAATTTTAGTTGACATCTGACAACTACAATCAGTTGTATTTGGCAGAATTTTATTCGCGACTTTTAATGTGCGAATATTATTAGTTTTTGTCATTTTGCCGCAGAATATTGCTGTATTTTGGAAATTTAAAGTTGTTTTATCAATTGAAAGTAAAAAATGGATATTTTTAGGGTCCTCGCAACTCTTGGCATCTATAAATTGTAAAATTTTACCACCACCGACGCAAATGCGAACGTCAAAATATACCAGCAAATCTGACATTTCACAATTTTCACGCGCGACAACTATTAAATTGTTGCCAGAAGTGTAAGTCGGAACGTGAAAAACATTTTTTATTGCGGCATCACCGACTAATATTTGTTTGTCCCATAGATTTTACCGTTTGCCCTTTTTTTATTTATTTATTTATTGAAAACAATCAAACACCAACAGGCACATCATATACATATAAACACAAAGAATACAACAGAAACAAAGTTTAATACAAAGATGTGCCCTATTACAGGCGTTATTGCACTTGGTGGTTATCGAGTTTATAGTTGTTTATAGTTCGTAACTATGTAATACTGAATACGAATTTGTACTATAATGACTAATATTAGCCAACTATTATTAGTTAGTTTAGTTAGTTCATCAAGATTCAGAGTTGGCCCTAATGGTATAGGGAAATAAGTAGTTAGCTAAATAATTGCAATCACTGATTTTCCTAAATTAGAAACATGAATGGACTGGATTAAGATATAACCTAAGTACATGTGTATATGGATATAAATTGTTTTATTTAAATAGTATCTAGCAATAGTTTATACTTTCTACGATTTATTAGTCATTTCTCTACTTATATAGGTACATACATAAAGTTAATGTGTAATAATTTCCTTACAATAATACAGTATGTATTTCCTAGGAAGTTTGTATTAAAATCCAACAATTTTCGTAGGTTGTTAGAGATGACCGTGAGGCAATCAATCCACCTTTTCTACATTTCTTTTTGGTGAATAAAGTTTTTTTTAGTCAATTTGTATTTATTATTATTTTGATCTCCACATAACATTATTATTTCCTACATAATGTATATTTAGTGAATACAAAGTGGTTAAACATGATCAACTGTTGGAAGGTTTACAATGTACCTAAGTATCCAACGCAATATTATATCATGACATAGCAAAATGAAAACACAATACCCACTTTTGCTTCAAATAAGGAAACACTATTAGAAAACAACGAACTAAATGTAAATGTAGATACTACTCAGCAGTAACCTTACTTAATTAGGTACATTGATTGTTGAGTCAACAATGCATCAACTCCTAAAAAAATAAGTATTGGTTTGTAATTTTCAAAGTAAAAGGCGTAAGTTGTTGATTTGGCAAATCAACAAATAAATAATTTTATGCTTTCCACAAATTTAAAACAAATGTCATGTAAAAGTGAGAGGGAAAGGTGAGAAATAATTTATTTTTTAATGATTTAAAATTCTAAAATAAAATGTACTGACTTAATTAAATGTTTATTTCATTCCTACTTGAATGTTATATGTATTCATTATTTCATAGTATTGATCAAGTGGAATGTATTAATCAAGTAAAATAAATAAACTGAGACTAGAATAATTATCAACTATCCCATAAATGTTCATTTTTTTTATTAAAGACATATCTGGGTTTTTGTTATAAACCCAGATATAACCTTATATACCAGTAAGCTAAAAGCTTGTGTCGTGAAAGGGAAGTTCGCTGGCACTTGGGATCGAACCGCGAACCCCTTGTATACGAGGCCGAGACTCTACCTCCAGGCCAACAACGAATTTTCTCCACTTTTGAGATATAAAACTAACAATAAAATAAAAACAAAAACAGTCAAGATGAGTGGCATGTTACCTTGCTGAATATAATTTGCAGAACGTTAAATATTTAGATGTTTGATTTCGTAATTAAAGTTTTCTCATAAAAGCCGTGTCTAGAACATAGATATTATTTATGTCTAAAGTTCGTTAATGAATAAGGATAGTAGGTTTTCAATAAACATTTAATATGTAGGTAGGTATATAGGTAGGTATATCAAGAATATTATAAAGAAGTGAACAATATTAAAGAAATGATTTTCTCTGCTAAATTAAATATTTTTATATTATATCAAAAAGGAAAAGAATATAAGAAAGGAAGTGAGTAAGTAGGTTCCACCTACCATCACGGTACAAACAGGTTAAGGTGTTGTTATTTTCATTAGTGCGAAGGAAATAAGTATGGAGATTATGAAAGGTTTACGTGAGGGGTGCAAGGGAGGTGGAGGAGGAGGAGGAGGAGGAAAGAGGCGAGAGGCGAGAGCTGGGGGAGACAGTAGAGAAGACTCTATGAAGAAGAAGAAGAAGAGAGAATTTAATAAAACTTAAACAATGTGTGTTGTTAACATAATTAATTATTAGGCACCTACTTACCTCCATATTATTATTATTATTACTGCTTTTAAAGAAGATACTACCAAAAACCTAGTACCTGGATATGTGCCCTCCCCCTCTCCACTATCATCCTCACCTTTTTATTATTTATAAATTATTATTTAAAAAATATGTATTATTAATTTAAAATAAAAGAAACTTTGTATTTCCCACTAGAGAAACTGTATTCAATTAAAACGTTTTCGGAACTACTTGTTCCATCATCAGAAACAATACTCGGAATATTCGAAAAATTAAAAAAAAAAATGCATTCAGAATTGGTAGCATACTTTATCTCTAAATTGTAATAGTATTTACTAAAACACTTTTTATTAAATGGTAGGTATGACAATATTTACACACGCCATCTGAATAATTGCACTTTGTCTATGAATTGAATTTGCTAAACAAATGTTAGGTAGTTGCAGTGTTCTGATTAATCTATACCGAGAAGTTCACGGACCAAATAACTATACCTAATTTAATTTCGGAAAAAGGAAAGTGTATAAATTTCGCATAAATAACTTATTGTGTAGGTAATGTGAAAAACACAATATTTATATGAGCAATATTATGAGGAGTGAGTGTGTATAATATAATAATATGTAGGTAGGTACTTAATTAAATTAGTGTTGTTAGTTAGTATGAGTTACGTTGCTCTATTTGCGGTCGGCCGTACTTAATGTTAATTCTCCACAAAACTGCGGATGTTGGATGAAACCGCAGAACAAAGAAAGCGGAGAAGGTCACTCTGTGTTTTGATTCATTTTCCAGAGTATGTATGTATGTTTGTATATCGTGTTCTCTACACAATATTATGTTGGTAACTACATCATATGACCGCCTTCCTAGCATTTTCAGGGTACTTACTTATAGGAATAAGTATCATCCGTTATTTTATCTTAAGAAATATAATTTTAATAGAATATCTCTCTATGTGATTGTTATGAATGCATTTCTTCAAAATTCTACGTACCTACTTAATTTATTTTTTGTTTATTTCAATTTGTTTAACAATCTTCTTGAAAATATAAAGTGAAAATAATAATCTTTTCATTAAAAAATAATGTTGGGAACAGTTTTCTCTATTAAATTACTGTGTGTCATAAGCACATACCTAATTCTATAGGAAGAACGAAAAAAATAATATATAATTTGTGACCAACATACTACTACATCTATGTAATATTGTCCCACTTCTGACTTACAGTCGTATCTGCCTAAATGTAAATTGTTCAGGAGAGCGTGTTTTTGTGTTTTGTTGAGCATATTTTCGTCTCTCCTAGTTATATGATACAGTGTAAATATATTGCATTATTTTATTTATACTTACCTATTCTTATATATCTCACAATCATTTTTGTGATGAAATTTTGAGGAATTAGTAGATACAACACATTTTATTTAGAATAATTCGTAAATACGACAACAAATCAGTTGGCTATTCCAGGATAACGGTAACAGTTACAGGTGTGATCTTCAGTGAGAACATACAGGGCACATATAAATACACATTGGTGATCATAGCTCGATTTTGCCAAAAATGTCAGATACGACAGTTAGTCAGAAGAGGGACGATATGTAGAATGTTAATACAGTGTGAGATAAACACTGATCATGATGATTAAATGATATGAAATGAATCAAAGTAATGAAGCAGATACACACCTTCAGGATGTTCGGGATAAATAAAACCTGGAAATGAAAGGAGCGCCCTATGTGAATCAAAATTTGTTTTCAATCTTTAACACATGTAACTACCTTATTATTAGATATCTATAACTTTTTGCAAAATGTTTGTGGGTTCATTTAACAGTCATGTTTTATTATTGCCTAAAATATGTATTACCAAAAGGAGAAGTATATAAATAGGAGTATATCTTAGTATTCTCCATCCACATAGTAGGTATGTACAAGCAGACATGAGTTGGTAGTATGTATGTAATAAAATAAACTAATATTTTATTATAATTACAGAGATAGTGAGATGTATGTAGTATAAGATAGAGAGAGAGAGAGAGAGACGGAAGGTACGTAACAATAATAATAATGAAAATAAATTAATATTATTCCGTTTAACAGATGGACTCCCTGGCCCCGCGAGGTCATACATTAATGTTTTATACAATCTACCAAACAAGCAGAATGATAAACAAAAACTAGTTTAGTATTTATGTAAATACCTATATACATAATACATACCTACTAGTTGCAAATACATGGAATATTATTTAACCTATGTAGGTGCCTACCTACTAGATCTAACATTAAACATTTTAGTTTACATAATTATGATAGTTTGCACGGCTGTTTCTGTAATTTTGTTCGAATAGTAGGTATTTTACCTTAACATCACGTCGCATTTACTTAGTTGTCTGTAATGTTGCAACTCGCGAGTTCTACAACATAAAAGAGGCATTTTATCAATAAATAAATAAACAGTAAACAGTTCTCCTCGTGGCATGCGGAGAAAATATTTCACAATCAGGAATGTGGACAAATTCCATCGAGCATTATCACTGCCTGAATATTCGGATATAGTATCACCACCATCACCACCTAGAGCCTAAACTATTATCTTGAAAATGTATGTGGAGAGAGATCCCTAAGCAGGACTAGATAATTCAATGGACTGAGGCAGGGGTAGTGAATGATCCCTCTGAACGAATATTGTGATTCAATTTCACATACAAATAATGGGCCACACTAGATTGACTACGAATAGAGCATGGCAGATCTGCAGACTATATGCACCGATGGTGATTGTCCAATAGTCCTGAGTATGAAATGCTACTCAAATGCCAGACAATGAGGCATTTTGTGGAGTATCCTCTGTATGGCTTTGAGTTTGGTTAGGAGGACCTACGTGAGATAATCACCAATGCAGCAAACTGGCTGTGATATTAATCGTAGAATCAATTGGGCTAGAATATCAAATGCATTAAAAATTAAGAAAAATATTGTCAACTTTATGTCTGTATTATGTTTTCTTTCCGACATAAATAAGCGATTAATCACATTTTCATAAGTAGGTATACAGAAAGTTATTTAATAAATATTTGTATATTGTATAACAAAGATAATTAATTTGAAAGCGAACATAATAATATCTATTTATGTATTGTGTAATATTAATTTTTTAATTGAGAAACAATTTGGCTTACGTCAATTTACAAGTCACCGAATAATAATGCAACCCCTCTGTTAAATTTATATCAATTTAGTAAGGAGGTACCTCTGTAGATAGGTACCTACCTAAATCAAATCATTTAATGGAAGTGTAATGGTTTATTTAAATTTATAAGTAGTTTGAAAATGGAACAGTTTTGAATATTGTGTTGTTATATTTTTTCTGTCTGTCATTGTTTTTGGTATGAGTAGTAATGTACATATTTAAACGATTCTTTCAATTATATTATTATTTAATTAAGTAAAACACCAACTTTTTATTTTTAACAACCACATTTCTGATCATTAATTTATCAAATGGTCCTTCGAGCCGGATATAAGTGGACTTGTTGGTTGTTAAGTGTTTTATATAAGTTTTGAGACATAGTTTTATTGAGTGCCACCGACGATGGAAGAAAAGAAAATGTTAAATGTAAGGCGTTACATTAAAGGACGCCTAACATATTATGAAGAACATTTAAAAGAAACAACAAATATATCAGAGTATCATTTGATCATGGAAAGACTGCAAGAGTTATTTTCAAAGTTACAAGATGTTAATATTGAATTGGAAGCTGATGAATCACATGTTCCGGAAGGAATTCAACTAGAAATTAAATGCAATTATTTAATAAAAATGATAAAAGATAAAGTGAATGTTTCTAAAACCTCTGAAGCCAATGTTCATGGTAATATACAAAACTGCATGCTGCCCAAAATTAAGCTGCCAAATTTCGAAGGAAGTTATAGTACTTGGCAGTCTTTCAAGGACCTTTATATCTCTATGATTCATAATAATACTAAATTAAATGATGTAGAAAAATTATACTACTTGAAGTCTTGTTTGACTGGAGAGGCCGCAGCCACCATTTCATCCTTGGAGATTGCTGATACGAACTATGAAGCAGCATGGAATGCATTGCTGAAGCGTTACGACAACAAAACTTTGATTGCACATTTTTATTTACAAAAAATTATGAATTTGGAAAATGTAAACAAAAATTATTCATTAAGAAATTTGTTATGTGATTTTCAGCAGAATTATAGTGCATTATTGTCATTGAATGTCGGCAACATGGCTGACTTGTTACTTATACACACACTGTCGGCAAGACTTGACTTTCTTTCTTTCAGGGATTTTGAATTTCAGAGAACGAGTACGGCGTTTCCTTCTTTAGGCGAGTTTGTTGATTTTGTGACTCAGAGATGTCAAGCGCTGGAAGTAATTTCAAGTGATGAATCAAGGTCTAAGTTCACAAATAAAATAATATCAAATGTTACGACGAGCGCTACTAAGTCCGAAAGGGATAATCTTGAAGGTAGGAGATGTTTATTTTGTTATAAAAACAATCATTGCATATTGAATTGTTTCAAATTCAAAAAATGTCAACCTGATGAAAGGCGTTTGTCGGTGGAAAAGTTAAAATTGTGTCTCTTGTGTTTATCTTTAAATCATTAGGTGTCCGATTGTAGACGGACGGATTTATTGTGTAATAATTGTCAACAGAGACACAATTCTCTGTTACATTTAAATACTGTGAAAGAATCGGTAAATCATTGTGATGATAATGATGTTACGAAGGTTTCCGTAAGTCCGGGACCTTCAGTTTCGTTATCAGTCAAAAATGTTAATAACACTTTATGTCATAATGTATCATTACTACCTACTGTTTCTTGTTATGTTATTGACGATGCGGGAAATAAGCATCAATGCAAATTATTGCTGGATGTTGGAAGTCAAAGAAATTTCGTTTCAGTCGAGTTTGTGAAGAAATTATTTGGTGTTAATTTCAGGTCAGTGCAGTTCTCAGTTGAAGGGGTTGGAGGTCATTCAACCTCCGTTTCTCAATCGGTAAAGTTAACCATTGTGTCTAGATTTTCTGATTTTAAGTTGAATTCAGAGTTTGGTGTGCTGGACACATTAACCGATAGTCTTCCAACAAGTGATTTCTCAAAGAAGGAAGTAAGATGGCCTTCTCATGTTAACTTTCGCTGTCCTGTGATGTACACTACGTTGACATTGCCCCTTATTGTGTGAATATCTTCGTAAATACGCTAATCCCATTTATGATATTTTAGCCAATCCTCCGTCATATATTTGTTAATTGAATAAAAGAATCGCGAAATAAAAATATTTATTGGTTGCGACACAATAAAATATTTTGTAGTTGAATCCGGCGAAAATTTGTCGTATGCATATTTGTATTTATGGCGCGAAAATGTGTATAACATACTTTAATGAACATGATGAATAATCCTGGCGCTATGATCGACTCAAACTGTATTTTAGGTATGTAATTTTTAGTACAACATTTTGACACCGCGGCTCATCTTCGTTGTACTCCTGGCGACACATTAGCTGTGTGCGTGAGTCATTTCGTATCCTTGGTATGTTAGTGTTGTCTACAGAGTGATAATAAAGTATTTGTGATCCCTAATTCCGATAAATATTTATTTACTTTTAATGTTATTTAAATTTTAAACATGTAATCATAAATCAACATTTCACATATAAACACATTTTAGACAATATACTCCACTCCTTTTAAGCATCCTAATGCTTGTGTAAGGAATATTTTTTTATTTATTTATTTGTTATTTTATCAAAAATATTTCCATTATTGTTTTATTTTATTTTTTTGCTACATTGCGCTCATTGATAATATATTTTATGTTATTTTAAATTAAAATATTTTATTTCCATTTAGGTAGGCACTTACACAATAATTTTGATGTGCGAAACTTATGAATTATTTATGTACTTACTTGTTTATAATTTTGTTTTCTTACTTGTGTATGATAATGTTTAGTTAGGTACGTCCATATTATTCTGTTGACTTTTAGAGATTGACATATTTATCATTAAGTGTAGGTATGCATAAGATCAATAATATTTATTAGGTTTTATTTACCTCTTGATTAATAACTTCGTATCTAAGCATTATGTATGTTCAAAAATGTTCACGGTTATATCGTATTATGTTTATTTTTAATTCTGTTATAAAAAATAATAATTATAAGTACATGTACATTAAATACCGTATTTATTACATGTGATCATATTTCTAACTGATTGTGTAATTTAATAATAAATTTAATATTAATTTCATGTCGTATATATAAAATATTATATTTTATTTGAAACACCTTGTCGTTGTCGCAAATATTATCCGTTGAAGAACGCTGCGCAGTAGATCATTACGCACTGCACTCGTGTCGTCTCATTCTTTCATTAGTTTGCTGCTGTTCTAGACGCCGGATGGACGTGTGGATTGTTACTCAAATTTATGACGATCATTATTTTGCATGTTCCGATGTTTTTTTTTCCATTTTTCAGTCCTTATAATATAATATTTGATACATATATTCACATTTATATGTAGATACAATCTTTATAATTGCTGGTAAAAGCAAAAAAATGTAAAATATTCCATTTTTATGACTAAAAAAACAAGTAATTCAATAATGTACACTGAGTGTACATCACCGGAGCGCGTGGATTTTTTTGCGGCCGTAAGGGAAAGGTTAAATTGGCAGATCCCAGTTTTAATGTATCAAGTAAGATAGATATCATTTTGGGTGCCAATGATTTTTTCATTTGCCTTAAGTCAGGTAAAATAGATATGGGACCTGGATTCCCAGGTTTAATAAATACCAAGTTTGGTTGGGTGATGTGCGGAGATCTATCTTTATCAGATCGGCTTTCGTGTTCTTTAAAAAAGTCTGTTTGTAATTTAGCTGTTTTGGACTCCGACATTACACGTTTTTGGGATTTGGAAAATATTCCTGATAAAAAAATCTTATCATTACAGGATAAGGAATGTGAGCAGTCATACTTAAAGTCTGTAACACGTGATGAGTTTGGCAGATATCAAGTAGATCTTCCAGTTAAAAAGGAATTACTGTCAAGGTTAGGTGATTCCTACAATATGGCATATCGTCGTTTTGTGTTTTTAGAGAAAAAATTGGCAAAGAATTTAGAGTTTTATGAAAAATATCGTTCATTTATTTATGAATTTGTTGAACTAGGTCATGCGCATTGGGTAGATAAATTCCCTCATCAGAGTAATTTTGTTGAATATTACATGCCTCATCATGCAGTGGTGAAGGAACATTCAACAACCACTAAGTTAAGGGTTGTTTTTGACGCTTCTGCAGTCTCATCATCAGGTTTAAGTCTCAATGATGTACTTATGGTTGGCCCATCTGTGCAGCCAGATTTGTTTACAATTTTATTGAGATTTCGCATGAATGTGTATGCTTTTGTATGCGATATTACTAAAATGTATCGTCAAATCAGTATCAAAGATGAATTTCAGTCACTACAACGTATTTTATGGAGAGATGATCCTCAGCAACCAATGAAGTGCCTGCAGTTATCAACTGTTACGTATGGTACCGCTCCAGCCAGTTTCTTAGCCACCAGAACTTTACAGCAGTTGGTTGAGGATGAAGGTCACAACTTTCCTTTAGGTTCTAAAGTGTTAACCGAAAATGCGTATGTTGATGATATTTTGGTTAGTTGTAGCGATGAGAATGTTTTGATCGATATTGTTAATCAAGTACAAACCCTGTTAAGTCTTGGCAAATTTGATTTACACAAATGGTATTCTAATAATCCTGTTGTATTGAATACTATCCCCTGTGAAAAGTGGGAAAGATGTACATTTTCCTTTAAAACTGTAGAAAATTCTTCTGTCAAGACTTTAGGTCTGAAATGGGAGCCCGTTTCAGATGAATTTCAAGTTGTTTTACCCAGTTGATGGCAGATTTACCAAAATATAGAGTAACACCATGTAGACCATTTTTAGTAACAGGTGTTGATTTTACAGGTGCTATTAATGTAAAAGTTTCCAGGCTGAGGAAGGCGCTAATTGTCAAGGCATACGTTTGTCTTTTTGTGTGTTTAAGTACCAAGGCGGTTCATGTAGAGTTGGTGTCAGATATGACTACAAATGAATTTTTAAATGCCTTACGTCGATTTGTAAGTCGACGAGGTAAGCCGTTGCAGATATTCAGTGACAATGGCACTACTTTTCATAGTGCAAAACACGAATTAAATAAATTGTATGTTATGTTTAAGGATGATTTCAGTTGTATTGCTAATTTTGTGTCTCATGAAGGAATAGAGTGGAACTTTATTCCTCCATACAGCCCCCATTGGGGAGGGCTCTGGGAAGTGAGCATAAAACTCCTCAAGCATCACCTCAAACGAATGCTTGGAAATGATGTATTGACTTACGAACATTTAAATACGTTACTAATACAAATTGAAGGAATTGTAAATAGTCGCCCCCTGATAGGGATAAGAGATGATGTTACGGATTGTTTGTGTCTCACGCCAGCCCATTTCCTTATAGGTCAGAGTCTTACAACTATTCCAGAAGGTGATTTGACAAATTTCCCTGATTGCAAGTTATCTTTGTATCAACAAATTACTAAAATGAGGAATTATTTCTGGAAGAGATGGCGATCTGATTATTTAAATTCATTGCAAATGAGGTATAAATGGTATAAAGAAAAGCCCGATTTAATCTTAAATTCAATTGTTCTTTTGAAGGAGGAATCACCTCCTTATGCTTGGCCACTGGGCAGAGTTACTGAACTGTTTAAAGGTAAAGACAATCGCGAGAGAGCGGTTTCTGTCAAGACAAAAACTGGCTGTTATGTGAAACCTATAACTAAAGTCATTCCATTGCCTTCTGACTAATTTCTTGAAATCAACATTGTTATTGTTTACTTATTTTTGTTTTATAAAATTTTACAATTGTATTGCACCTGATATCTGTGTATTATATTGAATGTTGACATTACATGTCAACGGAGGGGTATGTTAAATTTATATCAATTTAGTAAGGAGGTACCTCTGTAGATAGGTACCTACCTAAATCAAATCATTTAATGGAAGTGTAATGGTTTATTTAAATTTATAAGTAGTTTGAAAATGGAACAGTTTTGAATATTGTGTTGTTATATTTTTTCTGTCTGTCATTGTTTTTGGTATGAGTAGTAATGTACATATTTAAACGATTCTTTCAATTATATTATTATTTAATTAAGTAAAACACCAACTTTTTATTTTTAACAACCACATTTCTGATCATTAATTTATCACCCTCTTAAAGATAACCACAAAAGAGATATTAGTAACAAAGTATTATGACAAAATAAAGGAGAGCTCCTTTGTTAGCCGAAAATCTTAATTCTTTGAAAAGATTATTAATCCACAAAGTACTAAATTTAAACATTTTCTTGTTACAAGTTACATAATATTTACCACAGATTTTCTTATTTCATAAGTAAGTAAGTATATTTTTAAATAAAAATATTCATCGATTATTAAAGATAGGTAGCCTAAATCAACACAATCTATTTTTGAATTTCGTAAATAGGTTTAATATTGGTTGTTGTAATTTGGGAAAATAATTTTTTTCTGAATTAATTAATCGGTTACGGCATTCCACCCGATTCGAGTGATTTGTGAATTTTTTTCTGATAAATTAATAATTTTATTCATTTGTAAACTTAATGAATTATTCACTACTTTCGGAGCAACCTCAATCAACAGTGGGCAATCGCAACTCTTTCAATTACTACCCACTGATGATGGAGCTCAGTTTTAAAGGATTTTGGGAATTAAAATGATTTTAAAACATTTTGGAAATAATTAATCTCACAAGTGAAAAATTTAAAAAATGTTTGATGCGTAAATGCAATTTTTTTCACATAAAGGTGTCCACATATATAGTTGTAATTGGTTGTTTTGGATAGATACCAGATATATAACTATGATACATATCTTATACCTACATACTATACCGCACCACTTCGCTCCACCTCGTGATTTTGCCAGTCATGATATTTTCCTAGAGTTCCATATTCATCCATCCCTCCTCAAGTCCTGTTCCCTACTCAACAACACATCACCAGCTTCATCATACAACCTTCCTACCAACACACTAACTCCTGGATTCCAGGAAGACACTTAACTTTATTTTTATTCTGATAAACATAATCAATGCACTACACATGGACAATTACTTTTTTTTTTGTAAGAATTTTTATAAATTTGAAAGTTTCATTATAAAGTCTCTCTCATTTGGATAACATTAGAAGTTGTTTTAAAATAAAATAAATAACACATAGACACTGAGCCGACAGACATTAGTGATGTCACATACAATATTAGGTATATTAGTTCCTATATGCAAACATAATGAATAATTATGTACCTACCTACATATTATATCATAAGAGGTTAAAAAGTTGACTACGTGTCTCGTGTAGGCATCTACATACATATGTGTAGATCATACAACATTATATCATTTATCCTATTCATTTCTTCTTATACAACATCTACCTACTGTAATTACATAGTATAATATACGGACTTGAATACATATTTAATGAGGATCTATGTAAAAACCTGCATAGAAACCTGCTAATGAATCTTTTATTTTGCCTTTTAGGGTCACGTTACTATTTCTTTCGTTATAATAAAATCCGCTGTATAATGTGGAGTTAAAATGTCAAAACTGTCTATGTAATGTAATCAAGTAGTCCGATAAATTTAAAACATATTTTTGAAAAAAAATGTGGAAGTGCAAGTACTAAAGAAGTGTTTTACTTATAATTAATTTAACATGAACTTCCATCAAGAACCGTCGGTCAAAAATATCAACTTTACATATATTAGAAGCAAAAAAAGTTAGTAATTGTCCAAATGTAAATTAAAATAAGAAATCGATGGTTCAATTAACTTATATAATATTTTATTAAAAAAACTTTATCAAAGATTTATTTATTCGTTCATACATTCAACCCATTTCTTACAATTAAACTAAAATTTATAAAAGTAAATAATATATCTAAGCCAATATAGGTACTATCTGAATGGTTATTTCAAAAATGTGTATGTACATAAAATTAAAAACGTGGAATATTTAAATAATGTAAACTAAATGAAAGAAAACCGAATGAAAAACACAGGTTGAAAACAAATAGATAAAATAAAACGTTACCTTATATACCTAAATAGAGCAAGAAGATATGATTATATATATTTATAACATATACCTATATATATTATGTAGCCAGAATATAGTGGAAACAGCTTCAGTTGAGTTCAATTCTGTTGAGAGGAGGAGGTTATGGTTCAGTTTTATGATGAATCTCAATACTCAAACACCGAGTCGTTTTAGAGAAGACATAAATCTCTTTACGACTATTCTTCAATCTCCGATTTTCCTTTCAATATCATACCAGTACCAGTGTACCAGTATTGGTATCGGTAGGTACCTACCGAAGCAATATCATATTATAATAATATGTAGGTAGGCACCGAGGCAATATTGTTTCATACAGTCACATAAATCACAAATGGGAATATTAGCTCCGTAATATTTTGGCATATTTCAAATAATATTTTATTGAAATTTATCACATAACACAAAATATTGTCATGACCTAAACCAAGCGATGAACTTTTGGGTGGCAAACAACTTACTGTATAAAAAAATAAAATGATTTGTTTTTTAAACAATATTTTAGGAATCAATGAAAATTCAAATATTTTTATAGGTTTCTATTTTCAGTAATAACCTTTGAATGGTTCTTTCCACCTAAACTTATTATTTGAAAGTTGACCTAAGTTATTCAAAACACGAGATTATCTCTTTTTGAAGTTGAGTCATTGAAATTTAATGTTTTATTTATATGTATTTGTTAACAATGAAAAAGTGTGTAAAAAAATGATAAATTAAAATAATACACATAAAATATTAATAAAATACGTTACATAATTATAATTAATTCAATTTACTGTCACTTCTAACTGAACAATAATCGATTCATTTTGAATAGAAACAAATACTACCCATATATACCTACACATACATACACCTTCTCAATAATAACATTGATAATAACGCTGTACTCGTAATTAGAAAATTATTAATTAAGCAAGTTTGAACATTCTATTATGTCGTTACTGAATTTCAAACTTATATTTTTGATAAAATGTTAGTTTTAAGATTTTTTGTAAAAAAAATTAATCTTCGAGGTACACTAACTTTTCTTTGTAGTACTATGTACGTTTGTAGGTGTCGGACTGTATTTACATAGAGAGTAATGTAACGTGTTAGAGGAAGTGTATTATTAGTATGAAGTAGGAATGATGTGAGAGAGAGAGAGAGAGTGATAGTAAGAGTGGAAGGGAGTGGTGGGGGCGTGATATCCTTGATAATATCGCATTGTAATAATACATATTTATACCTATATATAATATAATTATGTTGATATACATATATCTACTATTACCGATGTAACAATATTATACCTACTATATTTATATATATATATATACTTACATAATATTATACTAGTGATTACACCCGATGCTGCTCAGAAACTGTCAAAAAATGAGAATAATAAGATTGGAAATCAATATCTTGCACAGCAAAGTATGTGACTTACAATTCAACCATGAATTGTAAGTTTGTTAGCCAATGATATGTAGGTATATATGTGCTTAGGTACATAGTTATTTTTTAATGATTGGTATTTATTATTAAGTTTTACTTTTGACAATTAATATTGAACGCAATGTACATAATTATAATGGAGAAATATAATATACTACATTAATGAAAAGACAGGAGTAGGTGTAATAAAAAAATTACATATATTATTATGTTTGTAAACATTAGATGTTTGTCTCATAATGCTGATAAAATTTTGAATTCTAATTTGATTGTGACGTTTCGTATAGAATGTGCATAATTTATTTATCTTGATAAATAATCATAATACATTAGATATAAAATATTTATTATTATTCGTACAATACACAAATACATACATCCACTCATATGAACCAACTGAAATGATTATACAGAGTTAAAATAATGATATAGTATTATCTGCTTAGATATCGTGTTGATGATGGTAAGGAGGCATGAGGTAGTTGTGAGGAAGGGAGAGGGGGAAGTAGAGAGATTCTCTGATTGATTTGATTGAGTTTTGATTGATGACCTGTACAGGTTGAGTGGTACATAGATACCACTACATACATATTGACATGGTCTTAGTTTTTTAACAAACATTGTTTGAAATTAAACTAAATATATCTCGACTTACTATTTTAAGTGGTATATGGATGTATAACTCGGAGTATATTTGTTGGTAAATAAATGGTACGTACTTCAGATAGTACGTTATTTATTAAATAATTTTATTAGGAAGGTACATTGAATATTTTAACACGTGACAGTGTTTAGATGATAGGAAGTAGATATTAGTACATCGGGTGAAGAAAAGTACCAAATTGAATTTTTAAACAAAGAAAGTTTGTTGAACTATTAATTGCTTTTAGGTAAGAGGTTAAATTTTGTTTATATTGATATGTTATGTAGTTATAAATACTTCAAATAAAAATAATTTCAAGGAAAGGATTGAGAGACACGTGTGGTTGTTTACATAAAAAAGGTAGATGCTTGTGCTAGGAGTGAAAGAGTAGGTAATTTTGTAAGAAGGACAAAGGAATTAAGTCTATAAGATTGATGTCACAGCTCAACTCGAGGCAGTTTTGTCTTGGAATTAGGAGAGAGAGGTTAAAATCATAAAAGCAGTGTTGTATTCAATTTGTTTTTCGTTGTTGACATTTCTTTCTCCGAGTAATAAATATAATATTTCTTTTAGTGATTATTTCCACAATGGAAATAATAAGAAACTCATCCTAAAATTTTATTATAATTTTACATTAAATTCAGTGTCTCGAAGCAGCGAATTTGGCAGAAAATCACCTTACTCAAAGCTAAGATTTTGTTTTATTTTATTTTGTTGAATTTGATTGTTAAGAATATTTATTTTCCTTTTATCTTATTAAATGTCTCTTTTAAGGTAAAGTTTGATAATTTCTTGTGAGATTGGCTTTGTTTGATATTTTATTTTCTACATTGTTAGATTTGTAGACTAGCTTTGTTTGCAATTTTGACTTGTGGAGGATTACTCAATTATGTGAACAGAGTCGAATTCAGAACATAAACTTATTTTATTTTCCCAAATTTATAAAATTTGAATAACTAATATTATTTGTAAATTTAATTTATAGACATTACTTGATAATAAGAGCAGGGACGGACTCAGAAACATTGAATAAATTTTTATTTTTATGAAATTTTTGAATACTAACAGGAGCATGAAATTTTAAACCCATATTTATTTTATGTAAATATCCTTTATTTTATTATAAATTAACATCCTAAATTTCCAACCCACAAGCTGTCACTTGGCCGACAGTTCCCAGTGTGAGAAAATTAAGTCAGAAAGTGCTGGTGCCTTCCCACTACAAAAAATTCTGGCCCCACAGATCATATTTATTATATTTATATGATTTGCATGCTATGTATTATATTTTTCTTAATGTATCATATTGTATACTAATGAGGCTGACAATAGTGTATGAAAGGCTGTGTCAGATCGAAATTTGCGTGTGTAGGAGCAAATTTTCACTAACAAACCAATTTTTATTGTTAAAATTAACAAAAATAGTCAGTGATTGAATTTTGTCAAACTTTGGTTCAGTAAAATATTTCATCTCGATGCGCCCCTGGCGCTTTAGACATATACTAGATATGTATGAAACCATATGCCTTTTATAAATAAAACTGCATTCAAAACTAATCTGTAATATAATTACAGAAATAAACTTTCGATAACGTTGAATCATAAATTGATGAAATTTATGTCATTGACTATTTCTAACCAATAACATGGATTTTCTGTAGTACATAAAAAAATTTATTGCTTTTTCGGAAATATAGTGTGTTGTTTTCTTTGTGTATTTTCAGCAATAAGGTAAGGCTTTTATACTTGCTAACGCAGAGTATAAAAGGAAATAATTTATTAATTACTAACCTTTATGTACAACAGAAAATTAAATTTTGATTGTTATATAAATTATGCTTTTATGTTTCTGAATAGAAATTATTGTTTGTTTTCCACTGATAAAATTTTCTTTTATAAATCGTAAACACAACGTAGAAAAGGGTCCTTTACGTAAATTTTCTTTTCTCTAGATGTATCATGTGCCAAAATATTTGAAGAAACGAAAATTGTTGAATTTAGCGACCGACACTTTCGACGGGTTTTACGTTAAACGTCTAAGACAATTTAAATTAGGTGTGAACCGAGATAGGTTAAACTAATGATACGTATTATTATATAGGTATAATGTCTCTATACGACGAATATTATTACTCTTGGATTTTACAAGTAGGTAGGTGATATGAAAGTATTCTGTATTATAAAATTTTAATCGGAATATTATAAAGACGTAATTGCGAAAAGAAATTTAAAAATTTGCATAGATTGGATAAACTCGATTCTTTTTAGTTTAATTACTTCCAACTCAGAGGATAAATACGTATTTATTCTCTCGTCGAAATAAATAAATATATTTTATTTATTTCCTGTCAATGTGGTCTCAACGGTTTTTCTTTTCCTTCCTCTTGTGGGGAGGGACCACGACAGAAAATGGTTGCCGTTTGTCCAGGATATAATGTCTGTCATTGCAGGCATTAGACATTGGGTTACTATGTAGCGAGGGAAAGTTTTCTGTCATAGGCTATGACAGAAAATGGCGTGTGACCAGAATTATCTTTGTCATTGCAAGGGTAAAATTCAGATTCGGTCATAGCAGAAATAGATTTGAGCTAGTATAGTTAGTTGGAAGAAATAGATAAATATCCAATCTTTAAATTAATTGTCTTACAGAGGAGGGGGGGGAGAGATAGATTGATAGTCTTATGGAAGAGAAGGGGAGTTTCTACACGAGAAGCAGAATTTTTGTCTTGGGGGGGGGGTGAAATTTTCCAGTATTTTGACTTTAAATTATGTTAGAACTCTCTGCCTATCCTTTAAGGAGGTGACTTGCATTTCAAAATTGATGACAGAAGACGACGAATATTATAGAACACGTTATGAACACTAGAAATACGTTAAATTAATTGAATCGAGGGCAAACTAAATAAAAATTGTTAGCAATTTTTTTATATCTATTAGAAAATAAAAATATTATTAGTTTAACAAGAACGAACTCGTTATTGTTGTTTTGAAAATTTGTTGTTATATGACTAGTGAACTAGTAATAATAAAATTATGTCTTGATTATTAAGTGGATCGTGGGTTTTTTTATATGTACCTATTAAGATGTTATGTATATAGAATGGTAAACATTTTTTTTGTTAGTTATTTATTTCAGTTATGTGAAAGTTGAATGAACTACCTTGAAATAATTTTTGAAGGATGAATTTTATGGGGTTTTTGACTGTTGAATACTGTAATAATTTATGGGGTTGAGATGTGTGTCAGTAGTAATATTTTTTTTTAGTTAGATATGTATAGTTTTATATATTGGAATGTCATTCAATATGTCGGTTTTGCTCAGATCTTAACAAAATGAATATGAAATAATATTATTTCATAAATGACGAATCTGTAGGTATAATAATGCGGGTAGGTATGTGTTTTGATCTGATGGGTTAAGTAGATTTATCACTTTAGATAAAAAAAACTGTTCGGTTTCGACATGTATGATCGGTGAACTGAGTACATTCGGTAATATTATTATTTTAACAAAAACGCATTTGTTCGTTGTATCATATTATTATTTAGACTGAGTCTAATAATAATATTATATTAGATTGTCGCTAGCTAAGTGGAATGACTATTAAGTACCTATATGGTGTCATGGGAACCTTATAATTTAATATCCAAAAAATGGTACTTGTGTTGCCATCTATCGAAATCCTGTGAAAGCCCTGGCCCCTATCTAGAGAAATCGTAAATACCTTTTGATATTATCATAAAAACAGATTCCTTCTTCTTGATCCTTTTCCGGGAGTCAGCCATTTTGGCCAGTCTCCTGCTATTCGTTTTACAATAGACATAGCAGGGGCTCGCTCCAAAAAAAAAAATGTCTCTTCTCTTCTACAAAATACTGTGAGTGTCGCTTTTATAATGTAATTCAGTGTTAAAAACTGTGAATTGTTTTGTTTGGTGTAATAATAATCTGTGTAACCATATTCTTCGTCAATAAACTGATCATACAACATCATGCTAGTGTTTCCTTAGCACAACCACCACAATAAATTTACCCAACGATAAACCCTGAGAGAGTCACTGAAATCTGCCGACTATGGGAGAAATGTTACAGTTTGAATGTTACAGATTGGCGCCCAACGTGGGGCCAATTACTCTCCCTATTTCCTTGTACATGGTACAGAATATGTTCCTCATGCCTCCTTCCATAGAACTGTCAATGCCTCTGATAGTGGTACCTTAGAAGCATTTGCCGAACAACGTCAACGTCGTTTATCAGAAATGAACGCGCTTTACGACGAAATTTCCTCCTCATTGACCAAGGCTTTCCATCGTAATGCCGATAGATATAACCTTCGTCGCAAAACTCTTCGTCTGGACATAGGTCAAATTGTCTGGAGAAGGTCATTCGTTCATAGCAACGCTGCGAATTATTTTTCAAAGAAATTGGCACCTCGTTTCATCAAGTCTCAGGTTCACCGAATCATATCCCCTAACGTATACGAGCTATGCGATGTAGATACTGGAGCAATGGGAAACTATCATGCTAAGGATATCATTAAGTTCTGAGTCCTAGGTATGTGTTTCTCAAAAATTTTGTTGTTATATTTCATTCTGAATGTATATCCATCAATGTAAACTTGAAATTTTGGTAATGTAAAGAATTTATGTAAAAATGTAATGTTTTCTTGGGCTGCAATTTTAATGAATAAGAAGAACTATGTCTATACATCACAGGTCAATGTTAATAGTGAATTTTGTATGTAATAACAATGTTAGACTCACAAAAGAAATTATATTTACAGTCATAGTAATGTCAAAGGAATTATCTTTCTTTCTTCTTTAAAGCAAAATAAATTATAATACTGTTAATAGTCAAAAATTTGGTATTTCTACTCTTAAAGTACTTGTAACTTTTGCAGCCCATGTTATTGTAAACTTTTAGTTAAGAAAACTCATAGAGGCTCTTCAAGGTTCCGCTTCTGTGAGAATTTTGAATTGTTCGAACCTTGTGGCGCCCTTAAATAATATTTTTTGTATGTTTGATCACCTTTTTTTTGTTTGCGCCCGTGGATGCATGAAGTTGCCTTTATCATCTCATATGCTAGCCGTTTTCATTAGCAACGTGTTCACAATAATCTGAACCCATCCACTGTCGCAGACAAAAGTCATACAACATGTTAGTCTTAAAGAATTTTGTACTGTATAACTGATGTAATTTTGACCCTCCAGTATACGAAAGTATACGAATTCCTTTGCTAATTTTCCTTAAAATTTTGTGTGAACTCTTGAATCACTGAGTTATGTGGTAACTGATGAATGACTTATGACAGATGATGAATGCAAGGTACGGAAGAATGAAGTATACATGAAAAAACGGCCGATAAAAGATGAAGTATGAAAATGCGTGAAAAGTTATCACTAATTCTCTTAGTTTGTCAAACCATTAATGTAAAATCTTAACTTGAGAATCAAGGTTGCATCAGTCAAATTATAATAAGTTTATTGTTTTTAATCTTTAGTGTGCATGGTTTTGTAATTAAATTATATGGCAAGGTTTCTCACATGGTGTGAACCTGCTGGCCATTTTGCGGCAATTTTACTGTATGGAATGCGTACCCTTGCAGTAATTTCTATTTGCCTAGTATGAATGTTAAGGAGTCATTGGATGATTCGCCATCTTCCATGTACATCTCCTGGGTTAGACTGATATAGAGATATGACTAACCGTCCTACCCTAATACAATCAGTTCTAACTCAAATTATATAGTTAATTTCAATTTTTTAATGCCCGACAAGCTTGTTGTCCAAGTGAGGTTTGAGGACGCTCAAACAGAAAATTCATACAGGTCGCTTAGAGAAGCTCTGCGCGATAGGTTTGGTACCTGATATTAACCATTTGCCTGTATGAAATTGGTGGGAAGTTTCCACAAAAGAAAAATGCTATAGGGTAAAGGATTACCGCCCTTATAATAGAGGTAGATCAGATATAATTGTAATGGATACCTCCTCTTGGAGTAAGGAAAAGTGTTTGGGAAATTGTTGAAGGTGTTGTTATATTATGTAAAAGAATTTAATTTTTTTTGTTTTGTCTTAAGCATGTAAAGGTTTACCTAGAAGTATGGCGAGAACATTGTCTACGATCCCGTTTCCGCGACCTGTTCTGTCGGCGCATCTTCCTGGTCCCTTGCTTGCTTGAGACATGTCTATTTGTAAGGAATAATTAAGAATTTGTTACTAATGTCTGTTATGATAATTTGTATCCTTGTTTTGACACTCACAGTGTTGTAAAATCTATCTTGTTTTGACACTCGCAGTATTGTAAAATCTTTCTTATCTTTGACACTCTTAGTTCTGTAGAATCCTTCTTATTACTGACTTTGAGACTTTTCTTTTTTTTTTATTCATTTTTTTTCTTTAAAAGACAACTTGAGATGGTGTCATGGGAACCTTATAATTTAATATCCAAAAAATGGTACTTGTGTTGCCATCTATCGAAATCCTGTGAAAGCCCTGGCCCCTATCTAGAGAAATCGTAAATACCTTTTGATATTATCATAAAAACAGATTCCTTCTTCTTGATCCTTTTCCGGGAGTCAGCCATTTTGGCCAGTCTCCTGCTATTCGTTTTACAATAGACATAGCAGGGGCTCGCTCCAAAAAAAAAAATGTCTCTTCTCTTCTACAAAATACTGTGAGTGTCGCTTTTATAATGTAATTCAGTGTTAAAAACTGTGAATTGTTTTGTTTGGTGTAATAATAATCTGTGTAACCATATTCTTCGTCAATAAACTGATCATACAACATCATGCTAGTGTTTCCTTAGCACAACCACCACAATAAATTTACCCAACGATAAACCCTGAGAGAGTCACTGAAATCTGCCGACTATGGGAGAAATGTTACAGTTTGAATGTTACAATGGTATTATACAATATTATTATAATTGTCGAGCGATGTTTACAGAAATACTAGGTACCTACTGATGTTTTTTTTTTCCAATATAGGTAGAACATTGATGAAAGACAGTAGATACATAATATTATGTTAATATCAATATGGTATTCATAAAATTTATGGGTACCTAAAATTTATATTTTAAACAGTAAGTAGATATAAATACTTACTCGTATATAATATTATAGTGCGTAGACTTTATAGTCAAAACATGTATGTGTGTATTTATAGAACAATTTGTTTTCATGAAATAATATTGCTTTTCAGCGCATATGTAATGTGTCTTTTGAAAGGGGAGAGTTGCCTACTATAACTGGGGTTTTTGTTGTGTGAATTTTTTTTTTTTCTCTATTTTCTTTGGGTGCTGTGTTTGAATGAGGTGTTAGGCATTGTGTGCTGGTGAGACGTGGATGTTTGAGGAATAGTATGGATGTAGTTAAAGCGAAAGGAGTGTCTCGGGAATGGATCAACATGGCGATCTGTTTCTCTTTGCCTGCCTCACCTGGGATGCGGCGTGAGTGTGGTATGGTACCATAAAAAAATAATCAGTTGGTAATTGGCTATTATGATTAATAGTTTCAGGGTTAATTCCAGTCATGAGGGGGTAGGGGTTATTTATTTTTTTTAACTGATTAATTAAGTTTTCAATTTTTTTATGATGAAATTGGGTGAATTTGTTGATTTTGGCGGTACTGTGATGTAAGAAATGAAACTAGATCGTGAGAGTTTTCATAGTAAAATTTACTATAGGATGTATGGAAGAGAAATATGAATGTGTACAATATGGAAATTTATTTTAAAATTTATGTTCACACATAAAGAAATCAGTATCGTGAGGAAAAAAAAATTTTAGGAAAAGAAATGTGGTAATAATTATGTACAATATAAAAACTGACTAATACTTATGTCAACAGATATACATAATTATAGAATAGGGTCGGTATTATTATATATGATATAGTAATATCAGTTTATATTGGGTACATACTATTAATATAACATACGACGGAGTTTGTATAAATGAAAACATGTGAGAGTAATAATTATAGTGAATTAACTGTACGTATGTCATGTGTTTGGATGTACCTAAGGTTGACACGTGGGACGGTAGATATATACCTATTATTTATAATTCGGTTATGTATATTGAATGTGTATTCCAACCACTTGAGAGTCAGTACAAAGACATTTGTACTTTAACAAAATGTTTTGGTAAGAAATTATAAATGGGTTTATTTGACTTGTATAGTGCTGTAAGCATGCGATTGTTTACAAATTAATTATAGGATAGTGGGTAATACAAGTGTGTGGTTGTTTATATAGGTATAGGATTGTGAATGATTTTAATCAATATAGAGAATTGGAAAGTTAGGGCCAGTGGCGTAGCATATTGATTGCGTTGTGAAATATTTTTCTTTGTTTGTTAAAAAAAATTTCTTTTAAGAAAATAATTTCCTCACCTTATGCAAGCCCGGAAAATTAATTTTCTGAGGGGGCGTGACATGGTCTTAGTTTTTTAACAAACATTGTTTGAAATTAAACTAAATATATCTCGACTTACTATTTTAAGTGGTATATGGATGTATAACTCGGAGTATATTTGTTGGTAAATAAATGGTACGTACTTCAGATAGTACGTTATTTATTAAATAATTTTATTAGGAAGGTACATTGAATATTTTAACACGTGACAGTGTTTAGATGATAGGAAGTAGATATTAGTACATCGGGTGAAGAAAAGTACCAAATTGAATTTTTAAACAAAGAAAGTTTGTTGAACTATTAATTGCTTTTAGGTAAGAGGTTAAATTTTGTTTATATTGATATGTTATGTAGTTATAAATACTTCAAATAAAAATAATTTCAAGGAAAGGATTGAGAGACACGTGTGGTTGTTTACATAAAAAAGGTAGATGCTTGTGCTAGGAGTGAAAGAGTAGGTAATTTTGTAAGAAGGACAAAGGAATTAAGTCTATAAGATTGATGTCACAGCTCAACTCGAGGCAGTTTTGTCTTGGAATTAGGAGAGAGAGGTTAAAATCATAAAAGCAGTGTTGTATTCAATTTGTTTTTCGTTGTTGACATTTCTTTCTCCGAGTAATAAATATAATATTTCTTTTAGTGATTATTTCCACAATGGAAATAATAAGAAACTCATCCTAAAATTTTATTATAATTTTACATTAAATTCAGTGTCTCGAAGCAGCGAATTTGGCAGAAAATCACCTTACTCAAAGCTAAGATTTTGTTTTATTTTATTTTGTTGAATTTGATTGTTAAGAATATTTATTTTCCTTTTATCTTATTAAATGTCTCTTTTAAGGTAAAGTTTGATAATTTCTTGTGAGATTGGCTTTGTTTGATATTTTATTTTCTACATTGTTAGATTTGTAGACTAGCTTTGTTTGCAATTTTGACTTGTGGAGGATTACTCAATTATGTGAACAGAGTCGAATTCAGAACATAAACTTATTTTATTTTCCCAAATTTATAAAATTTGAATAACTAATATTATTTGTAAATTTAATTTATAGACATTACTTGATAATAAGAGCAGGGACGGACTCAGAAACATTGAATAAATTTTTATTTTTATGAAATTTTTGAATACTAACAGGAGCATGAAATTTTAAACCCATATTTATTTTATGTAAATATCCTTTATTTTATTATAAATTAACATCCTAAATTTCCAACCCACAAGCTGTCACTTGGCCGACAGTTCCCAGTGTGAGAAAATTAAGTCAGAAAGTGCTGGTGCCTTCCCACTACAAAAAATTCTGGCCCCACAGATCATATTTATTATATTTATATGATTTGCATGCTATGTATTATATTTTTCTTAATGTATCATATTGTATACTAATGAGGCTGACAATAGTGTATGAAAGGCTGTGTCAGATCGAAATTTGCGTGTGTAGGAGCAAATTTTCACTAACAAACCAATTTTTATTGTTAAAATTAACAAAAATAGTCAGTGATTGAATTTTGTCAAACTTTGGTTCAGTAAAATATTTCATCTCGATGCGCCCCTGGCGCTTTAGACATATACTAGATATGTATGAAACCATATGCCTTTTATAAATAAAACTGCATTCAAAACTAATCTGTAATATAATTACAGAAATAAACTTTCGATAACGTTGAATCATAAATTGATGAAATTTATGTCATTGACTATTTCTAACCAATAACATGGATTTTCTGTAGTACATAAAAAAATTTATTGCTTTTTCGGAAATATAGTGTGTTGTTTTCTTTGTGTATTTTCAGCAATAAGGTAAGGCTTTTATACTTGCTAACGCAGAGTATAAAAGGAAATAATTTATTAATTACTAACCTTTATGTACAACAGAAAATTAAATTTTGATTGTTATATAAATTATGCTTTTATGTTTCTGAATAGAAATTATTGTTTGTTTTCCACTGATAAAATTTTCTTTTATAAATCGTAAACACAACGTAGAAAAGGGTCCTTTACGTAAATTTTCTTTTCTCTAGATGTATCATGTGCCAAAATATTTGAAGAAACGAAAATTGTTGAATTTAGCGACCGACACTTTCGACGGGTTTTACGTTAAACGTCTAAGACAATTTAAATTAGGTGTGAACCGAGATAGGTTAAACTAATGATACGTATTATTATATAGGTATAATGTCTCTATACGACGAATATTATTACTCTTGGATTTTACAAGTAGGTAGGTGATATGAAAGTATTCTGTATTATAAAATTTTAATCGGAATATTATAAAGACGTAATTGCGAAAAGAAATTTAAAAATTTGCGTAGATTGGATAAACTCGATTCTTTTTAGTTTAATTACTTCCAACTCAGAGGATAAATACGTATTTATTCTCTCGTCGAAATAAATAAATATATTTTATTTATTTCCTGTCAATGTGGTCTCAACGGTTTTTCTTTTCCTTCCTCTTGTGGGGAGGGACCACGACAATATGTATTCATTCATCTGCAAGTGTATTATTCATGATATATTTTTCTTCTTCTTCAAGTACCCTGTTGGGTTCTCCTAACGTTGGCGATCACCTGGGCGAACCTGTCCCTGTCCTGCGCTGCTAGGAACAACCCTTCCACACTTGGAATGCCGGTCCACTCCATTATGTTTCACAGCCAGGACATATCTCTCCTACCGTGTCAAAGTTATATAACTCTCTCTCTGTACCATCACGGCATATCCCACAAGTGGGGTAGCCAGCAGACCAGCCGCATATAACAAACATACAAGCTGTCCTCTCCGTGCCAACAAAAACGTACCTATGTAGGTAAAAGTTAGAAAAGGTATTTGAGATTTATGGATAGTTGGTTTGCAAGCAAATCTTTTATCTGTTGTCATACAACGATTGAATTTTTCTAAACTTATCCCTAAATTGAATATCTATGTGGGTACCTATCTTATCATCAATTATTCACACAAATTTCTTTTACAAGTATAAACAGAAGCATGACTTATTGTACTTACATAAGTATAAAATTGACGAACCGAGAATTTATTTGTACCATTGATCATCATTGAATCCCAGTTTTGTCACAGTATTGCCAGTGGATCGTGTCTCACAGAAAGCTAAATAACCTATTTCTTTATGGTGTTACTGCACCACAAAGATGTTTGTCATAAATAACAAGATTGTAACTGCTAGGTACCGAAATAATGTAGTCGGTAGGTACCTACTCACGTGATATTTATACAAACCACCAGAAGTAGGTTATTATGAAATACATAGGAGATAGTATAGATATCGGGAAGCTGTAGGTAACCTACGTAATACTGTTATTAATAATCGCTTTCACTAATATTAATTAATAGCGATACAATTATAATTAATAAATTATCCACTTTATTAAAAGGGAGCAGTTTATATGGTCAGAAGATAGGGTGAGTGATTTACGTGTAACATATTAGTAATGTTTGCTTTTATGGATTATTCATATGTTCATGTTTGTTTTAAATTTACTTTTACTTAGAGACGGTACCTACGTACGGGTTTATTTAAATGTTAAAACAAATGCATGTATTTCCATTAAAATAACCATACTTTAATTTCTTCTAAATAATAACAGAAATTATTAAATTAATGATATTATTTTATATTTGTAAATTTACAGATAACACAAGCTTTTTCAAATACAATAATTTTATCAATAGGGCAAGCTTATTTTCCAACATTCCCAATGTTCAGAATTCTTAATGTCTTTATCAATGTATACCTACACAAATAAAAAAATGCAATTTCTTCCCTCTAAGTCTTAAAGATATGTGAAAGAAAGACATATGAAAATTTGACTATAATAATAAACCAAAATAAATTATGTTTTGGAATTACTAGGTGAAAAATATTTATGAACTTTGAAATGTCAGTTACAATAAAATGGAATATTTCAGGCAAAATAGAGAAGTTAAAGATATAGATCTAACATTCGATATACAATATCTGCACTGGTGGTATCTACACTGGTGCCCAAGGAAAAAGCGGTGTATTATTGTCTCTCGGTTGAATATTTTTTATTTCGTGAATGTTTTAATCAGAAATTCAGTTTTTGACATTATTTATAACTAAAAAATTGTGATAAAGTGATTGGTGATAAGTGTTTGTGATTATACAGTAGGACTGACAAAACTTTCTATTATATTTTTTCTCTTAACGTATTCCCGCCGCTGCTCTGTCAAATCGGCGGCTTACATACATACTTACCTACATTGAACTATAACACATAATACCATCATATTTAAGTTGATTAGGGTTGAGAAAAACCTAAATAATCATTTTCATTCTTGTTTGTTATATTCTGCAATCCTCTCTATTCAGAATGAACAACCATTGTGCGTCCTGCAATAAAGTAACACATACAAACGATTCATTTGTGTGTTGTAAGTGCCATAACCGTTATCACTGTGTATGTGCAAGAATATCTCATGAAAAGATGACGAGACAACGCTTGGCATCGTGGAATTGTTCTCCTTGTAAAAAAGGAATCAAGCAAGATCTCAAGAACTGTAGATTAAAACATGATGATATGCCACTTCCAATGGCCATCGGAATTACTAGCGACGACATCCCGCGCGCCACTTCGAATTCTAACACGCCATCGACAATGAAGACATCTGATGTGAAGCGGGCAACACCTACGAATATAGACAACGATCCTGCTAAAACTAACAGAGAGCCGTTTTCACCACCTTCACTTAAGCAAGGTATGTTAAGTGACAGTTTGACTGAATACATAAACAACAAACTTGAGTTTTTCTTCAATAATATAACATCTAAACTTGATGATATGTTGAAGAGGATGAATGAAAAGTATGATGGTCTCTTCGAGTCAATGAGTTTTTGCACGAAAAGGGTGGAAGAATTTGAAGGCGCTATGAAGAGATTTGATGACGTCATGCAAAATTATGAAATTCTCAAAAGTGAATACCAGATTACTCAAACCCGTCTAAATGTTGTGGAACAACAATCCTGTGAATTGGAACAGCGTTTAAATGAAATAGAACAACGAGCGAGACGCTGCAATGTAGAAGTTCAAAACATCACTGAACACAGAGGAGAAAACTTACTTAATGTCGTAACAACATTGGCAAATAAAATAGGGATCCCCATTACCCAAAATGATATTGTTGCTGTCCATAGAGTCTCTCACGGCTCTGCGTCTAGAGATCGTCCAAAAAATATAATTGTTAAATTTTCTCAACAAAAATTGCTGACGCTTTTTTAGCTGGCGCAAAAGCAAAGCGTGGACTGCTGACAGACGATATTGGGAATTCGGAGAAAAGCCGGAAAATATACATATCGGAACACCTGACATTGAAAAACAAGCTGCTGTTCAGAGATGCTCGAACAAAATCCAAAGCCAGAGGTTGGAAATTTACATGGGTAAAAAATGCGAGGATCTACGTCAGAAGAGATGTAAACGAGCCGGTCTTGACTATAGCTTCACACAGGGACTTAGAAAAAATTATTTAAATTCTTTGAATGTTTATTTTGCTAATATTAATAGTGTCTTCATTCCTATTGACCTTGTCTTTCCCTTCTTTCCTTCTTTCTTTTTGTTTGTAGAGAGACCTAACATACTGCAGCGCCTGGGGGCGATCGCTAGCGGGCTTGGGCGAGCGTGTTATTTCACCTTCAATCTTATACACTACGATCTTTGACAGGCACTTTAAAGGTATTTTATCAGAATTGTAGAGGGTTGAGAAGCAAAACCAGTGTATTTCGTTCCAATGTACAAGCTAGTGGATTTGATGTAATAGTACTTACCGAAACCTGGCTAAATGCCAGTGTCCTTGATGGAGAGCTTTTTGGAGATGACTTTATTGTTTATCGTAAGGACAGAGACCTTCTAACCTCGAATAAATGTGACGGCGGTGGTGTGCTGGTGGCAGTATCGCGCTCTTTTAAATCCCTCCGTGAACCTGGCTGGGAAACTACAGGTGAGAATCTTTTTGTTAGACTTTCTTTGATCGATAGATGCGGTGGGGCGTATCGTACTGCACATAGTATTGTGTTGGGAGTGGTTTATTTTGCCCCGGCTACGCCCCTCAATGAATACGAGCGACATTTTAGTAAAATATCAGACGCGTTTACGGAGGCGTGTCCTGGGACTCGTTTGTGTATCATTGGCGATTACAATATTCCCACTATACAATGGCTAAAAAACGACGTGGGTCATGTGGATGCTGTTGGTATACGGCGGGGTCCTCTTGTCCAAACTCTTCTGGAGGCAATGCGTTTCATGGATATTGAACAGTATAACTCTATTCAAAACAAAAATGCATCAATATTGGACCTGGTTTTGTCTGACATGGCATGCGTTGTGGAGAGGAGTGATTTCCCATTAGTGCCAGAAGATGGGTATCACCCATCACTGTTGGTGAGCATACCGATGGTTGTCGAGGAAAATCGCTTAGGAATAAACTCTGCGATAAAGTATAATTTTCGGAAAGCTAATTTTGAACAAATTAACCTCAAACTTAGTGAAATAGATTGGGTAAAGCTTCTTGATGATATGGATGTGAACAAAGCGGTAGAATTGTTTTACAGTACTTTTTTTTCAATCATTGACGATAACACACCCAAAAGGGTTCCCAAGTCTTCCCATTTTCCGCCGTGGTATTCACAATCTACTATAGCTATCGCGAAGCTGAGAACCAAGTTTTGGAAGCTCTGGAAAAGATATCATAACTCATGCGATTACTCCGTATACTCGAGTTATCGAGCTAAATTCAAGGAAGCCCACAAAAGAGATCACACTTTATACCTTAAAAACATTGAAAATTCTATCAGTACTAATATCAAACCTTTCTTTTCTTATGTAAATAATCTGAAAACATCGAACAATTACCCTAGTAATATGAACTTAGATGATGATTCATCATGCGATCCCGAAACTGTTGCCAATCTTTTTTGTAATTTTTTTAAATCCGTTTTTATTGACAGCCAATCTCCTGACTTGAGCAATGGTATTAGTGAATCTGATCAGCCTTCATTACATTTATCTAGTATTACAATATTAAATTCTGAGGTTTACAATAAGTTAATCAACCTTGATACAAACAAAGGACAAGGTCCGGACAGATTATCTCCTTTAGTATTAAAGAGATGCGCCCCCCATATTGCAAAACCGTTACGTATTGTTTTTAATAAAAGCATCAAGGAAGGTTGTTTTCCTACTATATGGAAGACTGCTAATATCACTCCCATTTTTAAGGCGGGAAACAAGGCTGACGTGAGAAATTATAGACCCATTTCTATTCTCTCCCCCATATCAAAAATTTTTGAGTCTTTAATAAAGGATCACTTATCTCATTTTTTGGGACCACAGCTGATTGAGGAACAGCATGGGTTTATGAGGGGTAGGTCGACGGTTACCAATCTCCTTGTGTATTCTGAATTTTTGTTCACCTCTTTGGACGAACGTACACAGGTTGATTCGATATATATGGACTTCAAGAAGGCTTTTGACAGAGTGGACCATTACCTTCTACTCAATAAACTGCATATGTATGGTATACACGGAGATCTCCTTAGATGGGTCAAATCATATCTATCCGATAGGTTGATGACGGTAACAATGAATGGCTATAATTCTGACTACGTGACAATAACGTCTGGAGTTCCGCAGGGCTCAGTACTCGGTCCTCTCTTGTTCACAGTATTTGTAAATGACATAGGTAAATGTATACGCAATTCACAATTTTTGCTATTTGCTGACGACTTGAAAATCTACAGACAAATCCACTGCCTCGATGACGCGTTTAAGTTAGAGGAAGATCTTGGAAGAATTCACAACTATTGTGTGTTAAACAGACTTGAGTTGAACTTAAAAAAGTGCAACTCCATAACGTTCACTAAAAACAAAAATAAAATTTGCCATGACTATAAAATTGATAATGTCAACTTGAGTCGTCTTGATATTGTAAAGGATCTGGGTGTCATGTTTGATAGTAAACTTCACTTTGAGACTCACATCGAGGAACTTTGTGAACAGTCGAATCGTTTGTTGGGCTTTATTTTGAGATCTACCAGCGAATTTAAAAATCCTCAAACAATGTTAACATTGTATACTGCGCTCATCCGTTCGAGACTAGAGTACTGTTCTACCATATGGAATCCATTCTATGACAAATATGTTACGCTTGTAGAATGGTTGCAACGTAAATTTTTACGTATGTACAGACGAAGATATGGCATTGGAACTGATGATGTCTTAATTGATTTATCGCGACGCCGAGAGTTGGCCGATGCGTGTATTTTGCGTAGAATCTGCACCTCAAATATTGATGTCCCACAGCTGTTACCTAAGGTTGGTTTCCGTGTGCCCTCTGTTAGAAGATCAAATCGCCCCCTTCACTTAAGTGGGGTTCGAACTAATGCTGGTTTGAGAAACCCTCTTCATCGGTTAATTGATACTTATAATTCTAAGTTTGGTGACATTGACATGTTCGCCGGTGGCTCGCGCGGTTTTAGGAAGTCAATTTTACAGGTGCTGTGCAGCGATTTGTTATTATCATAGTAATTATATTGGTTGTCTTTTTGGGTCTCTCTACATCTCAATGTTTTTTTTTCCCCTTATATTTTTGACACTAATTCATGTTTTTTTTTCTGTGGTAGGTAGGTTAAGGTTACTTTATTTAATGACAGTTAATCTGGATTGTTTATAAAAATTTACTAACTAATTATTACTATTGTAAGAACAGATAACTGTTATTCTTCTTTATATTGTTTTTTTTTTTTTATATTATTGTCTAATTTGGTAGCTTTTTTTATCATTTTACTATTCTTTTATTTAAATCTGACAACCTTATGGGCTTCAAACTTAATATGAATTTTTAATTTGTGTGCACTTATAAATAGGGCGATATATTGATACCATTTTTTTGTTTGCATTGTTTGTTTTTATGCATATATATTGTCTGTAGTGTGCTGTTGATGTGGAATAAATAAATAAAATAAGTAGGAACATACATAGGTACGAGTAGGAAGGTATATTCATTTTTTATCACAATCCGCCCATTTCTTTGTGTTGATAGTTTATCATCACCCTGTTATTATCGCCATACAATATGTTATTTTGTATCACAGGTAACAGGTATTTAGGAAGTAATTTGTTAGATATTATTCAGACACACCTCCTAACGTGCTTAATATTTATTTAGTGCACCTCCTTACAAAATTGTTATTATTATTTAAGCTAGTCAAATAGGTACAAACTTTTCCAGATATTTTGAATGTAACATAGGTACGAGTATATATATGTTTATATTACTATCTTTACACAGTGTGAACATGCAATCATACTGAGGGTAGCTTGTGTATTAAAGTAGCGGGTTATTTAGTACTTTTAATAATAGCTGTTCTTTACAAGCCTGTGATTTATTACATACATACAGGAACGTCCAGGTCTAATTTAATAAGTTTGCTATAGTAATTGCATAATATCAGGAGCTTATTTTTTTTTTATTTTAGTTCACGTCTTGTGCACGCGATGATGCATTTTGAAGGAAAAGATTTAAACACGAACTGTTTGTGGGCTGAATTTGAAAAAAAAAAATATGAAATTGCGTGTACGTCTATCATCATCTTGTCCCTTTGCAATAAAGAAATATGACAAATAAAATATTTTTCTCTGCGTTTGAGTTATAAAGTTGTATATCTACATGGGTACTTATATTTTTACTAAAATCAATAAATGAATGTTGAACAATGCACAATTCCTTGATTAAAATTAATATGATTGTAATGTCATAGAAAGTGGTGATTCAATTAGAATAACATCATTTTGATTGTAGTGTTAGGTCCACCTTCAATAATTAAAAGGTACAAATGTGCTATTTAATATATATACCTACAGTACGTTAGCTGGAAACAATGGTCCCATCTCACTTTAAAAGTTTAATTATAACAATAAAACGATAAAAAAAAAATTATGTAAAATCTGACTTTATAGGACTACACGTATAATGATCACCCATCCAAGAACTTACTCTTCCTAAAATCGCTTAACTCGAGTGATCGGACGGGAGTTGATCCACACTCGTACATTAATCTTAGGAACATTGCAAAAGCCGGAATTATTATTTATTTAATCCTTATTTCTACTTTATGGCACATACTTCTAGCTGGAGTACATAAGTCAAAATTATGTGCAACGAGGGAGTTGAGCGAGACAAAAATAATTATTATAGGTTCGTAAGAGAAACGCGTATGGTGAGACCAAAAATAATCTAGCACGGTTCCATTGCATATAACGAGTGTTGACTGGTAATTTCAGTGAAATCGCATTAAATTCACCGATGACATTCACTCACTTACACGGTGTGATATTTAACAGCACGATATTCTAAAATTTATAATATGTAAACACATAACATTTAGGTAATATAAAGCATTGAATAATAGGTAGGTAGTAACTTAATGGATTGAGTGGCTCTCTCTGTACCCAGAAGATTACACGAGAATACAATGAGTTTATCACAATACATATAATTATGTACCTAAGTACACACTACATACCTACCTATATCTATCTATACTATATAAGTAGGGATAACCCTCTAGTAACAAAATATACCATGAGCATTATAATATTTTAGCTGGATTGGTCGTATTCGTAGTTACTCATTGATTTTTTGTCTTGTATAAAAATTACTAAAAGATCTACATATTCCACACACATCTACTTCCTTAATTTATTATGATATTCTGTGCTTATATATATATAGGTACATACATTAGTAATTTGTTATTATACATGCTTGATGTTACGTAAAAAAATGATTTCAACTTATAAATATAATTTAAATACTGAAGGAGATTTTTCAGTTTCGTCAGAATTATAAATATCTTCTACGTTTGATTAAGTACCTACCTGTTTCAAGTGAATCATACAAACAAATTTGTATTTCGTTTTATATCAAAAAAGGAATGACTTTGCGTTTAGTGGTTTTTGATTATGGATCTGGCGAGTACAAAGCAACCGGTATAATCCGTAATGCCTATTCAAGTACAGAATCAGGCAACGTCTCGTATTATTTTTTATTATTAGCGTCAGATAGGTAACTACCTACAAAATAAGTAGGTAGTTAGGTATTGTATGTCCATTATTCTCTCCAGATAATCTAGGGTCTGATCTGATGGTTCCTCTCCTTGATTTATGGGCTGAGATTTGCTTTAAAGTTCATTTGAAAAAAAAATAAGAAAGAAAACTTAAAGTTAATACTATTGGATAATATTAACTTAATGGATGTATGGGTTTATTCTGTAGACTAAGTATAAGTACATAGTAAAGGAAGATTAAGTGATGTTATCTTATCAACTCAATTATAAAATAATTCGTTTCATGTTATTTTTATTCACACTCAATTATTTTTTGATAAGATTTTTTTCTATCATTCAGCCAGTGGGTAATCCTAAACATTTGAACGATGAAAGTTTGTTGTTTTATTTTTTTGTTTTTAAAAACAATACTGTTTATTTTTCACACTTATATTTGCACAAATCTAGCGTTTTCAATAAGCTATCTCAGTTATATAATTTATTATCAGTGATGTATTTTATTATTTTTTTTAACTCCGATTACCTACATAAAGCTTGTTTTTTTCACGTGCTTCTTAGTGGAATGTGAAGGACTAAATAAAAAAGTTTTTGAGAAATATTTGTGTTTTGGTATTATTCCTACATTCTAAGAAGGACGGTTAAGTCCTGAAGTATAATTAAATTAATAATGTTTGGTACATACATATTATCGAGTGGATAAAAACTATACGTGGGTGTGTTAATAAACAAATGTTCATAAGTAGGTAGGTATCGTATAAATAAGTACATATAGGTATATATATATACCTACAGTGTATTTTGGCTTTGTTATTATACATACCCACCTACAAACTTAGTATGTTTAAAATATAACTTGTTGGGGCAAGGGAAAAACCAGAATAGAAAAATAAAAAGGTAGGAATCAGAAATTTTCAAATTGTTTTATATTCGATAGTCTCTGAAAAAAGACGTTTTTAAAAACTTTTACTATAGGTATTACTATAACTATCCTATATGCTTACAATATCGTATCCCAAGTGGGACGGGCAGAGAGAATGGAGCATCATAATATATATCTATCCTTACATACACATTTCTTTCGCTTCTTCTACATTCATACAATTTGACATGTACGCACGTCAATTTCTCTTACTCAATACATGACCGTCCTTGATAATTTGACCCATTTGATTAAGTCAGGTAGGTACATAGTTCTCGGACGCCCGCTCTTCCTGGGCACAACATTCCCTCATTCATAATTATAAGTACATATGTCTTCTTTGTTTTACATAAAAAAAACTTTATTTATTTAAAACTATAAGTTTCTATCCAGTAAATAAATTGTTTTTCCCTTTGTAATCATGTAATAATATTTTTTAAGTCAAAATAATTTTATTTCTTTAGGTAGATATCTATAGCATACAAAATAACAGTGTCTGGCAAACCGCACTGCAACCATTAGGAACTGAACCCGATAACAAAACATTAAAGGAATAGGTGAGCGCATAAGCCAGCCTGAGCCGAGGCGTAATCGTCGGGACACCTTATGTATTTATCCTGCAAGTGATCCATATCCTCATACCTATCGTAATGCATATCACATAATTATAATAGGCACTAACCTAGGTGTAATAATAACCAGTTTGAACTTTCAATCCTTTCCGTCTTTCCCTCAAGAGAAGCGACATGATTATGTACCTCATAATTATATTATATGTACCTATAGGTAGGAACTTAATTCAAAACAAATATGCTTGACAAAAGAAATAAAGTTGGTGTAGGTATTTATTATAACACTACATAATAGTAATACATGTACCTACATAATGTTGTATAATAATAATAATATGGTGTGAAATAATAATGTAATGATAATGTCATATTGTTTATGAATGAAAATATTATTTAGGAGCTTTCTGTGACTTACACCGGGAAGGTAGGTACAGTGAATAGCTTTAGGTAGGTACATTATAATATTGTATATGTATTGTATTATCAAGGATAATACAACAGAGAAAGCGAGTAGGGATATAGAGGGATACGGAGCTGGAGTAAGGATTTGAGGGAAAAAGGAAAGGATAGAGAAAGGATTGTACGATAATCAACCAGCATCAGGCAGAAGTCTGAAGGCTGAAAAGGATACAAAAAAGCAAATGAAACTGATGTTAATACCTAATGGTAGGTACCTACATTCTATTTTGGATTTGTAAAACTGCTTTGTTTTATATACAAATCTTACAAAGTATAGATACCTACAATCAAAACAACATTACCTATGGATTACTTACTTACCTACTTACATACTTACGCAGCTATTCCTGTCCACTGCTGAACATAAACCTCCCACATATGTCTCCAGGTATATCTGTTATGAGCTATCTGCAACCAGTCACCAGTGATTCTTTTGATGTTATCAGACCATCGTATGGGAGGTTTTCCACTTCTCCTTTTTTTATCACAAGGTCTCCACTCCACTACCAATGTTTGATCTTTGAGCCAGTTGTGATACCATTGTTATAACTGGGTAAATAGAAATTGTTCTACATGAAAAATTTAACATTTTCAAATCGAAAGTGATTATGTATACCAACCGTCCCATTAGTCTTATTTTTTATGATATATAATGATGATGACCTGTTTGATTATTACATTGAGGCGATCAAGTGACTATAGGTATATATAAATACTACTTCTGGGAGATGCAGAGATGGTAAAGATAGTAATTCAAGATAGACCATTCTCTATTTTTAATGCATGTATTATGTATATAGAAAAATTAATAAATCATTTTTTTTTGTGTTAACACTTTGGAAATTCATTATTAACATAGGTATAATTAAATATATTTTAATTTAAGCACTGTATACCTACTTTCCTCAAATGTTTTCGCCAAGGTTTCTGCTTGGCATCATCAGGAAGACCAATTAGTTAATTTGGAAAGTATACAGTGTTTAAATAGAAAAATGATTAATTTTAAGATTGAAGAGCTTTTGTAAGTATTTACACCTTAAGTACGTTTATGGTTAGTAAATAATATTTTGTTTTCCCAGCCAGAGTACCCTTTCTTTGTTTTACCTATATCAACCTTAATGTTTTACAAAGTGTTTTAGAGGAACTGACAATGAGGGTTAAAATGAAAATATACATCAGATATAACCTATTGTTGGTACCTACGTACATAATAATGATAATAATAATGTTCTTTCAACGAACAACGATAAAATTATGCGTACCGTTCTTTTAAAAATCTTTTTAAATGATTACTTTTTTGTTTGTTAAAAGGTAAAAGAAATAGAGATTTTAATGTACCTATCTACATAAGATGGAATACGAATAAAAATACATGATTATCTGCTTATCAATCAATTTGTTGGGTAAGCAGAGAGATTAAACAATATCATTGCATAGGTCCATTAGTACATTCACAATTACACTAAAATTTTATTTTATTTTATTTACTTTCTACTACACAAACAGTCCTATGCAATAAACAATAACTATTCATATAATGAAAGAAAATATTGTAATATTATTATTTAATTTAAACTTCTACAATTACCATCACTTCATATCTTATAAATAGGGTAGCCAACAAACCATCATGTTTCTTACATGCAAACTGTCCTCTCCGCGCCAGCAAAAAATTAAGACATGCAGGATGTGATTATTCGTTCCAAAACCAGTATATAGGACACTCGATGACTTACGGAAAAGAGTGTATAATTCATATTCACAATGTCCAAGAATTTAAATGTTGAAATTTTATGTAATAATATTTAATAACTTACGCAACAATCTACCTTACTAGGCTCAGTTTGTACTGAGGTATACATATCTATAGGAAAATAAATACAAAAACAAATATAATTTTTCTGTTCATCAACTAACAAGCCCCATATTATTTTGTGACTGGATCTAATACTCGTCATGTTATTGGAAAACTTCATTACAGTTTTGGTAACCGTGATGTTCATTATTATTTAATTAATTATCTCTAGAGACCGTCCATACCTAATAATACGAACTAACAGATTTTCAGGCATCTCAGTTTATTAATTAAATACTTCATCTTGTAATCACACATGTTTTGTTTTCACCTTCTAAATTCTAAAATATCTGTACTGTATTGGCACGAAGAAGATAGCTCGTATGTTTTTTTACGTGTAGTTTTGTAGCGATATTTTTAGTATCACTATAGAGAAATGATTTTGTTCGTTGGCAAGACAGAGATTGATAACGCGACGCCGCGCATGCGTGGTGGGAGGATTTCTAAATATTGGCGGTCGAAGGCAAAGCGCTTTCTCTTTTGTATTCGACATCGCAAATTGGCAGATCGCAAAATGCGATAGTGAATATTATAAGGTTGAAAAGAAACCTTCCCATTTTAAAATGGTTGATTAATTTATAAATTAGTTTTAGAAATGTGTTCTATTTGTCGATTGACAATTTAATCGTAATTAATTATTAAAATCAGTGTATTTCAGGCCGTCATCGAAAATATGGTGAGTCTAAATTGTTACAATTATATTTTCGATGAAAGAAATTTCGTGGTTTAATAAAATAAACCGAAACATAGTTTGATAAATACTAATTACGTTGTCCTTTAATGTTTAAGGATGTACGGCACTCAGTACCAGAGTGAGTTCCTCAGTAATTCAGGATATGCCTTAGTACCAGAATGAATTCCTCAGTTATTCAGGATATACCTTGTTACCAGAATAAATTCTTCAGTTGACGGGAGAATGAATTTCTTTCAATTATCAGGATGATAACTTCCTCTTATACCAGAATAAACCTTATGTACCTACCTATCAGGAAAGAATCTTCAATTTCGGGACACGGGAAGTGACGTGGAACTCGAAGGAAGATAACTTAATCAGGTTGTTCTCATTCATTCTTAATGTTATATATATTTTGTTCTAAAGTTAATGTAAATTTTATAATCAAACAGAGTTTGATAACTTTATGATATATGTAGGTCGTTTCTAAAAGAAACGGTAGGAGTTAAAGATGATGTGCCACAATCATTATTTAATTTCAATGTTTTAATCTAAGGGTTAGTTAGATTGCCACATAGTAAATGATTAACTAGGTTTTAATCTCTTAATATTTTATTGTCGAGAAAGTATTTATAAAATGTATGTAAATTCATTGACCATACCAAAGGTGTCGCCGTATGCTAGAGGTTTGGAATAAATTGAAAAGAAAATAATGAAATAGCAATTTTATTTTGTTTCTGAATCTTTCCTTCTTACTAGGGATTGTTGGAAGGCGTTGTTGATTTACTGGCGATATGCATTGTTGAATTTATTGAGAGAAAAGTCTTGAAGTCTTTGTGATAGAATCTGGGTTAACCCATTCGACCCTGAGCATTTATTATGTAGTCAATTGTACTTTCCAATACTCTTTGTTTTTTTGAAATCTCTACCGACTGAGCTAAAAAAATTAATTTTTGAAGATTGTAATAATTGATTATTTTACCTTGTACCATGAGAGGTACAAAGTAAAAGAGCGCATGAGAGCGCAAGAATAAAAAAGTATATGCAAAAGTCCGTCGCAGTTTATTAGCTGGCTTATGATGATGTGAATGAATGAAAAATTATCTGATCTTCATATATTGTAAACGACAGTGTCAAGTGAGAGAACAAATATATAAATTCTTTAAGTACCTATATAATAAATATTAAAAAAATAATTCAAAACGTACAGCTTTTGTTTTCATTAATATCCGCAAAGCTTTCAAGTATACAATCAAAAATAAATTACTCATTGAATGTCAAAGTAAACGACAAAAATGAGATAAAGTATTGTTTATCCAATGAATTATTTTTATTATGTAGGTACTTACTTAGTAGGTGGATAAGTTAGTATAAAAGGGACAATCATTTAAAGTATTAATATCAAGTCGAGGTTTTCTGAAACTTGCGACGTTGACAGATTTCTCCCTTCCTTTAAATTTCCCTGTAATTTTCTCCTGTGAGGACAAGCCTTATATTATTATTTCTTCTTCTCAAACGATTAAATGTCTCTTTTTCTGTCCTGTTAACTTTCTTTCAGGATGATTTCCGACAATGGTCGAGATAAAAATAATACGTCATTTGGTTGATCAAACAGAAGGAGGATATTTTTTATGGAAACTTGTGAAGCCCGTGTGAAGCACAGAGGGAGTGAAACGAATTTTATAGTGTCATCAATTTTAGTGAAAAAATATTCATTTTCAAGGTAGGTAAGTTTATTTTTAAATTATAGTTATTACGTGACTGTAGAACAAATTTTCCACAAAATAGTACATAAAAAAACCTAGTTTATAACTGTTACTTTAGTTTATTTGGGCTTAAATAAATTATATATTTGTATAATTTGAATTAGATATTTGCCTGGTGGAACAGTCTTCAACATTCACCGAACAGAAGATTCGTAGATTGAATCTCAATGGCGATTTATCTCACTTTTATAATGAAAGCATAATTACATAGGGTGTATTTCAATTTATTTTTAACATAAAGTCTTTATCAAAACATAAAGTCACATTAATCATAAATGTAGAAAACAGTTCAATGAAAAATAATGACATTTTATTGAATAAATTATCAAAATTAACTGTTCCTTGGACAATTACCTACTTAATATTTTAATATTTACACTGGTTTTGAAAAAAAATATTCCCGGCAATTGGAAATGTTCACATTGAAAATGGAAAATTAAAGCATTAAAATACTTCTTGTTATTTTTATTTTTTGAAAAATTGTTTAAAATTATAAATGTTTTATAATTATACAAACTGTGCTATAATTATGATAAATAGTAATAGGTATGTGCAAATGATTTGTCTATATCTATACCATTCAACAATAATGACATAGCCAATGGGTTTAGTGCAAGTATCAAACATTGGTATTTACAATGTGATAATTTCGCGATATTATTTTACGAAATGAGTTTTCTTACTTTGTATTCATGACATTATTAGAATTTATTTTTATTTCTCAGACCGGTTTCGGGACGTAAGTGTCATTAGCAAGCTGTTTGAAAACTAAATCTTTTTCTCTGAATTATAGATTGTTATTATCTTTTACTGGTTGTACGAACACTGCTATTTACAGATTACTCAAAAACTGTCAAATAAGAGTGTGAGACCTTTTCTTTGCCAAGAACTCAACGAATAACATGTGTATGTATGTACCTACCTATATAGGTATATATATATATATATATATAATATGTGATAATTAAATTGTGCTTATGGTCCAGTGTGCGTCACATACATAGCAGGTCGTTTATACACAGTAAGGTCGTTAAATATGAAACAAAAAAATGAAGCAAAGGAGAAATATATAAGTATAGAGGGGGTGGGTAGTGATGCGTTGGGGGTGAGGTCTGGAGGAGGGAGGTTGTAGAGGTATTACATAAGTAGGTACCTACATTATCAAAGTAGATTGGTGAATGTGTATCAGTGGCATACTCAGAGTACCCTCGATAAAAATTTACTAAAAATATATTATAGATTATAAAATAGACTATTATATTATGTAGGTACAATATCCTACTGATAATAAATATTAATTTGATAATAATACAAATAATTAAAAAATGTGAAAACAATACAGAACAAAAACATTTATCCCGTAGAGTGGTAGATAAAGATATGTAAGAACTCCCACACGCTTTATATATTCTGTAGTTATGTACCTACTTATCTAATATAACCTAAAGAGAGCTGCACTGACGTTAATCAATAAAGTTATATGAAATTTTAAAACATTTTTATTATTTTTTATTATTATGTTCAAGCTTAAAAAAATCAGGTTAAGCCCAGGTTTGGGCTTGTAAGAAAGAGACACTCCTGCTATGTATAATAATATAATATATACCAGGTATATACCTATATAGATAAGTAGGTAGATGACTACTTCTTTGAATGGAGCTAATTAGAATTAGGTTTTTCGCTAAATGAAATAAATTTATATAAGTTTTAATAATACCTGGGTAATTTACTGTTTAATATTTTTTATTATAAATATGATTTACCTATATTATAATTAATAAGTGACAAACTTAACTAAGTACATATTTATACATTATCAAATAATGTTTTATAAAATTTCAATTAAATTGTTGTAATTAAATTACCTTTTAAAACCTTTACACTAACATAACACGATATTACTTAATAAGAATTCTGTATTTAATATTAATTTACATTCTATATTACTTCTTTATTTGAGATTTTTTATTATTTTATCAATGAACATACCTAATTTCGTTTCTATAGACTGCATCTACGTGACTTCGACTAGCCAACACTTTAGATGTAAAATTTTCATACTCCATCAAGTGCCTTATTTTCAATTATTGTACTATACTTGGATCATTCATCGCAAAAGTGTACACTGTCATGGTGATTACATATTATGACAAATTGCACCCCCGGGTATACCGCAAGGTGGGAACCGGGGCTGTAAAGAAGAATGAGGGGTTTTAGCCGGTAGGAGTCCGGCACTATCTATTTAGGTGTCCATGAAGGATTTCCCCTCATTACAAAAAAACAAAAATATTATGTTTTTGTATAAAATAAATAAATAAACAATCAATAACATCATTTATGACTACATAATTAATTAAAATTTAAGTAGGTATAATAATATCATTTCTATATTTTATTATGGTTTGTTTCATTTAAGAGTTTATAATATGGATTTACTGTGTGATAAATACAAGCGGAGTTTCTCTATTGTTCTAGGTAGGTACTTCATTATACAATTTTATCGACTCACTTTTAAGAAAGTAAGACTTTTCAAAGTATATGAAAATATCATTAAATTTTGAACACCTACCTATGTAACAAAAACAAACTTGTGTTTGTCAAAAAAATATAATACTAAAAAATAAATTACACATTTTATTATAAAAATGATAAAGTAATATAAAACAAAAAAAATTACATTCTTTAAAACCTATTTTTTTATGAAGTTTTCATATTTTTTTTATTCAATCCTATTCGTATCTGTTTTTTTTTTAATTTTTTTTTTTAATTCACTTCCATCCCAAAATAGACTCAAACACCCACTCAAACTTAAATTTGTGGTTTTGATAAAAGAAATTCAGTTTTTATAAATAAAAGTTAAAATTGAAAGTATTTAAAAAAATAAAATATTTATATAAAATACAAAATAAGGACATAGTTTTATTGCAACATTTACTTTTTGTGGTTTCTATAAATATTTTAATTATTATTGTTTATTTAAAAATTTTCGCTAGAAAAACCTGTTACTTATTCGATATTTCATACGAATATTCTTCGTTTTACCATTACAGCATAATATATTATTAAATATATGCTCAACTTATTTTTTTAAGCTTGGCAATGTTTTTTTTATTTGTAATATAATTGTAATGTACCTACTTACCTATGTATGAAATAAATAAATATTGTATACCCTACATCTGTACATCGACTACTTTGGTTATTTCAATTTATGGATTTTTATAAAAACTCTCCAAGGTTTCACATGGAAAGGCATATCGATCTATCTTACATCATAAATATTTAACCATGAGTGTAAAAAATATTCGTGTTTTCGCTGGTTTAACTAAAGTTAAATTCATAAAATTAAAATTCTCTTCCATCCTTGAACAAATCAGTTCTTAAATTCTGAATAAGAAGCAAAAACCCTTCAAGTAGATATAGAAATGTGGCATTTTCTCAGTTTCAATGTTTAAGGATCGATGTGTCTTTACATGTTACCACTAAAATGTCTAAACATACCTACATAATTATTTATTATTTTAAAAAGTAATAAAATATTGATTGTATTGATGAAACATTCATTTTTAGAACTTTCTTCAATAAATATAAATAATAGATTCTTTCATGAACCTTTGTGCCTACTGAAGCAGTTTATGACATAGCATATAAAATACGTAATATATTATATTGGTTTGATATAAACCTAGTAGGTATGTATGTTTTTATATCCGCACGTCTCAGTACCAATCTCTCGCCCACCATTGGGATAGAAATCACCACAAGTAAATAAGAAAACTTTAAGATATGAGAAGTCTGTTTTTTTGTTCTCGTTTTGGAGGATTGAAGAAAAAGAAAAGAAAGCGTATTAAGAACTCAACACATGGGTGTAATGAAAGAATATTCAAAGAGATTTATGATCGCGGCGCTTCATTTCAACAACAACAAGAAAAAGTAGGAATAATACTTTAGTACCTACCTATATCTATAGTGTACCTACATATAAGTATGTAGTAGTATAGCCACAGATCAAATAAGTTTACTCAAAAAGTTGTTAAATGTTATAAAAAATATTAATGGAAACAAAGTTTAGTGTTTTTTACATCTGCCCTGTTTTTCTCGATTTAAATTGTGAATCTTTAAAATAGTTTGCCGTATAGAATTGAAGGTATCTGATATATTCATGTATAAAATTTCAAATATGTGGTTTGAAAGAGGAAGTGAGAGAACAGTATGCCAGGTGATGATTGACAACGAAGTGTTAGAGCAAGTTGACGAATGTGTGTACTTAGGTAGCTTGTTCACGAGAGATGGGAAGTGTGAAAGCGATATTGAAAGGAGAAAAGTTGCTGGCAATAAGGTAAATGGTGCAATCCGACCAATAATTGCAAATAGAAACATATCTACCACAGCTAAAAGGTTGGTGCACTCTGCTATCTTAGTGCCAACACTTATGTATGCAAGTGAGACGTGGACATGGTTAAAGAAGGATGAAAGTGGCATAAATGCAGTAGAAATGAGATCGTTGAGAAGGATGTGTGGTAAAAGTCTGAGAGATCGTGTGCGTAACATTGATATACGAAAGGAATGTGGAATGAAAGTTGGTGTAATAACAAGGATGAATGTAAATAAGTTAAGATGGTTTGGGCACGTGGAAAGAATGAATGAGGACAGAATGACTAAGAAGATATATTTGTCTGAGAGGAATGGTGCTCGGAGACGTGGTTGTCCGAGGATTAAATGGCAAGATCATTTAAATCAAATCCTACAGGACGGTCACGTGTTGAGCACATTGAACAGGAGAGCATGCATGAGGAATTGTATGACAGTGACGGAAGCGAAAGATGTATGCAAAGATAGAAGGAAGTGGCGCTCGATCCTTTCTGCCTACCCCGCGAGGGAAGCGGCGTGATGGTATGTATGTATGTATGTAAATTTCAAATAATAAATTTGTTTCATAAAAAATAATCATGTGTTTGTAATAATGTAATAAATAATTTAACTAAGTAGGTATAAAACATTAATGTTGTTGACCGAAGGTACTTGTTGGAAGTCCATTTCAAGATAATTGAAAAAAACACAATATGTAGTTAACTTCCAAATGACTTTATTAACTTCGCGTACTAGTAATCGGAGACTCTCGTCTCCATCATCAGGCGATTAGTAAAAAGTCTTTTTACTAAGTAGGTATGTAATATTATACACTAAACTAACTTTTTAAGTGTATCACAGTATCTTCAAACTATTCTAAACATTTATTCAAATTAAAATAAATACTTACATACAGGTACTGATACGATATCGTCCCACTGGGACGATCGCATCACATCATTTTACAGAATTATCACAAGAGAAATTATCAAATATTATATAAGAAATGCATTTACATGAATTGTACATAAGAAAAGTATATATATTGGCTCGTAACCCCCAGCTTCGCTACATACATTTTGCAATGTACGTAAGCGAAACACATAGAATATTATATGATGGAGAAAGTTACAGTTATATTTGCAAGTAAAACAGATTAATATTTTGGCTCAAGTTCATGTCTAGGGATGATTCTACTTGATCTGTACAAGAGGAATGCATGGTGTGTGGGTGTCAGTTACATACTTCAATTATACATATTATACTTACGTAAAGTTCAGAGAATTCCTTATCCTTTGGTTTCGTCATTTTCTTATGGTCATCTTATCAATATAGAATACATATAGGTAAATTAAGCAATAATGTTTCTTCAGTTTGCATACTCTATATTGCAAAGATTCTACTTATATCCTGTCTTGAGTAGAATTATAGATATATATCTCCAAGTAAACAATAAAAAATTATATCAAGTGGAACAAAGATTATCATAAGTACATCAGACCTTTCCAAGAAAGTGGATATATTATTTCCATCAGTGGAGCCATTCCTTTAACTCTTTGTTGCTTTCATAGTAAAATAATAGGGTCTTTCATCCATCGGTTGATCAAGGAATTGAACCTTTGTGACATAACTACTCCAAGTATAAACTAGGTTATCTGAATTCCACTTACAAAGAGGCTAAGAAATGCACTTTAAACAGAATAGAAGCACAGAAGGTACTTGTAGGTATAATAAATGGATTTCAACAGAAAGATAACTTATGGTAAGTGATTCACGTTTATTGTGCAAACATATATTACATAACAAGACAGTTATTTTCAAAGTAAATTTGTAGGGAATAACATTCCGTTCAATATACAAAGTTATGAAAGTTATACCATATTCGGACGGAGACAATAAAACAAACAAGGGCAATTATCAAATACACCATCCTTGGTATTACAATATAAATCAATACCTGGTTTATCAAGTGATTTATAAATATTTAATTGGAATCATTCATTCTTCATTCAAACTCAAAATCTTAAATTATTACACAAAGGAAATTAATATATAGATAGTTCAACGATTATATGAACTTAGTTATGAAAAAATTATCAATATATATACATCATATACAGTAGTAATATAGTCACTTACAGATAGACTGGCGATCAGGATAAGAATAACACAAAGACAAGTATGTTATTGTTAACGTATTTTGCACTCATAGACGGAAGATGGCAGGATCGTGAAAGAAACATACCCTGATGCTTCTATGGCGGTCGCTGGTTATACTCAAGGACGTACAGGGGTGTGGTGGTGTCAGAATCAGATAGATCCTGTCCTCAGGACGAAGAGATCACTACTTCTCAAGTGATAAGAGCAATATTATACGTTACAACACTATTCTCAGTGTCAAAGGAAGAAGGCGTCACTATTTCAATATTCCTTTCAGATATACTCAGCTAGTCTTTTAATCACTCTTTTGACAAGGGTATGGACCGGAGAAGTTACTAGAGTATTACCCAGTTCACATTGTAATGCGAGTTATATCGGTAAATCACCGCTACGCGATATACTGACTATCCGAGGTGAAGCTGTACACGCTGAAGATTTAGGAACACATTCGCAGTTTCAATCAAATTCACAATACTGGGAAAGTAGAAAGAACAGTTTATGTGACTGTTCATGATTCCTAACATAGAATATTTGTTCAGAAACAATGGATTATCTAATTTCACACGGTTATGAATAATGGCGGCAACAGCAAAAACCACGCCCAAAACCAACATATATTGTTATTATACTCAAAACTTCCAATTATTATCATTATCACCACATGAATCGCCATGTATATATAACTCAAAGAGAATATAAGCTTGTCCATAACATTATTCAATTTATTAATTACTATTAATTATTAATCGTTACTATTGTTCCTTGATATTGGCGGTAAGATTGGTCGCGCACGTAAAACTAACACAGACTTGTAAATTACATTATTAACGACACACAATAAGAATAGTTTTACATACAATAGAGGGCAACACACTGGTTTATCACATTATGAAGTTAAGTACTATTAAATAATTATCGTCAGTATTATTATTGTGTCGGAGTTACGCACATCGCTGTTCGCGACTAAGGCGGGAAGGGACAAACCCTTCTTTCGTCCAACCTATGCCATGGTTTGCGGGTAACTGAATTTGCTTGCAAGCGACGCGAGGAGGAACAGGCACGTTTAACGGTTATTCTTCAAGGGAATGAGAATCATACGATGTGGTGCCGTGTGCAGATCGAAGCATCAGCCAGTCACGTGTTCCTTGTAACGTACAATTATTATTATTATTACGGAAGACTCACAGACAACAAATGACTGTAGGAACATTAGCCAGTATGAACTTTTCCGCAGCGATTATTTAATGCGTAGCATTCTCCCTTTCGGCCCCTCTTGAAAATTTGAAGAGAAGCGACAAATTTTCAAGTTCCTCAATTATACAAAAAAAAGTTGAGAACCACTACAAAAATTGTTGAGAACCACTGGTTACATGAAAAGATTGAATACCACTGGTCACATAAAAGTTGAGAACCATTGGATACATAAGCAACTACATAGGTACCCAATTACAGACAAACAATTCAAAAAATGGTAGCTTATATACTATTACAATGTTTCTTACATCCTATAGCCCGTTCAATTATTATTAACCACTCGCGGTAAATTGCCCATAGTCAAAATTGATGCGAACTGTTTTCATATTTTGACTTACACTTCTTAATAATAACACAAAATTCACATTGGTTGTTTTAGTACGGGGCTCCTAACAAAAGTTTGAGAGCTACAATCATAACAATATAATAGTACATAGAGGTGTGTATATATATAGACAGGTGCATATGTGCATGTATATGAAAAACACAGGTCATGAAATCAACAACTTTAAACATTTTACAATACAATTTTAACGAAACTCAGGATCGTTACTACGTTACAAGCTACGGTTCGTTCTACATTGGTGATAAAATTATTCTCTTCAATTTCTCAATATACGTACGTTCCATTGATGGATTCCTTTACTATGATCGACGACAAGTTAATATTTTAAACATGACAAACATATAAAACAAAAGTTACATACTTAAGAAGTTGGTTTACATCATTTTCGATTCCGGTTACCTGTATCCAACAAGGGAAAAGCAACATAAAGGGATCTAAATAGATATAAACAATTTTGTATAGATGGAATTAGAGATACCACATTTACGCTTCATTTTACCCATTAAGCTTAATAGCACTCATATACAAGTGATTTCATGTACCATGTACCATACAAAGATATTGGCAAAGCACAGAAAGAAATCATACATAATAGGGACATATACATATAAAAAAACAATTTACACGCAGACATGACATAATGGTCAATCACGAAAACTGCAATCACATTTACAGTAACCGATATTCATTATTGGCGTCAAATCCTTCTACGCATATCACATAGTCACAATTCTCACACAGAGACAGATTTCTCACATAGAGATAATCTCAGAGGGAGCTACCCTCACACAGGCTTAATACATGACAAATACATTGAACAACTTTCGATCTTTGCTACACAATATACAAGTTACAAGTTCAATAAATTCTTTACATACATCATTATTCAAATTCAACATTTACTTCTTCATACAGGGCTCACCTTTCATAAACAGATTCATACATCATCTTTATTCACTAACATACAATTAATCAAAATTATCCCATTGAATATCTGCAGCCAACATTCCACTACAGGTTTTATTCTGTGTCCTACATAAGCCATTCCGTTCAATGTCAAAATGTTCTATCACATTTTCCAATGTATTCAAGCAACATAAACAAACTTTTCACAAAGTCACAAAATTATTTAATTCAACAAGGATATACTACATCCAAACATTTCCAATTACAATTCATAAGAGATTACTACGTGTCCTACACGGAATTAAACGTCATATAAACTCAAACTTCAAAATAATAGGCATGAACGATTAGCAATCACATTGTCTACATTCATCAAAAAGAGCATTACGATTTATCTTTCACACATCCAGATAACATCGTCTCTATATTGATTACACAAAAAGTCACAAAAAAGTATTTAAACACATCTCTCCTATCACGGCTTTACATATTACATAAACATAACTCATTTTTTATCAAAGAGCGTTCGTTAGTTTACCTTAACGGAACAATTCACTAAACGGACTCAGTTCTCAAATAAACAAGGCATAGGTTACTTCAATATTTCACGATGGTAATAAGCCGCAAAAGTCACATTATAACATTTCAAGAAAATTAATTACTTCACAAAAGATAACAAATTCCGTACACGAAGGGTTAATATTCAACAGCAAAAATTCTACATCGTTACATGGGTACTTCTTTAATTTCCAAAAAAAAATTTTCAAAACATCATTGTACTATTTACGTTAATGTCAAAATTTTCAACGATGGTCATCAAAGGGTTAACTGTTTCTTAACTAAATTCAAAAATTCAGTTACAGTTCACAACTTGACATTAAAAAAAAATTCAATTATTATTCACAAAGGGTTAACAAATTCGGTCATGTTTCACTAAGGGTTAACTGTATTTATTTTTCAAATTTCGTGAACGGTCGTGAAGGGTTTAACATTATTCACTTCGATTTATTTTTTTTTAACTTTAATTTTCTCAAAACAAAAATATTTGTTTAATATTATTCATCATTATTAGTTCGTCACATCACTACGTACGCACATTTAAATATTCTTATCAAAATTCTACTACGCATATTTTTACACAACAACGCTCTTTTAATATTATTTCTCCAAGAGTTCAATAAAGATATTTATTCCAAATACAACATTTTACTGTTTCAAAAAATTTAATTCAATTTAATATCGATTTTTATTCTCAGTTCAAAAATGAATTTACTATTAAAATAACATTACAACAAAATTCTGCTTACCGGCAAAACAAATTTACTTGTACAAAATGGTTTACTATACATAAACAGCATGGGTACATATTATTTCGTTTCATTCAAATAATATTATTTTCAACTATGCATTTTACCAGTATTTTGGACTTCCCGATTTGCGCGTGAATATTTCTATTACCTACATTGTTGCGGTAGGTCTGTATGATGTCTCTTTCTCTCTTGCGACGTATAGGTACATACTATACGCTGCATAGTTATGTATACCACCTTTCGCACACCGCTCGTTTCTCGCGACGCACAACTACGGTATAATATTATATCCATCCTTACGGCGTTCGATATTATAGATACACACTATTATAATATTCATTATGTTATGTTGGTCGGTTTGCGATGGTACATACTACACGTTGTTTAGGTAGGTATGTATACTGCGGTATAATAATATTATCGGTCTCTACTGATACGATCTTTTCTTAGCGCGCGATGTATTTCGCACGAAGGTACATTACCCCGATACAACGACATACGTCCGGCGACAAATTTATCGACGCCTTACTTCATCTCGCGCCCAGTACTTCCTGCTACAAGTTACTAATACCGTCGTTACAAACATATTCGCGATATACAGAAACACTTTTATTTTAAATACGAACATTTAAATTATCTATTTTACGATTCCTGTTTCATTTTTAAAATTGTTTTCATATACATACACACATCAAAATCATTACACTTTCAATTAATATCAATACACATTATTACACAATAAAGATAAGAATTCTGAACTTCACGATTAGGCATATTCACCACACAATACATTTAAAATTTTAGGGTCTATGATTATCCAAATCATAAAATCCCGAAACGATGCCCACAAAATGATACGATATCGTCCCACTGGGACGATCGCATCACATCATTTTACAGAATTATCACAAGAGAAATTATCAAATATTATATAAGAAATGCATTTACATGAATTGTACATAAGAAAAGTATATATATTGGCTCGTAACCCCCAGCTTCGCTACATACATTTTGCAATGTACGTAAGCGAAACACATAGAATATTATATGATGGAGAAAGTTACAGTTATATTTGCAAGTAAAACAGATTAATATTTTGGCTCAAGTTCATGTCTAGGGATGATTCTACTTGATCTGTACAAGAGGAATGCATGGTGTGTGGGTGTCAGTTACATACTTCAATTATACATATTATACTTACGTAAAGTTCAGAGAATTCCTTATCCTTTGGTTTCGTCATTTTCTTATGGTCATCTTATCAATATAGAATACATATAGGTAAATTAAGCAATAATGTTTCTTCAGTTTGCATACTCTATATTGCAAAGATTCTACTTATATCCTGTCTTGAGTAGAATTATAGATATATATCTCCAAGTAAACAATAAAAAATTATATCAAGTGGAACAAAGATTATCATAAGTACATCAGACCTTTCCAAGAAAGTGGATATATTATTTCCATCAGTGGAGCCATTCCTTTAACTCTTTGTTGCTTTCATAGTAAAATAATAGGGTCTTTCATCCATCGGTTGATCAAGGAATTGAACCTTTGTGACATAACTACTCCAAGTATAAACTAGGTTATCTGAATTCCACTTACAAAGAGGCTAAGAAATGCACTTTAAACAGAATAGAAGCACAGAAGGTACTTGTAGGTATAATAAATGGATTTCAACAGAAAGATAACTTATGGTAAGTGATTCACGTTTATTGTGCAAACATATATTACATAACAAGACAGTTATTTTCAAAGTAAATTTGTAGGGAATAACATTCCGTTCAATATACAAAGTTATGAAAGTTATACCATATTCGGACGGAGACAATAAAACAAACAAGGGCAATTATCAAATACACCATCCTTGGTATTACAATATAAATCAATACCTGGTTTATCAAGTGATTTATAAATATTTAATTGGAATCATTCATTCTTCATTCAAACTCAAAATCTTAAATTATTACACAAAGGAAATTAATATATAGATAGTTCAACGATTATATGAACTTAGTTATGAAAAAATTATCAATATATATACATCATATACAGTAGTAATATAGTCACTTACAGATAGACTGGCGATCAGGATAAGAATAACACAAAGACAAGTATGTTATTGTTAACGTATTTTGCACTCATAGACGGAAGATGGCAGGATCGTGAAAGAAACATACCCTGATGCTTCTATGGCGGTCGCTGGTTATACTCAAGGACGTACAGGGGTGTGGTGGTGTCAGAATCAGATAGATCCTGTCCTCAGGACGAAGAGATCACTACTTCTCAAGTGATAAGAGCAATATTATACGTTACAACACTATTCTCAGTGTCAAAGGAAGAAGGCGTCACTATTTCAATATTCCTTTCAGATATACTCAGCTAGTCTTTTAATCACTCTTTTGACAAGGGTATGGACCGGAGAAGTTACTAGAGTATTACCCAGTTCACATTGTAATGCGAGTTATATCGGTAAATCACCGCTACGCGATATACTGACTATCCGAGGTGAAGCTGTACACGCTGAAGATTTAGGAACACATTCGCAGTTTCAATCAAATTCACAATACTGGGAAAGTAGAAAGAACAGTTTATGTGACTGTTCATGATTCCTAACATAGAATATTTGTTCAGAAACAATGGATTATCTAATTTCACACGGTTATGAATAATGGCGGCAACAGCAAAAACCACGCCCAAAACCAACATATATTGTTATTATACTCAAAACTTCCAATTATTATCATTATCACCACATGAATCGCCATGTATATATAACTCAAAGAGAATATAAGCTTGTCCATAACATTATTCAATTTATTAATTACTATTAATTATTAATCGTTACTATTGTTCCTTGATATTGGCGGTAAGATTGGTCGCGCACGTAAAACTAACACAGACTTGTAAATTACATTATTAACGACACACAATAAGAATAGTTTTACATACAATAGAGGGCAACACACTGGTTTATCACATTATGAAGTTAAGTACTATTAAATAATTATCGTCAGTATTATTATTGTGTTGGAGTTACGCACATCGCTGTTCGCGACTAAGGCGGGAAGGGACAAACCCTTCTTTCGTCCAACCTATGCCATGGTTTGCGGGTAACTGAATTTGCTTGCAAGCGACGCGAGGAGGAACAGGCACGTTTAACGGTTATTCTTCAAGGGAATGAGAATCATACGATGTGGTGCCGTGTGCAGATCGAAGCATCAGCCAGTCACGTGTTCCTTGTAACGTACAATTATTATTATTATTACGGAAGACTCACAGACAACAAATGACTGTAGGAACATTAGCCAGTATGAACTTTTCCGCAGCGATTATTTAATGCGTAGCAGTACATAGTTCTATTTTCTTCTTGTATAATTTTAACTGTTAATTATTAAACATAATCAGTATCAAAGTGAAATCTAAATCATCAAACTCCACTTTGAAAATACTAGCAAAATCCATAGTAAAACGATATAATCAAATTCGGCGTAGGTATAATTATGTTAAGTAGGTGTATAGACCATTATACGTCTTTTAAAGTAAGGTTCTACTGTATTCAACAAAAAGTACAAAATAAATGTGTTCCTTAGCTTTAATTTGTTACGGGGCAGAGAGAAAATATTAAATGTTTGCTAAAATTTTAATATCTCAAGTTGCAAAACATATTAACGTTTAACAACATCAGTTGCTTATGTAGGTATGTAAGTATAAAGTAGGTGTATTAACTGAAATCGGTGTAATTCCGTTTTGATGTTTTCTTAAGTAAACACAAAAAGCAACGGAGCTAATTGCGCTTTGATAAATGAATACAAATTGTACACTTTGAGTTAGTTTTGTTCCATTTCACGAGTTTGTACGTAAATAATAATTATGATATTATGCAAATTTGTAATTAAACAAAATAATAACTCTATACACAACGTCAAACATAAAGTAAGTAGGTAGATCCATTTAAAATATTATGGTAAAGCGAGCTACAAACATAATATTCATACAACGAGCTTTTCAAATACTTAATTACTCTTATTATGTACCTATGTATATTGTTAGATGTACTAGGTATATAGTTTTATAAAACGACTTTTGCAAAAGCATTCAATTTGAACAAAATGGCATGAATTATAATTTAATAAAAAAGTTGTACAAATACAATTCATTGTTAGTGAGTTTTCCTTTGATCAAAAATGTTCCCACAGGGAGTTCTACTGAATCCTTATATAAACGGACTTTGTAGGTATTAAATGTGTAAAATATTTTCATAATAGTTACAGTCAGATCTTTGTGCAAGGGCTTAAACGATATCTGGATTGCAGGAATTACACTCGGTAAGTACAAATAAAATGTGACAATATATTAAACTCTATCCTACATTAAAAGTGACACTTAAAAAAACACAAACGCAAGAGCTGTGTTCATGGGTGTGACGGACATAAATAACAAACTAGAAGAGAGGCAACTAAGATAGTATGGGCACATAAGGCGGAGACCACCAGAACACACTGTAAACAAAGCTACGTCAGTAAATCTCCCTCGACATCCATCAAGAGGGAGACCAAAGAATACCTGGATGACACACTGCAATAGAATCCTGCGGAGAAATGGCCTGGATGAGGATGATATAGGAAACAGAAGAATGTATATGTAACCTCAGAACGAGAAGAGCCGACCCCAACAGCCTTCAGCGGCAATAAGTTGGGACAGTGCCAGGAAGAAGAAGTAAGAGCTGTGTTCATACAAAATATTTTTTTGTATACCTGCTCGCAATACTATACTATCGCGGCATACTTATTACTGTACAATACTTTACTATCACGGCATTTCCCACAAACGGGATAGTCAGTGGATCGGCTGCATGTAAAAAATATACAAGCCACCCTTTCCGAGTCAACCAAAAATTAAGACATTCAGGATGGGTGCCAAACCTCATCGCTGAATTTGAAATGTAAAATGCTTTAATTAATTGTTTTTAACACCTGCCTTTTACAGGGCTCTCGAAAACTTACAAAAAGGAGTGGGAGATCATTTATTTGTCATGTGCTTCATGAACTATGCACATTTTACATTTATTCGCTCTATTTTTGTAGAAATCATAAAATTCTATAAGAAGTAAATAAGATGAACTAAATAATTTTAATGTTATACTCGTACTTTCGCCATTAAATTTTCTTCTCGTGTGCAAATAGCAATAACTGATCACCTTTATTTAGTATGATTCTCTGCGAATTGAATTCACATTATTCTGACAATCTTATGTCGCTGATTCTATGAAAATTAATATGATTTCATTAATTGTATCGGCATTTACTTTGTAACACTTCATTTTAAATTATCAAATAAAATAAAATAAATATTTATTATTAACAGTAACACAAAACAAAATAATAAATATTTATTTTATTTTATTTGATAATTTAAAATTAATATATGGTTTAATTGAAAAGGATTACCTATTGATTATCCTATTTCTTATTTTTTTTTGTTATAGTATTATGTATATTTTTTTAATATTTTTTTTTTTATATAATAATGTATTATTTTAATAATCTTATTTACTAATTTATTCTAATATAAAAAGTTATCATGATCTAATTAATAACAATAAAAATCTTTAATGCACAAAAAAATCAACAGTTGAAAAAAAACATGACAACATTATAATTGAACAAATAAATTTGTGTATTGGCGAGTTACCTAATCGTAGAAGCGCAAAATCTTCCAACTAACCCATTATTACAACTAATAGTTACATGTGAGGGATGTAAACATTATTACATATTACTTTTACTGTTACAATATTTGATCAAATAAATCAAACTTCTCTGTTCTGACAGCAATATGTACATAAGTTGTTATTTTAATATTAACATATAATTTCCATTGTATATTTTACGAGATTCTATTTTTTACTCTTTTTTAGGTAGGTATTTTATGGACAGGTGTATTTTATTAAAGGTATGTTTCTGTACCTAGGTATTGTGTTTATTATAAATATAGTGAGCAAGCAACTTTGTACAATATAGATAGATAGATAGGTAGGTACAATATAATATTAATATTGTTTAAAGTGGTTTGAGAGCCGCGTGGACGAATGGTAGTTTAAATTCCATGAAATCCATTTTCAGAACAAATTTATTGGAATGTTTTTAATGAATTGGATAATAATTATTCAAGAAACCACCTCTCAATACAACCCTTCTAATTTATTAAATCAGATAATAATAGTAGGTATCTACCAGTGGCGGGACTAGACTTTTGGTATAGGGCATGCGGTTTGTGTAGGTGCAGTAGGTAGAATTTATTATAATATGTACCTACCTATGTTAGAAACCAATTGTTGGCCAAAACCTACTTTCTGTCCACAATCATCCAGATAGTTTGGATGACCCTCTTTTACAATATACCGTTTTAATGACACCAACATTTGAACAATATAAATATCATTATATGAAAAAAAAGTTACTCAATTTGCGCAGAATCACGTTGAACGGGGGAGGCTTATTTCTACCCTAGACCTACTCCAAAGAAGAGCTATAAAGGGTGAAAGACCATTTGTTAAGAAACTCTTATTGTAAAAAAAATCAAATAACAAATATAAATATTGAATATAATCAAAAGCATCTCTAAATGTACCTAATCTTTTGAAACTGAATACCTTCTTTCCATAAGGCAAGGCACCCGCAATCGAGTTAATTGTGGTACTCAATACTATTTTTCATTATAAATTTTAAACTTCTACTATCCGAAACACATACAATTTTACAAATGTTTGGATTAGAGAAAAATATCTAAAGATAGTTACAGTATTTCTAAGCAATAAAGTGGAATAGTATCATAATTATAATCATAAAATTATACACCACACACATTTATAATTGTTAACTTCAAGTTATCAATTTTTATTAAATATCAATTATATGTTAAGAAAAAAAATTAACATTTGTTAATTTTTTTTAGATAGTATTATTTTCCAATTAATTTTAATTGGAAAATAATACTATCTAAAAAAAGTCTAATTTATAGTAAACTTATATATAAAAAAAATATCAACAATCAGATGCAAATTTGAAAATAAATTAAAACCCAAAAAAAAACAATACATTTGGAGATACATGGATTTTTTTGTGTTTGTGTTGAAATAAAATTAATAATAATAATTATGTTAATTTTTTGTGCAGTCACTAGAACGAATAAAATATTTTAGAGTATGTCTTTGATTTTATAAGAAATTCTGCTTATTGATTAAACATCACATATGAAAAGAATTAAAGAAATAAATTGAGTTATGAAAAATATTAAATAATATTACAACTAATGACAACACCTACGTAAGTAAGATATAAATAAAATTTTAAGTAATGACAAATATATAAAAAGTATCAAGATTTTCATCTGCATCCTCTAATTGAATGAAATTGAACCTCAATATTACATGAATGTGGTATCTCAATAAACACCTTTCATTTTACCGCTATTAGATAAATTTACAAAATGAACAACTTCAATTCATCAAAAATAATTTATTAAAAATGACACAACCGAAGCCCAATACACATAATAAAATATAATATTACTGTCGTATGCAGTATGCACTAATACATACAAACCTTTCCGAAAAGCAAGCTTCTAGACCCCATATATATTGTACCACTACACATGCATTTGTAGACTTGTATTTGTGTTAAAAAATAATATTGCTAACGTACTTTCCCTGCGTGTGACAGAGAACATAGAAGCTCCATATGATGCAACGAAACAGAACTATTTTTGGGAGTCATACCTACTAATGTATCTATGGTAACCATTGAACTGAAGTTTGCAAAGGTTTGCGGACATTTTGCGCGAAATTTAAATCAAGGTTAATTTGCTTTATGGGTGCATTAGAGGTCACATAAATTTGTCTATGTTAGCTATTGACCTGAAGTTCGCAAAAGATTTGCTATCGTTTGGCGGTGAATTCAAATCAATTTAAACTTACTTCGTCGTTTTTTTAGAAACTTCTTTCGATAATTATAGATTTATTCCTTGGGCATGCTTTGCTTTTTTGCATGTATGGAAGGCACGCCACTGGTATCTACCTATATTTCCTAAGTATCTTTATTTATGAAATAGAAATAATAATTTATTTACGACCCTATTACTTAAAACCCTTCAAAACAACAATTAATAATTCAAATTACTCATTGTTTTAATGCATTTTTTTATTAGATGAGATACGTAAAGTTATGTATTATGTCATATTGATACTTGTAATTGGACAAATCATTATTTATTGATTTGATTTTATAAAAAGACTTCTGAAAAGTGTGGTTACTCTTCAGACAGGTTTACCATGCATCTTCTGCGTTCCAGCTGCTGATATCTCAAGAATTTTTAAATGACATTTGGACTTACATAAATGGTGAGCATTTGAAGGTTTTAAATTATCAGATAAATGTGTTGCTAAAGGAACAATGTATGCTGCAATCAAAATTTATAAATATAAAATTGTTAATAAGTGCTTGCTTGAGACTAACCAAGAACACCAAAATTTGTGATGGAAATATAAAAAAAAATACACATGCATAAAAAAGTTATTCAAATGTGTGTAGTTATTGTAATGCATTGTATTGATTTATAATTAATATATTTGCATAATAAATATAATTTTTTATATTGTGTATGTTAGTGTTTGATCAGGTAAACTACAATTGTACTTGTATTCTGAAGTGAACTACTTGGAACTCTTCCAACATTTAAGATTTGGTCAATAAGATCAAATAAAATCTTTTTGCGGTCAAATGTCTCCGTAGGTAATTCTCTTATTCAACATTGAAATCATTCAGTTCATCAAGATAATTATTATATAATATATATACAGGCAGCTATGTACTTTGACTTTTTACGTATCAAATAAAGTTGATTGATGTCTATAGATATGTACATACAACATAATTTAAAATAAATCTCTTTGATGCCTGTTAATAAGATGTGAAGATAAAAAAAGGATTTCATATGAAGTAGGTTTCAATATCCTTAATGTATTACATTAGAAGGAATATGGTTTAATCATACTTACCTATTAAGTTATATTGTACACTATACCTACTTGTCTCTTTGTAAGACTGTCAGTAATTTTAAGCGGTGTGAAGAATAATTTCATATATTAGAGGTTCTATCGTCTACACTCTCACTTTCACGATACAACGCTTACTTTAATAAGTATGTATATGAAGTTGAATTTGAAATGATTACAAAAACCCAGACACATAAAAAAAAAACATCTCATTAACTGCATTAAGGTAGAAAGGTATATGGCAACCGGCATTTGATTTAAATTGATAAAAGAATATTAAAACACAAAAATAATAATAATTTTATTTATTGACAGGGACCTTTTGGAACTAGTCCTTCGTCAGAACCAGACTCATAGAAACGGTATCTTTTAATTAACAATTTTTTAATAAATAAATTTACAAAATAAACTTTCATAACTTTAACACAGACAATATCAAATCTGTGTTATTTATTGAGTCATTTTTATAATATTTATTTATATTATAACTTATACATAGTAAAAGTTGTAGAGTTCCATAAAAAATGGTGTCAATAAAAACTATAGTTTCAATGATGATATTGAATACCTTATAACTCAAAATATATTACAAACTAGTAATAAGAAAGTATGTACACAGAATAATCTCCGCGATAGAAGATGTAAATGAAGAAAGTTGCTCGATATTTTGATTAAAATAGTTTAAAAAGCGATCAATCTACCCGACATACTAAATTACCTGTCAATTGAGACGAAAGCTTCTCAACTTGGGGCTCGCCTTATTGACTGATTACACGAGCCTGAGATGGAGATATTAACTCCTAACTAAGTCTTTATCGGTACATCCACTCTACTTAACATAACTACCTATCTCTACTCATAAATATAAATCTAATATATTCCTTTGCATATACATACCTACATACTTACCTACCCATGCGCATTATGCTATGTGTGGAACTGATTTAAAGAGATTTTGCTCTGTTATGTATTTGAAATACTCTGTCTTGACAACTTTTTGACTGATACGAAAAGTTTAGTGTGGCGTTCATTCCTTTCAAAAGATTTAACTTTCATTGCTGAAGCTGAGGTGAGATAGCATTATAAAACATTGTATTATATATACCTAATCTCAGATAATTTTATTATTTAAGTAGGTACCTACTTCAATATTTAATATATATGTATACCTAGGTATATCACTCATTTTATACGATTTGTGTTTGGAAACTTCATACTTCATAATTGTAAAAATCATATGACATTACATATAACATATGGCCAATGCACACAGATCGAGCTAGTCCCAAACTCAGATACGAATCTCGTGTTTAGGTAGTAACGTGAAGATACGCATATGTCCAGATTCAAGTAAATTTGAATTCAATTCAAGACACGGCCATTGTTCATCTTGCTTTGGCCGAGGATCGAACCCGGGATCTCGTGACTTGTAGACAAGAGTGTAACCTCTTCACCACACCGGTTGTCTGCTTATTGAAATCGCTTACACATTTTTATTAGATTTTTTCAAATATACCAACTTATTGGTATTTTTGATGAGCCCAAATACACCCTGCATATACTCTCACTCCATAATCAATAGTTGAATCAGAAAATCTTGGGAACTTGAGATGGAAAGATAATCGAAAGAAATATGGAACACAAGAGACACATCAAACAAATACCTGGTAGTCGACGTCACAATCCAAGTTCCTGGTTTTTGATCTGCCGAGGAAGGTTTGGCTACAGCAAAACAGAGTGAGTAGAGAACCTCTATTTTTTTTACTTTTCTTGAAAGCATTACTCGATTATCTGTTAATGATGTTTGAATTAAAGCACTCTGAATATATTGTACAAATATTTGTGATTGAATAATGAATTTGGTTCAATTAATTCTATTGATTTAATAATAACAATTACAGTTAACATACAAACATGGTAGGTAATAATAATAATGCAATTAGAGAATCAATTTGTGGCTATAGACCTCTGTCTGTTAAGTTTCTCGAACCAACATACATACACATACCTTTAGGTATCTATATATTTGCAAGTCTATTAATGAATAGGCCGAATCTTAAAATGATAATCTTCGGACGATAACGAAGGAAAAATTCGAACCTAGAAAAGGTTAGTTCATAACCATGTTGCTGATAGAAAGAGAAAATTGCTTTTAGTAGGTAAAGAAATAACAAAAATGTTTTCATCCAAGAATAAAAAAAAAACACCTTAATAGCCATAAGTGTATACCAACCAACACAGGAATTGAATTAGTAATAAATTTAATATTTCCAACTTAATCGCCCTATTCGTTCCTCTCGAGATCACAATCGAGAAACTAGCGTCTTCCACTCTCACTTCACTATCTTTGTATCACTTTAGTCACCTCTTCCCATGACATTCTCATCGCTCTGATACGATTGTCATAAGAAGAGTATATTGTGAAAGAGGGACAATCAGACCATGGGAAACCTTGCAAACGATTTGGCATTGATCTTTTAGGATAACTTTCATTAGATATTTTCAAAACATGACTCAAGTGAGCATATCCAAACCCGACTATGCTTAGAAATATTCATTAATTTTAAAATAGGATAGTTACAGTAAAACTGAAATTATGAAGTATAGAAAATGATAATCACTTGTCATACTTAATTTAAACTATAAACAAAAAAAATTGACACTTTCTTATGAGTGATTAATAATACGCATAAACATGTTCAAAACTATTATGCCTGATGAAGTCCACAGAGGATTTCTTAAAAAAAACCTGTTTACGCAGATCAAAAATAACATTTATCTTTCGTTTTAAAAGGTTCCGACGGCCTACATGCCCCTCTTTCACTATACACGGTTCTTGTGACTCAATTGGCGCAAAGACGCGCTGAAGTTAGTTTCAATATATTAATGTTGTTGACCGAAGGTATTTGTTGGAAGTCCATTTCAAGATAATTGAAAAAAACACAATATGTAGTTAACTTCCAAATGACTTTATTACTAATCGCCTGATGATGGAGACGAGAGTCTCCGAATACTAGTACGCGAAGTTAATAAAGTCATTTGGAAGTTAACTACATATTGTGTTTTTTTCAATTATCTTAGTTTCAATATTGTGATTCACCAATGTTTTAAACAGTTTCTTGCTTTTTTAAGGTTTTATTTCTTACTGTCTAGTTATTTTTTAAAATGTTATTGTAATATGTATTAACATAATTAAGGTAGAAAGCTGAATTTTATTGTCGTTATTGATAGAAACAAATAAGTAAATAATTAATGTTAGAGGCTGCTTTTTTCTGCTCTGTGCCCCGAGATGAGCCTGGAAGTGTATGTAGTTGAAAAAGAGAGTATACGAACAAGCCTTACTGTTTATTGGATATATTGTGTGACAGAGATCCTCTCATAAATATTGTTATTATAGGTTGTTAGGACGCGATGCGACAGTGCGGTGGTTATTGGAATGGGATTTAAAACTTTGCAGCCGCTCGTGGGATTTAGATTATTATTTATATATTATGTATAAGGAATCTATATAATCAATAAAATATTACTATGGATGGAGTGATATCACAAAGTATCAAGCTACAAAATCCAAAAATATAGTTAATTGCTACACCTTCACGACTCAAGCATTTTGCGTCGTGAAGGCGCTTGGGGGTGTTATGGACACAAGCACAGAATTATTTTTTTTATTTAACAAATATTTATCGAAATAAATGCGTGAAATAAGCATACGAGTTGTCCTCTACGTTCTAATAAAAAAAATAACTTTTTCAAGAAAGGCGCATAGATCAACTTGACGTTTATTTTATATAACTCCACATTAATTTATATAAAGAAACATAACAGGTATAATTTATAACGTTTCCAAAATTAAGTGGCACGGTTTCAACTTACAAAGTCATTGTCGAAATGGCTGACCATAAATTAATGATTGCGCAGATAAACCTTATTAGTAATCTGTAATTCATTCATACCCTCACGGATTTTTCAAAAGTAGGGTAGCCGGCGGACTAATTATTATTGCATCTATCTAATAAAAATACAAGTCCTCTTCTACGAAAATCAAAACAATCATCTTCAGGGTGAGTACGAAACCTCATCGCTGAATTGAATACATTTGATGTATTGTTCGTGATGTTTACGAATATCCGGCTATTGTTGGCCACTGTCAAACTTAAGAAGGTACAAAAAATAATGCAAAATTATATTCTCTGCTCAAGACTCCACGGAATAGATTCTATATAATAACTCAAATTATTAACTTAAAAAAACGGCCCAAACAGTTTATTTGATAATATCCGAGAACCACATTAATCAAATTGTGACTGTGGATATATATATATGGCGTTTCATCCTCTCCGACTACCCTATTTGGGATACGGTGTGAAGGTGCAGATAGATAAATAGTTGACTCAATACTACACATCATTATTATTTCAGTTTGAGGTTAGTGTGGTTTGATACATTTTTGTATTTTGATACATTCATAATAATAATATTATGATGTACCTACCACAGACAGTCTCGGTTATACCAGACTTGCTTATAGTCTTTTAGTAAGCACATAATATATTTAGCAGTTGCTAGATTGTCCTGGGACACATATAAGTAATATTCTAAAACTTTTTACACGCGTTTTTTTATTGTTGTTTGTTTCTTGTATCTTTTTCTCCAGTTTATTCAACTACGTCGTTTTACCACAAGTACCTACATATTCTAGAAAATTAATGTGCGACCTCTAACATTTATTTCTCAATTTAAAAGCGCTAAATATTTCCAAATATTACAATTTAAAATTACTTTTTGCTTTCGTTGGAATCACAAAGATTATAAGAATAGTTAGATTTATTCAAAGTCAAATATTTAATAATCAGAAATACCTGTACAATTCTTCTTATAAAATATACCTATTTATTTTTTAGTACAACCTAATGTACCTATAATATATTCTCTTGAAATAAGCTGAGCTTTTACATTGAGGGATAATTGAATTGGTTTGCATATTGAAACTTACATACATACATTTTTTATGTGTATGCACCTTACATCATCATCATCATCATCAATGGCGCTACAACCCTGTGTGGGTCTTGGCCTCCTCAAAAAGTCTCCTCCACTCCCTCCTATCCATCACCTCTCGTCGCCAATTGGTCACGCCCAAAGCTCGCAGGTCCATTTCCACCCCATCCATCCATCTCAACTTTGGCCTCCCGACGCTTCTTCTGCCACTGGGCTTTGTGGAGTATATTCTTTTGATTGTTGATGTGTCGTTCATCCTTTCCACATGCCCTAGCCATCGGAGTCGGCAGATTTTGATGTGCTTGGTGATATGCACATCTTGATACAACATGTAGAGATCATGTAGGTTCATATTAATACTCGTATATAACTCTATAAAGCAGTCATAAATTAACTACTACTACGACTTCGACTTAGGAGCTCGTTCTGTAGACCATCTGTCTGACCCTTAAGCAATCCTCTGCCGTGTGCAAGGCTCCGTGTCTATGTGTGTCAAATATGTACGAATATTGAATAAAATATTAAGTGACAACAAATAAATCAATTATTATATACATTAGACTATTAGACTCATCAATCATAATATATAATTGATTTGCTAAAATAATAAAACATGGATATTATGTAAATTATAAATGATGGAACATTAAATAAAACAATATAAGGTGTTATCCCCTACCTATACTATGTTAATATCCGTCATAATTCATTACAATCATGTAGATATACATAGTTATGTAGGTAGGTATGTATTGCTTTCAGATTGAATAAAAGTGACACCATTATATTGTATGTATAGTGTTGTACGTAGGTAGGTACCTGAATCATACAAATATATGTAATAACAAATGTCATATTGTTTGAAACAAAGCAACCCAAACGACATGTGAACGTACGAGTAATTACACCTACAACTTTATTGTACATTGAACTAGCTTTCAATCCCGATTTAATTCACGATATATCTAAAAATAATTATTACATATCGAAAACATAAACGAACTTTAAAGCACTCTATCGCAAAATTAGATTAGATATTGTAGTGTAATTTTAAGCTTCTCATTTTCACGAGGTTTGTTTTGATTTTTGCATTTGATATGGGTGGGGTGAGTTTGTGTTATAACTGTTTATTTGCAACTTTACCTGTTCGTCATACGCTTCGGTAATTTGCGGGACCTTGATTGGTTTGTTTTCTGGAAAAATATGACTGTTAATATTTGTTAATTTGAACTGTTTGTGTCCTTTAAGATGAATAAAATAAAAAATAAAAAAAAATACCTAGGTACATATTATTATATTGTAACTTTACATAGATATCAATAAGTACATATGTACGTAATGAGTGCTATATTACATAATTATGTATGTTAGTACTCACGTGGAACATTACACGTTAGTAATTTCCATTCACGTCAACATTCCGACAAAAATAAAACATTCCAACTATAAAGTAGAGAAGTAGCTGCCAAGTATTATTATAATATATATGAAGCCTTTCCGACTTTTATTGTTATCTACACTACATACATATATATACCTATAAACATGTTTATCAGCTCTTACAGCAGAGAATAGTTACTATACAGGATGTACCTGACAGTGGATGTAATACTGAACAGAGCAAAAATACTCCTTCATGTATCCAACTTGTATCAACTGTACGGAAAAGTTAATCAATCAATTAATCAATTGCGTTAAATTAACGCGAATTTATTTATTTATTCTTTTTGCACATTATCATTAGGTATATAACAGTGATAACAAAAAAATAAAAAAATAAATATTTAAAAAAATATTAGGATGATATAAGTGGCGAGGTTATCAATATGAAGTGATTTCTTCCATATAATTACAAATTTACTTTTCTTACTGCTGCAATAGGAAACATATGTACTCATAAAGTTTAATTTATCGATCGACGGTTCATGGTGGAAGTTCACATTAATATTTTTTAAAATGAAACACGAGTGGAATAACTATATATCGTGTATCATTTTAAAAATTATTTTATGTACTCATCACTGAATTGAATACGTTGAATGGTAAACCTACTTATATTATAATTATCAAAATGCATTTTAATAAATAAATACATAAGAATATTATATAATTACAAAACATTCGAATACTTTAAAATATAAGATTGATTTGATATTTTAACATTAAAAACAGGTATATAATCATCTAAAAAAAAAGATAATTGTCTCTCTCACAATACACCGTGGAATACAAAAGAGCTTTTTTTTTCATTTTTTTTGTTTTTGTTTTCTTTTTCTATTTTTATGTCTACCTATCAGATATTTTTAAAAAGCTAACGCTGTATATTGTTATATAATAAATAAAATAAATAAATATAAACGTTCTGGAAAAAGGAGACTCTCTTGGAACAGAATCGCTCAAAATGGTGTTAGCTTGTTTATATCCAATATTCTATTAAGCTGAGTGTAAATTAAATGATGATTCAAAAAAGTTTTAAAATTGGTATTTATATATGTACATAAATGAAAGTTGAAAAATATTCTCCGCCACTGTCAGATGAAAGCCTCCCTTAAAATCTACCCTCGGCTAGTAGTACCTAATAGTAATAACTGTAAAATCATCATTCCTACCTGCCTGCCGCCGCGCCCGCCATACCACTAAGCAACTACCAGTCGTATAAATATATTTTTCCATAAAATCATAAAAACACAACCTTTGTGAACAGTTTTTTTTTCAATCAAAATTCAAATAATAGTAACAAATGCTGGGTGGTAGTTGCCTACCCGTGTTAGAGTTTATTTGCCTTCGGTTAGCGGGAGGACGGGAGGACGATGTTGCGAATGTGGACTGGGGATTGTTATTCAAACAAATAAGTGAATAAAAAAGGGAAGTTTACTTTTTCAAATAAATAGAATTTTACAAAGTCTCTTGAACCATTTTTTAACCTTTATATGGACGTATTATATGCGATTTGTTTTCTTGATAAAAAAAGTCAGAAAATTGAATGAATAGGAATATTTAGGTGTTCACTTTTCATGTGGCTTGGTTTGTGTGTAAATCTTCGCCCATGTGGACTGCGTCGTATCCTCTACAGTCTTGGCTCAAGTGATGACAGTCAGCCCAACACCTCCGGTCTTCCATTTTATAAGTAAATAAGTAACTTAACTCACATAATACTGTATATTCCTATAGAACTTTGTCACACATTGATTACATTATGAAACGTACAAGAAAATACTCATATTAATATGTAAAATAATATTATACCTACCTACATTATGTAAATGAATGGATTATTTTCTCAGCCCAAATTTCATAACTTTATCTCTTCTATTAAAATACGTGTCTTTCCTTCTAATATACCCTCTATTAGATATCATGTTATTGTCTGACACTGTTTACAGTGTTTACTGTGTAAGTGTTACAATCATATTGCTTGTTGTATGTTATGTGTCAAGATGTCTGTATTGGTTGAGGACTGAGAATATTCTACCATCTCGCCACCTCCTCCGCTCACCCTGACATCCGCCTACAGTATACAAGGTCGCAGTATTATTTCATTTTATTATTATTATTATCATTTACGTGATAATTAGCTGAGTAAATGTTGTTATTTGGAGTTGATTGCTCACTTAAGACATCTGTTAAACCATCGTAAAGCTTTAAATACATGCCCTACAACGAACAAACATACATTATCGTAACAAGTAGATAACATTTCAAACAATATTAGCAGACAATTCAAACAAAAACAACAAACTTTTCATAGAGTCCCGTTAAAAAATAGGAATCCACTCTTCCCTGTAAGCTTTTAGACAATCGAAATAAACTTTATTGCGCGATACATATTTACAAAGTTATAAAATAATGTGACACAAATAAATGATATTGTGAAATGGGCAAGTTTATCTCAAAAGCGAAATTTTCCAACTAACATATAAATAAGGTAACTGAAAAAATTTCTATGTAGGTGTAGGTAGTAATCAAATTGAATCTCTTTCAAATTATTTTAATTTATTTATTTTTACTTTTCCTGTACATTGATTGCAAACAATTTAACATTATAATCATGTTAAATGCAATCAATATACAGGGCGCGAGTTTCTCACAAACACGCAGATGATACCTATAATAGCTACCCTACTTATGTAGATAGCTACCTACATAGATAGCTTTATAAATAATAAAGATAATTATTATATGCATAAAGTTGGAATACTTATGACAATTGTTTGAATTTACGTTTGTTTGTTAATAACAATAATCTCAAATATTATAATCTGTTAATCATAACAATGATATTGTTTTAATTGTATTATGTTATTGTCGTGTAGATCCAGCTTAACGTCGCGCCGTGAAGTGGCATTAGGATAATACGGTGACTGCGGTAAGGGTGGCAGGCAGTACCTATATAATGAGTAGGACTAACATTGTCACCTCATCTCACTTACTTAGAGGGAGGCTTCCTACTCCCTTATTGTTACTAATATCCCCAGGGGGGCAGCAACCTTATTTTACACACAAACATACATTATGATTACAATATAATAATATTATAATATAAATAATAATATCACTGTTAGAACATGTAAGAGTGCTGTTTACACAAACAAATGTAAACGAATTGTAGTAAGATAGATTTTTTTTTTTAATATTTAGTTGTAGTGAGTACCTACATATGTTTCTACTACACATAAATTGTGGTATAGTACCTACATAGAGGTGTAGTACATAGTAACTATTACTAAATAATTTTAAAATGTTTCGTGATAAAGTACCTACCACATTGTATGTGCCAATAAAATCAAACTAAATGTTAAAGAAATACCGAATATTTTTTTAATAAATGCCGGCACTGTTCATTTGCTATAAAAAAATCATTTTATTCCTTTTCTTAATTTTTTTTATTCCCTGTAACACCACGTGGACTGTTTAAAAAATATTTTTTACTTTATATTAGCTCGATGATGAAAACAAAACACTTTGAAAGCCAGTTACGTTATACAAAGCCATTACAAGTATTTTTATTATTTCATTTCATTTATCATTCATACAAGGGGTCCGTGGTTCGATCCCAGGTGCCGGCAAACTCCCCTTTCACGACACAAACTTTTAGCTTAGTGTGAAAGGTGTATACGGTTGTATTTGGGTTTATAACAAAAGCCAGATATATCTTTTTTTTTTTTAAATATAATTTACGGAAATATTTCAATAATATGTATATTCATTTGATTGTGAGATGATTTTTTGTTTTTTTTTGTCCCTATTCACTTATTTAATGGTTCTTGACTCTTAATTTATTTCTAATTTATATGTTGTGTAAATATGGGTAAACTCGTTTTATATAATACTAGCTGACCCGGCAAACGTTGTATTGCCATATACCTACATGATTTCTAGATTACTGATATCGCTATTAAAAAACAGGGGTTGATGGTAGAAGGGTGAAAGTTTAAAGCTGTATGTTTTATTAAATGCCTAACCATAAAAAAAAATGTCTGTAGTGAACTGTTGATCGTCAATAAATAAATAGACTAGAACCTATGTATAACTTGTGTACATATGTTCTGAAACTATCAAAGTTTTAGTTTCTAAATATATTATCTACGAAAATAATTAGATATAAACATAGTAGGTAAGTACTTATCTAAGTGTGTATCTAACACAAACCTTATAATAATAATAATATATACGATTATAATGTGTACTCAAACACCTAAACAAATATTTTGTGAACTTAGTTGAAGGGAAATTAATTAAACAAACAGTCGTGTTTACCCAATCGTCTCCTTTGTTGCTGTAAGAAGAAGAAATGCCACAGGAGATGATAACTCTCTCTATCTTATTATTATTAATTATAATAGTACCAACATTGTCTTAGCAACAATACGAATAATAATAATATTTATATATTAATATAATAAGATTAAGCAAAAACACAGAATCTGAATGTTGATATATTCAATAATAAGCAGAATTGTCTTGGCTTAAGGTTGAGTGATATAATATATTGGGTAAACTATAAATATGGGTAATGCGAAAATAAATAAACTGCCTCATTATCACTCATCCTGAATGTATTGATTTTGTTGGCACGAGGAAAACAGCTTGCTTGTTTATTACATGCACCTGGTCTGCTCGCTACCTCAATTGGAGGATATGCCGTAATGGTGTAGTAGCTGAAGACACAACACTTATTGATTTATGCTATGCATAAAAAGTATGTTAGAAACATTAATCATAAGATAATCATACATACATTGCATTTCAAACAAGGATAAATAAAATAGGAAGGGAAGGATTAGATAGTTATATTAGTATGTATATACATACATAGGTATGCCAGGGGTTAACAAGCTACGTATAAGGAACAGGAGGGTCGGGAGTGGGATAATTCCATTGTAAATGGGAAGGTGAGATGGGCTTAAAGAATGCAATTATCTCAATTGGATCCTAAAGGTGGTGAAATACCTACTGGTAAGGTAGATAATATGTAAGTTCTCAAAATGGGTTATATAGTTGCCAATTAATTAATTATACTTTGTAAAGTACTCACTAAGTTTAATCGTAAAATAATTTGTCTACTCTTTTCATTCTGGATTTAATATGAAGACATTTCATATTTAATCCAGAATGAGGTTTTCTACCCGTCTGGAATGTTTTACTTGCTTGTAAACACGGTGAGGAAATCTAGCATATTTATTAAATGCAGCTGGTCTGCTGGTTACCCCACCTGTGAGATATGCAAAGATATTTTTGGCATTTTATATATTACTGAAGTTGAAAAGAGAGAATTCAATAAAATAAGTGAACTGTATCAAGATTTGCGATGTATTTAAAGCATTGAATATAAACATGAATACATAAATGTTTAATTTACACAAAAAACTTACCTCCATAATTTGAGTGTAAGCGTAAATAATAAATAGTTTTATCTTTTTGTTAAACCATAAAAATATACAAAAAAATCATCTGTCTAACCTAACGCAGGAAATTTGCAATATTGATTATTACATAGATGTCAATAACTTCTATGTTTCATTTGATACATATGTTAAATAATGAATCAAATAAACAAAATGATAGCATGCATGTGGAACTGCAAGAATGTTATAGAGATAAAGACGTTTGTAAAGATAGGATTAGATAAAAGGCACCCTACCCTTTCTGCCTACCCCGTAAAGATAGGCATATTGTGATGTATGCATTTATTATAGATATTATCATAATGTGAGGAATGTGAGGTGCGGAGGTTAGGTAAGTGCCTTACAAGAAGGGTTTTAGAGAAGGAATGTGTTGATAATCTCAATGTAAATAACGTGCCTATCCCTTTCTACTATTATATATTATTTTACATTTGTACTAAATCAATAGGTATGATGACATACGTAAGTATGTATATGAAATTATCAGAGTAGATTGCGATGGTTTGTAAGCAACCTGAGTATGCGGGCAACTTGAGTATGTAAGCAACAAAGCACAATGTACGAGGTTGCCGGTAAGAGGGCAAGAGGAAGACCAATGTGCAGATGACGCGAAGACAAGACATGCGGAACTGCGACGTTTCCCACGAGGATGCACTCAACAGGATCAAAGGGTGAGATAAAGCAAGAAAGGCAAACCCCACCACCATGTGGGACTAATAAGTGCTCACATAGAAGAAGTGACCGTAGGTAAAAATAAAACATCCGTATTGTATGCATGGATTAAGAATAATTTTATGTTGAATATTCATGATTGCTGTTTGATTATTGTCCATACATAATCGAAATTTTGTGTTGGATTTTATAAAGAGCGATAAAATGATAATACATATTATAAATATTGCAGTAGATATTGAAACAATAATATGTACCATACATACATACAGCAGGTGAATTTTATAACAAAGCATTGCAATGGACTGATACGAGCGTATTATACAGAGTGTTAAGAAGAATGTTGGTTGTACAAAAAGAGAGCATAAAGGAAACAGTTTCAAAATTTATCTTGGGGCAACTATCTTAACCCACAGAGCATTTTTTTATTTTATTTTAGATCAATTTTTTTCCATTTGACAAAAAAACACACAAATTTATTTTTCTCCACGAATATCATAAATCCAATTAAGGATTTTTTTCACAAAATTGGTTTAGATTAGAGATTAGCGTAATATGTAACAAAAACAATATCCAGACTTATTTTTTTTAATGTCAATAAACATAAAACAAAATCTAATAATAAAAATTATAATAAACAATAAAAACATGTTTTAAGATTGTTTTTTATAAAGTCTACACTGCAAACACATTTTCTGTTTGGCAAACGTTCTGTTAAACACCCTGACTCCAACATAAACGATACATTATTGTATGGGGAATAAAAGCTGCGCTGTCAATATTAATCCTTTCTTCGCTATCAAAGCTATTCACATAAATTACTAACACCGCATCATGGTACAAACTACAACTAGGTACAACAATATTATGAGTATGTATATAACTATATACATACATAGTTATTTTATTCATCCATCAGTAAGCAAGTAAAATAGTAATATTCTGTAAAATGGAAAATGCTTTCATTACGCAGTTTTGTATTTTTATATTAACTAGGCGGCGGCCATTGTTCAAAGTATTTTTATTTTGTTTATCACTGAACTATAGTGAAGAAGAACAACATCTCTTTATAATAATAACATGTTAAGTTTAGTTGAACTCAAAATACCTACTATCAATATTTACATAATTGAACTGTAATTTCCCATTGAGCAGACAAATCACAGGAAGGTCCCACGCCAAGAATCCCTTATTGATCTACGCGAGGATATGGGTTGCGGATCGTACAAAGAGCTGACGAAGGTCGCTCAGGATAAGGAAGAAAGATTTAGGGCTTTGCTGCAAAACAATTAACAGGATTGAAACCAAAGAGAGAGAGAGAGAGAGCATCTACAGCAAACTTTTCTCAGCAGAAGAGAACCAAGTTCTCATATTTTGGGACCTTCTTCTTCTCTTCAGAGGACTCTACTATTAGACATATTATATTCACTATATCTCCTACGATTCATTTATCCTCACAATATTCTTATTTTATATTTGAATCCTTAAAATGAACTATCCATCAAGTAATTATTATTTATTTATTTAGTATAGATAATATTATGTACCTATCACTATCTAACAATAATTTATATAGGGATATGTATGAATCTATATAAAAAATAATAAACCAATGTTTACATAAATTCATACGTTGATTGGTATTTCACGTTGTTCACGTAATTGTGACACGTAATTGTATCGTAAATTTTACAAAAGTCCAATCATGATAGACACTCGTAGTAAGTAACATGATGTATGGAAATTTAAAATACTTTTGGGAGGGATGAAATTTCAATTTCAAAAGAAAAAACCTTTCATTTGGAACGAAATTGTTTTATCTGATTGAATTATATCCACACGTGTGTAGTAGGTAGGTAGTAGGTACATTATGTATGAATTGTATTATGTAAACACGTTGTATAGTCTTATCCATAAAACAAATGAGAGAATGTTGTTTAGAGATGAACCAAAATATTTGGTATCATTCATTTCCGACTAAATATAAATTACGATATCTGACTTAGTATTGATATCCATATGTATTTAGAAAAATATTTAAGTTACGCAAATAAATGACATGATTTATAAATTTGAAAAGTATTAAAAAGTAATACACCTACACCGCAAGATCCATTGCAGAATCATAAATTCTCATGAATATCTCGTTATACGGTCTTCAAGAAGAACTACCTTGAAAATAAACTACAAAAAACAACAATTGCCTAGTATCCAGTTCTTTGATCAAGATTTCTGTTATCCGTTAATCGCCCAAACCATTATCCGATTCATCACTAGTTTTAATATTAAAAAATATTCTAACACAATAATACATAAATCTATGTTTCCGTTGATTGGATTGTTTGTGAAAATATGATAGGCTTGGGGATAGAGAATGATTGAGTTGCCATTTTGTCATGCCGCAACTGTTCAAGGAACACTACATTGAGGGAATCACCGATCACTCAGATAATCCAGAAGTCTGAGGATTTCCATTTATCCGATTCTAATTGCCATGTGAATGCGCAGCCTTAAGAGCCGGCCGAAAAAAACTTATCAACACTTGTGGAATCTCTTGACTACATTCCTTCGATATCCCTCTACCTGAGTGAAGCAAAAAATAATACAACAGAAAATAAAACAACGATGAAAAGGGTTGTTAATAAAAGATATAATTTATATAATGAGTTACAATCCATTGGATTGGTCTGCAACGAGTTCTCCATTCCTCCCTATTCTCAGCCAGTCTTTACAGCTCTACGTATGAGGCACAGTACATGTCCCTCTTCAGTTAAGATAGTGGTGTATTTTTACCGTCGAAACTATCTTTCATAAATTCATTTGTTTTGCATACAGATCTTAGCGTCTTCTTGAGATATAGGTACAAACACGGACGGTGTTTGTTGTTATTGCCAGGTAACTAAGATTAAATAAAAGATAGTAAAAATAAAACAAATGAACCGTAACATGTAAAATATTATTGAAATAGTCCAAAACGCTGAATCAAGGTTTTCAGATATAACTTTCTTTATGTAGGTATTCAGAGCTGCAAACCTGAGGGTAGCCGATGCTCCCCAAAGGGGCATTAAACTCAGACCTTGCATGGTGGCTACAGACATCGCATTGTTTTTTTCCTAGAATCAGGTATTTATGACTACTATAGCTGTCCCCATCAATGTGAACCCATTAACTGGAATAATTGTACTTAACTGGTCAGCACCTTGAATTATTGGTTGGCTTAAGCATGCTTTGCTCAAGAAATGCTTACAGATTCCTTCATTCTCTAAGACTTGAATATACGATTAAAATTTCAGTCTTTGTTAAGATGAATAGGTATATAAAAGTTAGATGGAGGTTGTATAATATGTTAATTCAAAACATTAAAAATAACGATGTGTGTTTTGTACCTAAATGTAAGGTAGAGTATAGAAAAGGTAAACAAAATTAATATGTAGCTAGTACCTACCCGCCTTAATAAACATTACGTATTCTCTCAATGAAAGCATTTTACATTTCATTAAATATCTATAAGGGTAACAGTTTCTACGAAGGAATTGATTTTTATTTCCACGTAAATAGCATTTGCACGATTATATAGCCAATCAAATATTATTTAATTTAATTTACTAGCATTCTCTCCCGCTTCTGGTAAGAGAATAATATACATAACTTCAATACCACACCACACAAAGATACGTTTCTATTATATTATTTAGAACCAAAGAATAAAAAAAATCTCCTCTTTCTTAAAAGTTGAATCTGAATTTTATAAATCTAAATACACTCCACAGTCTACAACAATAAGCAAAATGTTTGTCTCGTGAAGGTGAGAAAAGTAAGTCGGTAACGGAAAGTCCAAGCATCTCGTTGTTTTAAGTATTGTATTATCGTTGTTTTTAAATTAACTTGACTTTTTAGAGAATTTTAATTTTTACTTTTTTTTCCTCAAGACTGAGACATTTCTGGTAAGAGTGGAATCTTCGCTGGTCTACATGTTAAATGTATTAATTGTCAACATATTGTGTAACGACTGTTTGATTCTAAATATTGTGAAAATAAAATAAAATAAAATCTCCATTCTACAATCATGGCTACCGACCACATCATCTGTTTTTGTTCAAAATCACAAAATTATAAAATTCGAACTGACAATATTTTTTTATAAGATATTCTTAAATACAAACACTATAAATACAAATTATTATATACAGTCATAATATGTAAGTGAGTAGATATTTACATTTCTCCGGAATTATATTTTTTTGCAAGGAAATGAGATCTCTCTTTGTATAATGTATGTACCTAAGTAAGTTAGTACAAACATGATATAATAATATATTATTATTCATATTTCAATATTCTGAACATTAATTCAATTTGCATAGATAAATTGAAAATCGTGTTACAAAATATTGAAAATAAAATAAGTATTAAAACATAATAATATTATGTACATACATAGATAGAGAGATAGATAGGTACCTCTACCTAGGGGACTCTGTATATTGGATAAACATAATTATTTGACAATATAGGTACATTATTTATTCATATTGATAAATTCGTACAACAAAAAACATAACGATCTCCATATGAAGATAATGTTAGGTATATAAATTATCTTTATGTAATTAAATATTTAATTATATTCAATTAAAATACTGTGTCTTTCACTTTTTAATTGAAAGATACAGTATTCTAATTTAATCAAACTAAATATTTACATAATTATGTCGAACTCTCACAGTGTTTGCTCTTCAAATATACGAAAGGTATTCAAATTAATATACTCACTCAAAAAATCCAATTTCTTTATATACCTACCTTTATCCTGCAGTAGTTTTGATATTTTAAGTTATATCAAACTAATTCTTTCTGCAACTGATTACTGGTAGTTTTGTTCATATTTTTTCAAGGGGTAACATCATAATTTGTACGTATTGAAGTTTCCTACAGGCCTATGTTTAGTTCTTGCTGTTTTAGGATATGCACACGCTATTTGAATTTATTTTATCAGTTTGCGTTCGAACTATATTTTGTTTAAATTTTTAGTGTCATTTATCATCTTTACCACGTAAGTGTTTTATTTTTTATAATAAAGAGATATAATAGTTTAAAGTGAACTGCTGATGAATTCATATCAAGACCTGCAAAGTATTCTGCTTGTATCGAAACATGTGCAAGTGTTGAAAAGTATCAATTATGACTATTATGTATGTAAATTTGAGCCACGAGAAATAGTTTGTTCATATTAATTTAGCTTTAAAAAGTGTACTGTTTTATTCTGATGACTGAATCTTTATCACTAGTCCAATAACATGAATAGATAGAATGACCATATAATAAAATGTACCATGTATAGGTACCTACGTGGTATTTCTTCTTATTTCATTTTACGGCAATGCACCCGCAATCGAGTGAATTATGAATGTACCTACGTGTTATGAACATATGAACTACGTCAGGAATGCGTGATTCGATATCTCTATGCTTTCCAATTGATACGGGCCGGTTACGAGTTTCTACAATATAAAACCTGAGTAACGTTCCCAATTATATCTCTACGTCACAGACACTTGTCACATTATTCTAAAAAATTCAACGAATTCTACTACTAGAGTACTATAATATCATCATGGCATATTTCACAAGTGGAGTAGCCAGTGAAAAACAATTAACACACATATTGTCCTCTCCGTACATGTATAAAAAATGCATTTAGGATAGGTGGCGTGCATCATCGCTGAATTTTAGATGTTGTGATTTAATACGTGAAATTTAACTTACACCTGCCTTTTACATATATTTATTTATATAAATAAATTCTCGTCACAAAAAAGGAGTGGAAGATCTATTCTTTACCAGTAACAGCATGGGTCGCAAATATATAACTTCCAAAAATAGCATTCTAATGAAAAAGTATGATTCTAAAATAAATCTGGAGTTGTACCTTTTGCATTCCAATGTATGGTGATGTCTTTCCTCTGTACACAACATTTAGAAGAGTAAATATTCACAAACACATTTGATATGAAAAATGATTTGTGTAAATAGAAAAATGTAGAAAAATATGTTTTCATATTAATATATACAAGTAGGTACGTGTTTGTATCGTAAAATAATTTCATTATTTATCTACAATAAAATAACCTATTTTGTTTGTGTTTTATAATAAAATTAAATTTCAATGTTGTTCTTCTTTGTGGATTTAATGAATTAAACTCACAATATTTTGTATGTCGCTTTTTTTACATAAACAAAACATTTTATTGTATAAATGCTCTAACGTTTTATTATTTTTTATATTCATAAAGGGATTTTTTCTGTTTCCTATGCTAAACATAACCTTCAACCAAAAGTATAAAACGTAGTTTAATTAATATATTGAACAAAGATTGTTATAATTTACAAAAATGTAAAAAATATTAAACAAGAATCATAAATAAAATAATAAATGATGGAACGAGTATTTCCGAAAACGTTATGACTAAATTCTTTTATTTGAGTGAAAAACACAATGTTTAATTTATTTTGAATAAATTAATCATAAATAAATTTAGGAATTAAATTTTTTAACAAATTATTTAACACAACGAATTGGTATTACTATTTTTATTCAATTTACTTGTAAAATTTGTACTTTAAAAATTTTTTAACGTGGTTAGATGGAAGAAATCACTATAAAGTGATAATCTCGCCACTGCATATCATCACATTTTTTCTTATGTAAACTAATTTGTTGATTGTGTTATGTGAATGATGATGTGTAAGAAGAATTGAACAAATAAATAATAAATAAACAAATTAAATATTATATGTTTCTATAAATAAAATACATTCCTACTTACAAACAGTATCCACATGTGAGATCGCTTAGATGCGAATGTCTTTTTAACTTTAGTTAAGAGTGCAGGAGCTTGGGTGGCCTTAAGATTATCGTATATTATTCACAGGAGAACAGAAATACATAGAAGGAGGTGGGTGGAACAATATAATAATAGCGGCGCTTAGAGGGATATATTATATGAGTGTAGAGAATGGAGAACGAGAGATACCAGGATAAAAGGATACTAGGAGATTAGACCAATTTCCTCACCTTTTCTTTATTGTCAAGGGACACATAACTCAGGTTGGTACTTAACACCAGATTACACAAACCTAAACATCTTATTCTTTCTACTCTCCTGATAATGCTTTACCAATGAAGGTAGAGACATTACATATAAGCCAGTATCAAAGTACAAATTCAAATTAAAACATCACCTTTATATTTTTATTCCTCGTTCCACCTTCACAGAGAAGCGATATAAAAATACCATTTAATTAATTGAAGATTTATTATTTATTTGTTTTTAGTTGAAGAGAATCTAAAATTGTTGTACATTTAATATTTATGTATCTACTGTAATAGATACTTTCTACATACAATTTTGTATAATGATAGGTATTTATTATTGTGCCTATGTAGTGCAGCGGATACGCCGCTCGTGTAATATTTATGAACTAAAAAAGATCGTTAAGGGGATTATTTAAGTAAAAATAAAAAACATAAATTTTGATGCATTAATCCGGAAAATAAAATAAATATTTACAAACACTGTAAGTAGGTACTCTAACTTAAAGCATTAAACACAAAATGATAAACTTTGTATTTTCATTATATTTTCATTGATTCTGTCGATTTTTATGTATGAAATTTGTATGTAATTTCGCAATTGCTTGGCTAATTAATGCGGCAGTAACAGATTATGAACGGCATATTGTTATAAAATTCATATTAATTCCTTTCTAAATTTAAAACGCAATTCTTCATATGAGGATTAGATTGTGGAGGTGTCTATACGGTACACGGTATAAACATCTCTCAGAATAGAAAATAGATAGTAGCACCTACGTACTACATAATATGTACTGTACTGTGTGGTGTGGATAGCGGCTTAGAAGATTATCAGACGTATTAAAGGTGAACTTGTGGGAGAGACGGATACATACACAGAGAAAGAGAGAGAAAATCACCACAGTTAGTACCTACTTTCTGCAATGTGCTGTACTAAACAGTATGTAATCTATGTCTGAAGTACATCGTAGCACAGCACAGCACAGCACTGTATGTAGCCTGCAGGGTGCTGTCTAGAGACGAGATCAATAGGTGGTTTTCTATTATAACAAATTGAACAGAAAAGCTTAAAAAAAAATTCCTAAAGGTTTCTGATTTCTCTTTCACAGTGAATCGTTCCTAAGACATCAACGTCAGAATTTTATGTTCCTGGGTTGACAATATTGTGTGGTTTGATATTGAATCTGGACACATATTTTTATTCTAAAGTTGAATAGAGCCCAAAGTCTTATTAATTACGTTTTGACTAATTATCGTACTAACATTGATTTTCTCCGCTATTCTTCACACAAATATCATGAGAGTTGAGTTGACAGTTACTTTTTACAAGAAATTGAAGTTTTTTTTGCAGGAATGTACTCAAATATTCATGTGGGACTTTTATTTTAATTTGAGCTATGGGCTGACTCTTCTCTGAATATAAGTTGTAAAAGTATTATCAACCTGTTGCCTGCTATTAGTGAATCCATCCGCATTGTTAATTTACCAATTGTAACCTCACTAACTTAAATTAATGTTAATTATTAGCCAGGTTAGTAGATAGGCACAAAACAATAATGGGTGGTATACTCCATTACTAAATTGAGAATTTATTTTCTAACAAGATGCTCTTAATAGAAAATGGAACCTTTTTTCTACAAGAAGTTCCACAGAACAAGGTTTTTGGCCTATAAATAATTTTCCACACGGACACAAGGAGGACAACTCGCATGTTTTTACAATCTATTAGTACGTTGGCTACCCTGGTTGAGTGAATTGGATGATGGTATGAATAAATGCACATGAGGTACTTGGTTCGATCCTAAATGTCTCTCCTTTCACGACACAGGCATTTATGTAGGTGTGAAAGGTGTTTTAAGTTGCATACGGGCTTAAAACAAAAAACCTAGAAACATCTCTTTAAAAAAATATAATATATCCTCAATACTCACTTAAAATATAATTTACTTTACTTATATATAAGTATTACACATAATAATGTACCTACATACCTGACGAGAAGTTTTTTTGGGTCTTTTACATTCGAAAAAACTTTGATTCAATGAAATTTCTTTATTTATTTATTATACTACTACTACTACTATAAAAAGTAGTATTTAATGAGCTTGTTAGCTTCAATCATCTTTTTCATGAACATTTATTGATATAACATATACATGGACAAGTCGTACAGATTGAGCTAGCCCCAAAATTATTTATTTATTTATTTATTTATACACACATATACAGCTTAAAGCTTTTATAACAATAAAAAATCAAATACATGGTATTAAAAATTAAAAAAGTAGCAATATTTCATTATGGATAATAAAGTGACGATAAATAAATAAAATAATCTTTATTGTACATTTTTTTAAGTGGTACAAATGGCGGGTTTATTGCCTGCAGGCAATTTCTGACAACCAACCAGTTATACAAATGAGACACATACTTTCAACTCAAAAACAATACTTATGTGATACAGAATACAAACCTACGTACATACATTCACACATAGACAAAAAGTACAAAATACACATAAATAAGATGTAGAGGGAAGGAAAATAAAAGAAAAAAGGGGGGGGAGAGTCAAAGCTCAAGATGGATCACGATACGTGTATACAATGCACGAAAACATAATACATATAACATCCAGACTCAGGACAATTAAAAAGAAGATTTTTTTATTTTGTGCAGGCTTAAACATTATATTCTATGAAACATTTTTTTTTCAACTTTTTTTCGCTCTAATTGAGTCTTCCATAATATCTCCAATTTTTATTCTTTAGTCGGTACATACATACACACATAAATTAGTTTTTTTTTTCATAAAACCTTGGCCGGGAAAATATTTTTTGTTACATTTTTTACATTACTACGGGTTATTATTAAAATATTTATGTTGTGTGAAAAAATATTCCCTTTTTTATCTGTTTTCCTTGCATTAGTTAGGTGTGTGTATATATATATAAGTAGTGATATATTATACCTGCTCGCGAGCTTAGCTCCGCATCCACAATATGTTCCCAAGATTTAAGGCTTTCACGGTAATTTACACAATTATTGTAATACCTCTCACTATAGGGGAGAAGATTTACACCCCTTGCAACGACCAAACAACCAACCCTAGAGAGTAATCAACAGGGGTAACCGAAAATAATAATAATATAATGAAATGTGCCTTTAATATAAAAATATTCTCTAAATAAAATTAAATCATTCCTTTATAATATTTATTTACTTATCTTCGCTTTATGTTCTCTTTTACAATTCATGAAAAGCTTCGACAAAACCTCAAAACTGATAATAATAAGTATATTGAATTATTTAATTATCCCTGTTTTAAATCATTATATTGTGTGTTGAGCTTAAACATTATGAAATTATACTTTAAAAAATTAATGTATTTAATTTTTTGTTTTATCAGACAGATAACTATTCTGGATACTATACTATACCATCACGGCATATCCCACAAGTGGGGTAGCCAGCAGACCAGCTGCATACACATGCAAGCTGTTCTCTCCATGCTAATATACATAAAATCAAGACATTCAAGATGGTTGGCAAACCTCATCGCTGAATTTAAGGTGTAGAATGTCTTAATTTTTTCGTACACTTTCGTATACGCCTTTTACAGGACACTCGAAAACTTACAGAGAAGAGTGGGAGACCGATTCTTTACCGGGTGCTCCATGAGATAAACTAAAACAAACAATATAAAATGTGACTTCGATACGAAAACAATAGAGAAAGTAAGAAGGTTTTCACTTTGTCAAATAAAATGTTGTCTTCTACGATTGCGTGTATATAGTTTATTTTATGAAGGATATTTTTCACTCAGGATCATCTCATCACTCACTCTGATGTCCTCCACAAATCTCTATCATTGTGACATTATATGTACCACCATGAAGGTCACTAACTCATGTTTTATTGAAGACCTATCTAAAATATTAAACTGGTTATTTATTTCAAATGACTGAAAAAATAATATACTTATTGAAAAAAAATATTAATGACAGATCTACCTACATAGATTTATATTATTTTTTAACAAGATGAATCTGAGTTAACAATAAAAAAATATACTTAGGTACCCTTTGTACTAAAAATTACCCATGTTATGCAAATGTGGAGTTTACCAACAGTGGAACGATTTGCATTCACTATATCTCTGTACCATTAAACTATCAACCATCTCAAAGATCTGCTTTCATGTAAAGTTTTCAACAGTAGAAAAATTGAGTTTTTTTTATCATTACAGATTAATTTATATGTATACACCATCTTGTATTATGGGAAATTATAGAATTTACAATATTAAAATAGGCCATAATTTTGGCACGCTGATTTGAAGGTTATTAGCACTTTACTCCTGAATATATGCAACTTTTATAGTACAGACGAGTCCTGTGATTTCTTACTTTCTTTCGAAATTCAGTCGTGGTAAAGGACACCAATAACTCTATTTACTTATTTATTATCTCTGATTATTAGTCTAATGGAAAAATTATGAAATTGTTTTATTTATTTAATGTAGAGTCCCCGGCCAAGAATAATCTCTTTTTTATGTAAAATTTTCATAATCCAAACATCAAGTATTATTATAATTATAATTGGAAAATTCCTTTAGGCTTTTCATTGGCGCTCTTGGACTTTAAAATGTGCCAAAAAATGTTATCCGTTATCATTATTATCATCAAGACATTTAGCATGCTACCTATCCTGTATATCATCCAATATCAGACTGCTGGCTATCCTTATATCGAGACATGCCATTATGGTTTATGTAGATGCTTCATATACCATATTTTACTGCTCTGCGGGCCGCCATAGACAGGGTAGCGATGTCAACGAATTACGATGGCTAGGCGCGTTTGCGTTGCGTTGGGTCAGATTAACTTGGGACGATCTCGTGCGTCTGCCATTGATCTGGTCAGACACGTATCGGTAGTTACTCTTCTGATTGTTTTCGTACAAGAGCATCTGTTCAGTAGAGTAATCCTCGATGGCGCTGCATTGCCCCTTGCCATAGTTGACAAGGGTAGCAGGCCCATGGCGGGTTTCCTTATCGATACTAGCAAGGTACAGCCGTTGCTTTTGGATGGGCTGTCTGATGAGTTTCGCTGCTGTGTGTGTGTCCGAATTGGAGGACGTGAAATATTCCTTATATCTGTTTACTTCAAATTCTCGGATAACGTAGGCCGTCACCTACAAGGTTTGAGACGAGCACTGGAAGCTCTTAGGGGTAGGCCGGTCATTGTGGCCGGTGACTTTAATGCACGTTCTCCCCTATGGTACGACAGACCTGGCACCGATCGCTCCGGGAGTGGTGGTCCCGTCGCAGATTTCATATCTTCGATGGGTCTCTGCATTCTCAATACTGCGGGACAACCTGCCACGTTTGCTGGGCCTATGGGTGAGAGCTGGATTGATCTTACGCTTTGCACTAATGATCTGTGTACGGAGCTCTCTAACTGGAGGGTTCACGTTGGTGAAGTTTCGAGCGACCATCGGCTTATCACTTGGTCGGTTGGTGGTTCGTTCGAGATTGATCCATACGGTCTATGGAGCTTCCGTTGCTCGAATGCTGATTGGGAACTCTTTGGTTTTGCTTTGAAAGTTGAAATGAGAGATTTTGCTTTGTGGAAGTGTGAAGGTGCCGAATCACTAGGGGAAAAGTTTAACTCAGCGGTTGTTCAAGTTGCTACCGAGGTGCTGGGTAAATGTAGACCTGGGGGAAAGAAGTCCACCAATTGGTGGACACCAGAACTCACGGTTCTGCGACGCCAATTTAAGTCAGCCGAAAGGGCCTATGGTCCTGTCAGAAAGGGTAGCGTAATGCGGGACTCTCCTGCTGGCAAGCGTCTCCTTGAGTCGCTTCAGCGTGCGAGGGGCTCCTACCATCTGGCCATAAGGCATGCAAAGACCTCAGCCTGGAAGGAGTGGATCACAGAAACTGGAAACGCCGAACCTTGGTCTGTGACGCGCACAGCTGTCAAGACCAAAAGGTCCGCCGATCATTATCTTACTAGTATTGTTGCTGGCGGTAATGAAACTGTGTGCATTGATGACACACTGCGGGTCCTCTTAGATGGGTTAGTGCCACTGGACTCGACGTCCACGGACAGCCCATTTCATGCAGGGTTGCGTGTTCTGGTGCGCTGCCTTAACGCTCGAGAGACTATAGATGCTGCAAGCGTCGTGACTCACAGCGAACTAAATGGGATCATCAAAACATTAGGTCCAAAAAAGGCCCCAGGGATTGACAGACTGAACGGTATGATAGTCAAAAACGTCTGGAAGAGTTGTCCAGCGGATATGCTACAGCTCTTCCAGCGTTGTATGAAAGAGGGTGTTTTTCCAAAAGTATGGAAGAAAGGTTTGCTCAGAGTGATACCTAAAGGCAATGACAAGCCGCTGTCGGACCTCAAGGCGTACAGACCGATTACCTTGCTGCCTTCCTTCGGCAAGATCCTCGAGATCTTGGTGAGGAACCGGCTTGGACTGGCTCTGACGCAAGGGATTTCTAAACAGTTTGGCTTTAGCCGGGGTCTCTCTACTGAGCATGCCATTGAAGCTTGTCTGAAATGGAAGGATGAAAGGCGAGAAAAGAATGTACTGGGTGTCTTCTTGGATATAGCTGGGGCGTTTGACAATGCGTGGTGGCCGCTTATCCTGGCCAAATTGAAGATACGGGGCTGTCCCCGCTGGTTGTATGACATAGTCTGCAGCTACTTCAGCGAAAGGTCTGTGGTAATTCACCACCATCTAGTTGATCATCTAGTTGAGAGGGAAGTCAGCATGGGCTGCCCACAAGGATCGGTCCTTGGACCGTTTCTTTGGAATGTCCTATTTGATGACCTTCTGAGGATGGAGCTGCCGCCTGGTTGCACAATTTTTGCACACGCCGATGATGCACTTCTCTTACTCTCCGGAGATACGAGGAGTGCGATCGAAAGCAAGTTTAGTATCGCGATAGATCGCATCTTGACGTGGGGCAGGGTGAATAGGCTTGTTTTCTCACCGAGCAAGACCTCCGCGCTGTGGTTGAAGGGTGTGCTGGGAAGGGGCAGGAACCCGGTGCTTCGGATGGATGGGCATCCTGTGAGGGTTGTCGATGAAGTCCGATACCTGGGGGTTGTCCTTGACAGGGGCTTCACCTTTCTTCCGCACGTGCGAGCGACTGCCGAAAAAGCGGGAGTGTTATTTCACACTCTACGCAGACTCAGTCGTGGTACTTGGGGCCTTAAGGCGCGGACTGTGCGTACCATTTATCGGGCGACGTATGTGGCTCAGGTCACTTATGGTGCTCGTGTTTGGTCGCACCGTCTTGCTGTTGGTTCTGTGTCCGCGGCGGTCTTGAGGGGACAGAGACTCCCCCTGCTCGCCGTCACAGGTGCGTATAGAACGGCCGCTAGCGATGGCCTTCCTGTCATCGCTGGTGTGCTGCCCGCGGATTTAGAAATTTTAGATTGTGTAGCCAGGCGTAAGCTCAAGGCTGACGGCAATGTTGAACATCTCGGAATCTCCGTTCATGCGGAGCCCGGGACTAGAGGGCTCAGTAGGCAATCGGCATGATCCGAAAGAGAACTTTGGAGGTCTGGCAAGATAGGTGGGATCGGGGGAGAACTGCTAGATTGGTCTACAGTTTTCTCCCTGACGTATGTGAGAGAATGAAAAGGCGATTCCTTTCCCTCAATCACCATGCCGTCCAGCTTGTGACGGGACACGGTGATCTAAAGGGCAGGTTATATGACCTTGGCCTAGCGGAGAACCCGTGGTGTGTTTGTGGGTTGGGGGCGCAGTATGCTGGGCACATCCTTTGGGAGTGCTCCGTGATGAATGATGCTAGAGATGCAATGATAGATGATATGAGTGAGAGCACTCCCAGACCAATTTGGTTTGGGGAGGTTCTGCAATGCCCGAGGAACCTTAAAGCATTTTTGGTGTTTGTGGATGTATGGGTATCTCGTTGGGAGCTTCTGCGTCGGCCGGGTTCACCCCCGCCTGACGCGGGAGAGTCTTAGGGTTGGTTTTTGCCCTTTGTGGCGTTGGCGCGATAGTGAACTCGTTTTCTCGTTGTATCGTCCTGTCTCCCTTGGTGGAGAGTAGGTTTGGGAGGTATGTCCCTTTTGGGAGGGTTTAATGTTTTCACACCATTCGGCACTGGTGATTCTCGGGCTCGCGCCTTCTGAACGCCAAATAACAAGTTTCTGGACACCTCACTTCGGCTTTTGTTACTCAGCAATTTTTATATATCATATTTACTCGATGTTATCTACCTTATATTAATTGTACTTTATTTTGTCCTGTTTTATGTTTTTTTTATATAATTTTGTATTTTTTTTTTATTCAATAAAATAAACATACTTTCAAAAGGGGCATTGAAGAGAGTGTAGTTTAAAAGATTCCCACGACGGCGGTTTTAGCCGGTCGGTCCTTCAGACCTGCCCAATGGCCCGCCCGTGAGGACAATTTTGGTTTGAATGTGCGGATAAATAGGAGTCTATGACTCCTGAAATATCCGGGTGTGAGGTGGGTCTCTCTTCAATACCATATTTTAAACTCTCATATTATAACATTATTACTTTTTTTTTAAGTATCACCACTCACCTAAACAGTCTTCACCTTTGTGGTGAGTTACCCTGTGGTTTGAGGCTCAATTCCCATTCCCAACTATTCTCTGATCACAAATCGATGGCTTATTTCTATAGGGAGACAAGTCGAAAAACATGATTTTACACAAATCGCATTTTAAGTTTTAGCCAAAACTTAATCTATGATATCTTCCCAAAATAAAAAGCTAACCTACTAATAACTTCGCAATTTATTTGTAAAAAGTGTTCTAATTATTACTAACATAATTTCAATTCATTTCGATTATCAAAAAAAATATAAAAATTAAAAATATGAAGGTATTCAGACTTAACTCCCCATAAAATCGTACGTCTTGGTAATTTTATCAATTCTATAAGGAGACATCTCAAATGTCTCCGTATAGAAGTAGATTTTTGTCCTACTTTATACAGAGAAAATCGTATGTTTTTAGTTGTCTCCTGCTGTCAATTTGCACTTGAAATGTGATGGAGGAAAACCTTTAGATCAGAGGTTCCCAAACTTTTTTTTCTCATAGACCACTTTCAAAAATTTGCTGGTATCGGTGGACCCCCTGTATTTCTAACCCCCCATAGCTAAATTTTCGAAATGGTATAGGAACTTGAAATATTTCAAAAACTCCTCGGTTTTCTTACAGAATATTTTCTAACAGAGCCTTTTTCTACAATGTAACGGGTATTTGTACCGACTATTGTTGATGTCATTATCTGGTGCTTTTACCGAATATCCGATACTTTAACTATGGATTCGTGGACCCCCTCTTACGACTTGTGCACCCCCATTTTTTAGTCACGCCATCGTAGACCCCCGTCGAGTCTCCCGTGGACCCCTGGGGGTCCACCTGGACCACTTTGGGAATCACTGCTTGAGATGAAAACCACACTGAAGAGGATACAATATTTAATTTAGTATTTTTTTATACATAATGCTTATCATCCCAAGTAGATTCATTATTTTTGAGCAATGATGGCTTGTTGATTCACCAATTTACTATTCATTCTACTATAGATTAAACAAACATGAGAGAGACCTCTTTGGATTTCTCAGGTCATTATAATTTTTAAGTTATTTAGTTAAGAGTTATTATCATACATACAGAGTGATATACATACTTACTTTTATTTCATATTTTTTTTACGAAACAATAATAATTACCTAAGAAATCGAAATACGTTTTTTTCGTTTCTGTACAAAAAACGCTAGTTTCAATTTACCCAGTACAATAATATCAGTTACATACTACTTTCAAATAAATCTTAGTAAATCGATGATGAGGAATGATTTGTTCAGCGCCGTCTAATGAAACACCCATCTCAAGAGCGTGGAACAAACATATCAAAACAATATGTACATTGAAAAGTATACAAGTTTTTCGAAGTAGTTTATTTTGTCTTATCTCTTATAGGGACCTACTTACTTGAATACTTTCATGATATCTATATATATAAAAGAATGTCGCGTTAGTTAGCTCAGGAATGGCTGTACCAATTTGAATGATCTCTGAATTGTTGGATTCTTCTCCACCTTGAATAGCCGATAGGCTATTAAATATCTTACAAATTCACGGGAAGAAAAGTTACGAAGATAATTTTTTACTCCATACATTTTTAATTTCAATTAAAATTCAATTTCAATTAAAAATGTAATATGGAAAATTATACAAAATCAACGATGATGTTTTTTTTAAAGATTGGCCTATTTATAGAATATTTTTTGTTTACATTTTCAAATTAGAATAATTATCCATACAATTTAACATCTGTGATTCTGAAATTTTAATTTTGAAAAATTCATATATAAGAATTTTTATGAATTTGAAATGAATAGGTACAATACCTAATACCTAAAAAATAAATTAGTACCTACATATATTACATACAGCAGATAATTTGTACACAAATCTGAGTTAAGTATAATTCATCAACAAAAATGAATTTTATTTTTTACACTATACGATGACACACTTGAACAATTACGGGAGTTTGTAAAGAGATTAAAAATATTAATCATTCATTGATTCTTAGACGGTACGAAGCTCGCTGGGTCAGCTAGTTGCATGATAAATTACAGATTTATTAGGATACATCTTAGATGTCTCCCTATAGAACTTACATATATCACAAATCAGTACTAATTTATCAATTCTATAAGGAGACATTAGACTTGTTACCCTATAGAACTGATTTTTTGTAAAATTTCTATTATTTCCATACGAAGACAAAGTATTTCAGCTTTCAGTAAAAGCATATTTGACTTGTTTCTCTATTGATATATGTGCAGACCATCTTTAAGAAATTATTTGCATCATTAACTCAATTTTGATATTTTTTGACTTGTCTCCCTATAGAAATAAGCCATCGAAATAGTAATAAGCCTTACTATATAATGTAATATATATCTATGTGTAAGAAAGGTGACATTTAATTATAAAATAAGTTTTATTACAAGCCATAATTCACCTTTGTTCTAAATAACTGAGAGTAGGTTAGTACCAATTACTTATTTTGTTTTCTGTGAACGTTAATAAATTAAAAAGTTTCGTTTTAAACTAAGACCACAGAGTATTTTTAATCCTTCACTAATATTAAGATATTTTAGACGGTTTTTAAATATGTATATATGAGTATGTATGCTAGTTTGTTATAGGGTATTCTTTATGTACCATTTAGGTACCAAACATAGAATATATGTATTATTATCTTCAATGAAATTTACGAGTATATCTTAATGACACATCTCGGAATTAGCCTCATCATTGTGTTTTGTTTATTTTCAACTCTTTTTAAATTGGAGACAGTGTTCTTTTCTGATTCTGTTTAACCAAAGTAGGTATATTTTTGCTGAATTTGCCAAAGATCTGTAAATAATACTCAAAATAGATTTTGACACATAAAACATAATTATGTATGTATGATGAATCTTTTATAATTAGAATACAGTTTCTTTTATACCTATGTGTTTACATATAAGTAGGTTCTATCGTATTGCAGTCACAGAAATCAAAAATATTCAGTTATGATTCGTTTGTTAGCTTAACTCAAATCACAGTGCAACACCACTGGTGAATATATTAATGTATAGTAAGTACTTAACATGTTTAACCGCCATCCGTTTTTTGGGGCCTCCGCGGCAAAAATCGATTGAAAATCAATAAAAATACTACTAAATATCACTTTATCGCCAAATAATTTTCAGTATTCCTGGAATGATTTGTCAGTAAACTATTTATGAAAAAAAAGTTGGATTTTAGTTCTTAGAATCGATTTTATTTAACTTTTTCAAAAATCATACGGAGACCGTTCTCTAGGGCCGCTAAAATCACCAACACATTTCAGCTGTTTTGAGTAAAGTATTCATTTATATTTTATGAATTCCAGCTGTGATGACTTCTACAAAGTGTTTAAATTATGTTTGTAAAAATTGTTTTTTTTTTATCGTCTATAGTCACATTATTATAGGTAATAATTTTACAGCAAAAATAGTTTTTGTAGTCATTAGTAATATAATTAATCTTTGACAGAATTTATAAAATCTCAACCTTGTCATTATAAGACCAATTTTCAGTGTAACTGACAAAAATTTGGGAAAAAAACATAATTTATTAAATGTGGACATAATATATTATATGTATTTACCTACATAATACATATTTACATGTGCACATTCATAAATAAATTAAATTATTCAAATAATATTACGTATTTATCAGCATTGATTTCAATATATCATTATTTATTAAGATTTTATGTTCAATAAGATCTCATTTTGTTGAATTAGAATCTTTCTTCTCACGCTAATTTCGCATGGAATAGACAAAGAGGACCAAATGGCAGACATTTATTTTGAAACATAGTTTTTTCGATCTGTTTACTTGAATGAAATGGCTAGTAGGAACAATACATGCAATGAAAATGGATTTTCTCATATGAAATCGTGATACAACATTTGTACAGAATTCAGCGCCCTTTTCGCTAAGAAAAACGATTTGGTAAAAAATGCTAAATTTTGGTACTAAAATTGAAATTGCAAATACTATATAGCCAGTTATGATGAAGATTTTTTTTAAATAAATAATAATAAATTTATTTATTTATTTATTCATGAATATACGGCAATATGCCTTTTATTACATAATCATTATAGTTGACAATATCAATGAATTAAAAACCAAAACAAAAATACATACACAAATACAAAAACAATAAAATGACCACAATTACAATACATACTCGATCAAAAATATAGTGTTCCAAATCCATACAAGTATACACAACAATAGAAAACCAATAGTTTATATCCAACACAATAAAATGATTCCTGACACATGTTCAAATATTACTTATTCAAATTAATTAATCACATCTAATTTATTTCATTTAGTTTTATCCAAAAAAGTTTATGAATCAAAAACAACACTTGTAAAACAAATCAAACAGCGCATATATAATAAAGTTTACGCAAAAATAAAACCGACACTAAATAAACAAACGAAGCATAGAATGATCAGGACAATATACATTTATTGACTATTTACAATTTCAAAATAAGTCTGATTAAAATATTTGATTATTTTATCTTTCATTACATAATCACCTTCAAAAAACAAATCCAAATTCAATACATCGATAAATCTATTTCCAAGCATGTGCAGACGATTAATGACGGAATGTCTCTGGTAATTGGTTCGAGTATTTGATTCTTTAAATAAAATTTTCTGTCTAGTAGGACGATCAGGGACATGAAAATTGAGCAATGAAAGGAGCTCCGGGCAATCAAAACATGAATTTACAATTTTGTATAAAAGAGTCATGTCCAACAGGACACGCCTGTCAAACAATTTAGACATTCGAAGCTCCAGCAAAAGATGTTCATAACAGAAGTCAACATATGGGATGCCTAACCGAAAGTTAATATAACGCATGAATTTGCGTTGAACCCTCTCTATAGTATGTATATGCACACCATAATAAGGGGACCACACTGATGATGCATATTCCAACTGACTTCTAACATAGGCTTGGAAGAGAATCTTAAGGGTATATGTGTTTTTGAAGTCTCTGGAAATGCGTATAATGAAGCCCAACATCCGAAAAGCTCTGTCCGCGACACTTGATATATGCCCGGTGAAGGATAAACCGTCATCAAATAATACACCCAAATCACGCACCTCACTAACGGCCTCAAGAGCGACTCCATCCAGGGTGTAATTAAACAAGACTCTACTTCTAGTTTTAGCAAATCTTATGACATTGCACTTGTTAGTGTTCAACATCAAACCATTTTTATGACACCAAGCAGATATCAAGTCTATGTTATTTTGTAGTACCTTGCAGTCATCAATGTTTTTTATGACCCTATACATTTTGAGATCATCAGCATATAGAAGAACCTCGACCCCATTCAGATCATTCACAATATCGTTAATAAAAATGTTAAAAAGAATTGGTCCAAGGTGGGACCCTTGTGGGACACCGCTGATAGAAACGAAAACACGAGATACGACACCTCCCACCCTTACAGCAAGAGGTCTTCCCGATAGGTAACTCTCGACCCAACGAAGAAGATTACCACAGATTCCCAACCTTTCAAGTTTATAAACTAGCACAGGGTGACTAACCGTGTCAAAGGCCTTGGAGAAATCAGTGTATATGCTGTCAACCTGACTTCCCCCGGCCAATGACGTAGTCAAAAAATCGCTGTAAAGTACCAAATTCGAAACAGTGGATCTGCTTGAAATAAAACCGTGCTGCTTACGAGAGATAGTGGGAGAAACATGAGGAACGATGTAGTGAAGAACGATCCTCTCAAATAGTTTACCCAGTGTCGATAATAAACAAATGGGACGATAGTTCTCAACACTGCTCCTATCACCCTTTTTGAATATTGGGATCAAATAACTAAACTTCCAAATGGATGGAAAGACCCCCAAATCAAGAGATAAATTAAAGAGCCGAGTAAGAGGATAAGTGAGTGAAGAAGCACAAGCCCGAGCGAAGATAGGTGGGATAGCGTCAGGGCCAGGACCCTTTGAAACGTCAATAGACGAAAGCATATTGTAAACCACCTGTTCCTCCACACGAAATTGTGGGATGTTTACACATCGTCCAAGAGTATCCTCATTACTGAGGTTATGAACAGGAGTCGAAAACTGTCGATACACACTAGCAAAGAAATTCGCCAATAGGTCTGCCTTCGTCTCATCAGTTATTGCGCTTCTGTCACCATAAAACATTTCATTAGGAAGAGAAGCTCCCACATCTCCTCGGGAAGAAGGGGTGAGAGAAGAAGCATGCCTCCAAAAGTTCTTCAGATTTTTGTTACTAGTAAGTGACATCTCCGTCTCAGATATATAATTACCATATAGAGTTGTTGACAATTTTTTACATCTCTTACGAAGATCTGAAAACCTTACATAATCTGTTATAAATGTGTTATAATTCAGGTAATGAAATACTGTAAGTATTTGTATGTACTCAAGAAACACTTTATTTAGGTGGATCATACATAAATAGAGAGGTATTGCAGGTGAACATAGAAAACATATATATTTATAGGTGCTATCAAAATATATCTCACAAATAGGGTAATCAGCAGATGAACTATGTGTAGTAAATATACAAGTCACCCTCTCCGTGTCAGTACAAAATTACAAACAACTTATGAATCATGTAATATAAAATACTTATGTGATATTGTGTATTGTTTTACGGTTACTTGCTAAATTAACTGCATAAAAATATTATACAGGTTGTCCTTTCCGTGCCGTAAAAACTACATTATGGGTATCATACCTTATAGTCAAATCAAAAATATAAAGAAATACGGGTAACACGTAGTAACTCGCACTTTTTATTTCAATAATAATAAAAAAAAACTCAAAGACTACCACTTAAGTTTTACTAATACATACAATGTAGAATCTATTTCTAAATACACAAAAATAATAATCTACCATAATAACAACACTGAAGTGTGCATTATTTTTGAACAATAGTTAGACAATGGTTTTTTGAATGCTATTGGATACTCATTTTTTGGGTAATCTCTAAATTGCGTAACCACAAAGAATTATTTTGAAAACCATAATGAATACTTAAGTCATTCTTCACTAGTGCATTTAACAATTGCACATTATTGTTACATTTCTTTGGGTTCTTTATTTTTATTGTCATCATTGTTTTCCGTCTGCATGGTATTTCATTCATTATAATGTTTTTAAGATTTACAACCCTATTTTTATTGCTGAGACTCTACTAAGTACTTAAGTATATACCTTTTTTTATAAAAAAATGTCAAAAACAATGAATCAATCTATTCCATATTATTCTTCTATATCTATTGTCATTTACACATCTTGTACTGCGTATTATTTCAACTTGAGTCAAATGATATATATTGTGTTTTTTGTCTATTTAACGCATTGTTTTTTTATTCATCTTAAGATCTTTGTGATGTTCAAAACCAATAACATAGCACTATCCCAAATTTTTAAAGTGTCCTTTCTATTATTGAAACACAATCATTGTGTTATGATGTAATTAAATTGGTAAAATGACGATAAATAAATCACGCGGAATGTGAGCATTTGCATAGTATTTGTATGGAGGCCGCGCAGGGTGTAGAGATCGTCTGACTGACTTTATCCTAGGGAACGGATAAGAGTTAAATATATTTTACAACATAGACACAAAAAAATAATCTCCAAATTGAACCCTTTGGTATTTTTACTGGTATTTTCGTTGTCAGATTTGCATAACATTTCAATATTTGATTTTTTTTTTCGTAACTTTGCAACAAGGCTTCTAAAGATATCTTCACTGACTGTGTTTTCTGAGAGAAATCAAGTTTAATGCTAGTAGTATAATATTAATCTCTCGTCCACAGATGGGTGCCTAACTTATTACACCTATTTACCCACATACCTACCTGTGTAGTCTGTGGTCTATAAATGTCTTATTAATAATTAGTATCTATATAACTAAGTATGTACTTTGTAATAATTTGTGTGTTCGGTCCCTTTTGTTGTTGAAACCATTTTGAGCAATTAATCTGATTAATCGCTATTATCATAATCACCATCGAAGGTTTTTAATAAATTTTATATCAGCCTTTTAAAATAATAAAAATTATTTATGGCGATGAAACAGAAAAGATTTCCCTGATCACTCGTAAATAAGTGATTGGAACTTGAAAATAAAATAGAATAGACACAGACAAAAGATGGATAGATACATAATAAAGGATATAAGGCGAAAATGCTTAGTGATTAGCCTTATGTTCGATCACTGAAATATGTATATGATTTATGTAGTTAATAAGAAAATAAAGTCATGAATCTTTTGCATATTTAAATAAAACAATAAAATACCGAGAATACTTTCTTGCTGCCAGGTTTCATCTCTCCATTGTTGTATGGATATAGGCCTCTTCAAAACTCATGCAAGATTTTTGGTTCCAAGTAATACGAAACCAATATTTTCCTATAATCTGTATTGTAGATGTTCTCAGCCCATATCATTGGAATTCATACAAGTACACTACTTATTTAATCTTCCCATAGTTTCCACAATAGGATTTTAAGGATCTACTTTCCATCATTTTGTCTCGCCACGTGACCACCCCACTGCCATTTTATCTTGGAGACTTTATCGACAATGTCAATGACTTTTGTACCTAACAGAGAATAATGTTATGTAAAACAAACTATATCATTCATGCACCATGAAAAAGCTTGTCGCATAAAGGTGATATCTTCCAAATAACTAATCAGAAAACTGAATAGTTACCGTTCTATCCGTTTCACCTCTAACAAGCTCTTACCCAATAATATTCTATAATTAATATGATATCGGGGCTACCTTCTATCAAATAATCATAAAATTCAAATTATTATACAAATTATTTATGATGTGACCCAGGACATGCATAATAGATACACCATGTACCAGGAAGGGGACATATTATTTCCATAATAATTATTATGTATGTATAATGTGTTTCATACAATCACCTAATGTAAATTTTCGGACACTTTGATTTTAAATATTTATGTAATTGGCAATAACTTTATTAATTATGGACGGTCACACGTACTGATCCTTTTCAAAATTTAAACAATAAACTTATTTAATTGGCATTTTAATGAGGCAATATAATGATATTTATTAAAATAATACTCGTTTTATAATAATAATGTACATTCCGATACCGAACAAACGGACCACTCCACCCAGTCCAACGACAGACTAGTAAATATTCGACGCCATAATTCGGACATTAGGAAGTATACTCAAAACATTTTTGGATGTAAAAGTTTAAACTACACAAATTTTTGTCTGATTTTATTTCATGTTCCTTCAAAGATGAAAATTAGTTGTGAAGAAAATATTATTTCAATATATTTATTGAGTCGACGTTAATTTTGTAGGACTTCATGTTTATATATATATGGACAATTTGCAAAGCGCCGTTTACTCATAACATGACCTCAAGGGCGCTGTATATCGTATCCATCACCCGAAACTCCCAGCAAAAAGGTGTGTCTTCAGCCCTCTTTTAAAACTCTCTCCATTCACCTCATTATATATGAAAAAAAAGAGTTAGTTTGACATTGGTTTTATATGAAAGTCGAAACCAGGTCACTACTCAATAAAAAAAATGAAGTAAAACTAAAACCAACTGTATTTTTTTCATTTTATATTGTTCCAATAATTGGAACCAGATCAAAACATTTCCTCAAATCACCTCATATCCGTCTAATCCTATTAATTTATTGTATGTAGAGTTAAGAGATCTAACTTTTCAACTCTTGATCATAAGGTGGAGTTGTTAATGATTTATAGGTTCGTGTGAATTAATCGCTAAAAATATAAAAAAGTAATCTCTCTAAAAATGTCAAGAAGAAACGTCGTTAAAAACATTATTTATTTCTCTATTTTGCATCAAAGTGATTTTAATATATGTATGTATTAAGAGTTCCCAATATTTCTATACTCTGGTCCGTCGGGTATTTATTATGTTGCGACATAACTCTGCTCACACTGACTGTCACTTATAATACATATCTACATATGTAACTACTATGTACTTTTATGTAGCGTAATATCATTTGAGTATTTCAAACAAACTACCAAATTCATTATTCACATCAGCTGCTATTCTATTATGTGATGAGGACTGTGGTCAGTTACTAAATAGGTATACACGATCGCAATGGTTCTCTCTACTTCTTTCTTTATGGCAAGGCACCCGAATTCATAATATTACACAGAAATATTTCAGTTTGTCTTATAGTTTTTTCCATGTCATACCTCACAATATGACATGGAAAAAACCATCCGCATATTCATTATCGTAGGTATTAAATCCGTATGCTAGCTACCACACTTACTCAGGCTTCTCTAAAATAACATTTAAGATCCTATCACTTACCCATGGATGCTTTAAGATTTAAGCTTTTATAACATCCAGACTTGACAATATTTTTTAGGAGAGGGCTAAGTCAAGAAAGCTCCCCTAGACAAGAATCTCCCCAAAGTCACAACAATAAATGTTCCTTGGAGGATATTTTTTCTCAACTAACAATATAACTAGCGTGATTATGAATAAAATAGAAATCACCATTCACGGGTTAAAGAAGTTAGCTACTACAATTTTGGGTCATCACCCAGCATCCTGAATCATTTCAAATAGATGAACAGACAGAATATCTCCAGTATGTAAATACTTTGTTCTGGATTTCAGGACAAGTAACATAATGTGTGTATTTGTGGAAATATTAATAAATGATATGTTATAACAGTATCAGTATCTCGATTTCGTACCACATTCAAATATTAATTATAAATATATCACCCACCTTTACATTACACACATATCTCAGATAATATTTCATGACAATATCATATTATTATAATGCATGTTATCGGATACAGAAAACAGTTAATTTTGATTAGAAAGGTAACAATATGGGAACTTGGTTAGAAGTTGGGTACCTATACCTACCTATTCACTATTTATGATTTGGAACATGGTAGGTACCTATAGATCACAATAATTTTAAAACACTTGTATTTATATACATACCTACTTACATAATAAGAAATATATACATACATGTGTTACTAGACTTCCCTGTCAGATGAAAAATAAATCATTACTGTTTTATAAAAGTTATAACGATGATATGATTTTAATAAGAAGGACTTCTTAGTCTCCAATACGGCAGCATCTCTCACAAGTTGTGTAAACTACAATGTAATGAACTTTCAGATTATCTGAAATGAAGGAGACTTTAACTCTGTTCTATAAGTGTTCAATGTTCTATAAAAAGCGGCTATTTATTAAATCCCATGTCATTAATATTACAATCTATCTTTAAGTTAAATTTAGCAATAAGATTTGCATCTCAATCTGAAAATGATTTTATTTTTATTAATTGATAAATAAATGGAAATGGTCTAAAAGCATATATTAAAAAAAAGCATATATTTAAAACTCCACTTGCCAGATAATATATATTGTGTTTTTGTAAGCATAGATAGATTACCTATTATTTTTATTTATCAAATATATTCCACAAAGAACTTTCTAAGTAAATCGGCTGACAAAATAATTTTATTAAAATCATTGGCATTTAGAATTCTATTTTAAATACAAATTATATACCTAAATAAACAACTTTTCAGCTCGCACTCACAATGTTTGTAAGATAAAAGTTCGTTGAGGGGATGCTGGGCCGTCTGACCTATGATATTGTGTACGTATCTATCTGTATCTGATATGTATGTGAGATGACATTTAGCCTTATCATGTCTACCGTCGGTAGTTTATTATTTTACACAACAGATATCTTTTTCAATATACCTTGCACAAGAAATATTATATATTACACAATTCTATTAAGTACTTCAAAAAGACCTTTTTTAATCAATGATCGATTTCTTTCTATCATATTTTTTACCAATTCCTGCAAAAAATATTATCGAATTCTTCAAATATTTTTTTTTTCGAAAAAGTGTATTTTAAATAATATTGTAATACTAACTTTTCATTTTATTATCACTAGTAAATGTGTGGAAACCACATTTACTAGTGATAATAAAATGAAGTAGAAAATAGAATAAATATTTCATTTAACAACAAAACTTAAGCAATTGGCGAGCTGAGAGATGTTAAATATTTAATAACGATTAACAATTAATATTTTTTTACCATCATGGCATATCCCGCAAGTGGGTTAGCTAGCGGACTAAAAACACACATATAATAGACATACAAAGAGTCTCCTCCGTGCCGACATTCATGATAGGTGGATCACTAAACTAAACACTCATCACTAAACTAATGCTATATGCATCTATCATAAGAAAATAGCTTCCGAAAAGTTGATCCAAATTCCATCAATTTGATAGATGGAAAGTGAACGTATTCGGTACATGGATACAAGTACAAGCATGACGTCATGATTTTGTATGGTCCATTCTATAATTACATTCTCATAGTCACATTGTTCGGTGAGTACCTATGTAGTTACGTACAGAGGAAGTGTTGTTAAGAACATATTATTTCCTATTCTAGACGTTACACTCTGTATACAGGTACCGACTATCTTCAGGAAGTTCCGAATGAGAATCATCAATCCCCAAAGTTTCACAATTCCTTCCTTCTCTCCCTGGAGCCATTTCACCGGATTGAAATTTAAAGGAAAACATTTTACTGCAATCGCCCGTAACTTAGTTCATTCAGACCCTCTTAATAGTTTTGAAAAGATATCTGTTTCTCACGAAGAATACACAATTCATTCAATAAAACATATATTTGATAAAATAATTCAATACAAATATTATTCATCTCCAAAGATAAGAAAAACTGTTTATTTTACCAAAAAAATACAGAAAACGCAAGCGGTTTTTTCAACAACGTCAATAGAATGGTAATATTTGTGATGTTATTTTTGGAGATATTTATTTAGTATTATTTATTTCGTCGAGAGACGTCTTTCGTCTGAATGCTCATTGGAAATCGACTGACGTTAATAATGTCCTTGTAAGATGAAAGACGTTTCAAACAATTAATAATAATATTGTAGAAAAAAACATTTGCTTTCAATTTCATCAATAATATGACATATTTTTTGACACATTTATAACAAAACCCAGATATATCTTTAAAAAAAAAATATCCTTTGGGTGTTGGGTCTTAAAGAGTTAGACAGCAGTTGCAGTGCTGTATTTGGGTAGGGGGTATTTAACATTATAAGTATATCTTTATAATCATTTGTAGATATTATTATTTTAAGATGTATGTAGGTAGTAGTTATTTAGATGATATGTATTTAGATACAGTATCCGCATAGTGGCGCATCTCTCACTGATCCCGGCACTGCACTCGATGTTTATGTTATTTTATTGTGGTGCTTAGTATGTCATTCAATATAAAGCCGCAAGGTGGTATTCTCATACATTATATTATAATATACAAATTGTTCATGTTAAATACGATTATATAGAGGAAATAGTTCATACTATACCAACATACAAGTGTATATATGTACAAACAATATAATATAATTCTATACGGGATATACAATATTATAAATTCGTAGCTTTATAATAGTTCTACAAACAATAAAGAAATACCCGTCGTAGACATTTTTCTAAGAAAAAACAAATCAGATTTATTGACATAAGTATACCTAAATATTACTGTAAGTTCAAATAAATTGTGTTTAAATAGTATTCTTAAATTAATGTCACTGTTACGTGGAGCATCCGGCAAAAAAATGGTCTCCCGTTTTTTTACATAAGTTTTATAGTGGCAGAAGTGGTCGCTCGCTCTTTTAAGTTTTCTAGTTTCTAGGTTTTGGAATAATTAAAGACATTTCTTCACTGGCTTGTGAAAAATGTAATATTTAAGTTGTACTATATAAAATGTAAAAGCTGTTTGTTTGTATTAATAATAAAAAATAAATTACAACATTATTATTTGTGTTTCAAACAAAACAAAATTCATATCGCTCTGTATCTCAGATGGTTAACACCATGATAACATTCCTTGATAGTTATTGACTAAACTGGAAATAATATAATGTCAGATACAAAGTCAAAATAACACTAATCTCTATAACTATATTAGTATTATTATTATTTGGATGATTTGTAAAGCGCCGTTTTGTGAAAAAAATCCACCTCAAGGGCGCTCTTTGCTAACTAAGGTTGTGCCTGAATTATTCCGTGAGATTTCTTGAATAGATAAGTTTTCAGTTGGTTCTTGAAACGAGATATGTCCTGCGTTTCTCTGATCGTTTGTGGAAGCCTGTTCCAGACTACAGGTGCAGATATTGCAAAAGCACGCTCCACGTACACTGGTTTCGATACAGTACTGGTCACCTCCAATTTAGTTGTTATATCTTGACAAGACCTAAGTGTTGTCTGTCTATGACTTAACGCCTGTCTACCACAGAGTTCCATGATATATTCTGGGGCCATAGCATGAAGTGCCTTAAATACTGTCAAACACACTTTAAATTCAACTCTCTCCGGACATCTGAGCCAGTGAAGAGATTGAAGGGTGGCGGATATGTGTGAAGAGCGATTCAGTTGATAAATGAAACGTGCAGCCGAATTAAAAACGGACTGAATTCTCTGGAGTTGATATTGTGGAAGATTTGCGAGGATGCCATTGCAGTAATCCAATCGTGATACGACGAATGAGTTAATTATGGTTTTAGCTCCGTCGGTTGATATATTTTTCCTTATATTCTTGAGCTGCCTTAAAGTATAAAAACCACTACTTACAGTAGATGATATGTGTTTCTCCATCGTAAGGGCGTTATCAAGATGCGCTCCAAGGAACTTAACGTGGTTAGATGGGACTATGTCCACGTTTTGTACACGAATAGGGTCAGCGTTTATGAGATGTTGTCTTCGTGGAGATGCTATCCAGAGAAATTCAGTTTTGGTGGGGTTGATTTTAAGCATATTGTTAGACATCCAGGATGAAATGTCCGTTATGCACGAAACGACTTCTTGCTCAAGAGCAGATTTGGATTCCGGGGTGCATGATTTAAAGAAAATGCGATCGTCTGCATAACAATATGTTGTAAAGCCTAAGTTTTGAATAACATACTCTAATTGATTCGTGTATAAGTTGAACAAGATAGGTCCAAGAACAGAACCCTGTGGAACTCCATATAACGTTGAGTGTTTTCTGGATGTTGTGTTATTAAATTTGACTTCATATTCTCGGTTGGATAGGTATGAAGACATCCACGTTAAAACCCTGTCCCCAATGCCGAACTCATGCTCTAGCTTTGAGAGAAGTATACTATGATTCACCGTGTCAAAAGCTGCACTCATATCGAGGAAAGACACTAGTGTTAGTTCGGCATTTCCCATGCGAGATATTAGGTCCGATACAGTTCTTATGAGTATCGTTTCAGTGGAGTGAAACTGCCGATAGCCAGATTGGTTTTTTGCAAGAAGGTTCGTCACATTAAGGAACTGTATGACTTAGCCGTAGGTATCTAACAAATGGCATAACAGTTATTCCGTAATAGTGTGAATACGGGTGAATGAATAGGTAATATTATTCTCTTCTCATATTCACACTATTACCTATGTACCTACTGTAGAAGCTACATACATATTACATTGCTTTATTATTCATATATGATTATATACTTTATCATATTTCTAAGCAATAACCTGAGCAGTAAATCAGTTGGAGTAATGATTCGCTTTAAATATTTTACAACATAAAGTACCTACTGGGTAAAATATTTTCTCTGTGATAGTATGAAATAAGAAAGCTGATTCCGTATTATGTGTAGGTATATTTTATTCCTTTGTTTCATAGTTACATTACATGCATCTTATTTTTATTGAATTTTATTCTCACATTCACAAGAATTCCGATTTAAAATCTTGGAATATTATATTAATGCTTGTCTTTGCAGTAGGTAAACTGAGCTTTTTTCATACTGGACATGGTAAGTAAGATCAAAAAAAGATTTTTCCCATATTTTACACGTCTCATAAGATAGCGAGTACAAAAAAATGAGTAAACTAATCGGGAATTTTCAGCCCTAAAAAGTTTAGTATTTAGTTAGAAAGTTGGTTTTGATAAATTTATTTCTTTTTCTTCTTATTAGAACTGTTGTAAATACGAAAGTACGCATGTACCTATATCGTTACCTAATAAATTCAATGCGGCAACAATAATGTAAAACTTTACGAATAATAATAATAAATATCGCGAGTCGATAACAATCTGTACATACATAAGCTGCGTAGGAAAATTCTTGGTTTCTTTTATTCATTCATTCCAATACTCAGTGTTTCGTCTAATACAATCTACATACATATGTAATGTGTTGCAGAGTTTTGTGTACAATATGTCCTAGCTTAATTTGTGATACATGAAATGCTGTGAATGAGAGGTGGTGTGGATTGATTCTTTATTCTTTATTCTTCAACATCCCGTAGGTCCTTTACAAGACACTTGGGTTCATCAACACTACAATAATACAACAAGAAGGAAAACATTAATACAATAGAAAGGGCATAACAAACACTATATACAAAAAAATATATTGAAAAGTCAAGACACAATACAAATAAATATAGACACATAAATTCTTTTTTTTTCAGTACTAAAAGGATGTAAAGAGTCCCTTGAGCACCATGTCAAAGTATAAAAAATATTTTAATTAACATTAATATGTATAGACAATTCACACAGACCGAGCTAGTCCCAAACTATGATATGAATCTTGTATTATGGGTACTAACACGACGATGTATCCTGTAAAATTGAAATAAATAAATAAAATAAATACATGATTATTGTATGTAACACAGTCTGTTGTGTTGAAAACTGGATTTTCACTTACTCAGAAGTGTGGATGTCAATCAAATTAAGTTTTGAACTACTATAGATGAACTCGCACACATTGAAATGTTCAGAAAAATGGACATTAATATTTTTGTCCAGACTGAGGATCGAACCCACGACCCCTCGCTTGTCAAGCGAGTGTGTTAACCACTAGTCCAACCTAATGAATTAGGTACATACTAGTTAGGTATATTTATATATACCGCGTGTACGTGGTGATACATCAATGTGAAAATTCACATTGATGTATCACCACGTACACGCGGTATATATAAATATACCTAACTAGTATGTACCTAATTCATTAGGTTGGACTAGTGGTTAACACACTCGCTTGACAAGCGAGGGGTCGTGGGTTCGATCCTCAGTCTGGACAAAAATATTAATGTCCATTTTTCTGAACATTTCAATGTGTGCGAGTTCATCTATAGTAGTTCAAAACTTAAAATAAATACAATCCACTGCACACATATACATGTAACACCCAGACCCAGGACAATTTGAAAAAGGTCATTCTTCATTTTGCCTTGGCCGGGAATCGAACCCGGGACCTCGTGACTCAAGGCAAGTGCGTTAGCCTCCGCGCCACACCGGTCGTCGTTAGTAAAGCAAATAACAAATCTACAGCAAAAAACAAATTATGAAACAAATTACATACAACAAACATGTGTTTGCTTCACTAAAAAATTAGTCCTGTAGTAAGAGCACTAGAACAAAGTCATTTCGCAAGAACAAAGTCAGGGTTAGACAAGACAATATTTTATGTTAGTATGATAGGTATAATTCACATTCGCTCTCACGACATTCACAATATCCTTATATCGTTGTCATAGGAAAGGTGCGGTGGAAAAGAAGCCCATTCATCAAAATCAGAAACCTTTGAAAGCATTCATCTCCAAAACTATACATACTCTCAAAATCTTATAGCGAGTACCTAACCTTTTGTTTTATATATCTAGTTATTATTTCCATTGAAGAATGATGCCTTAATTCTAAAGATTTAATTTTATAAATAACAAAATGATATGTACCTCTGCATATTATAAGAGAGGTTTATTTAGATCAAACACAGATTAAATATTCATAGATTACTTTGTAAAAAGACTAACATTCAAATACGCCTACCACACACTCAAAATTCCGCCTACCTGAGCCTCATTCTCCTTGGAGTTATTAGACTTCAGAAAGTAAGAAATGAAAATACAGAAAAAAATTAACAATAATAATTTTCACAAGTCATTACTCTCGCCCAACATCATAAGACAGTGGTCCTGCTTCTACCAGCTGAGTATATATTTGTTATACCTACTGACATAAATTCCGGCTTTGCTCTGGAAAAAAACATTCAATATACAATATTCAATACAATAAAAAATACGATCTACTGACTAACACTACTAACCCACCACCATCGATGCAGTGTTAGATCCGAACCGTGGAAGAGCTTTTTTTTTCTTATTCAATATCTTTAGAATTAATTGTGTCGGTGTTTAGGTAGTAGAATTCCATAAAGAAATTAATAAAACAAATGTTTATTCTAATATGCTTTTAGAATTAAAAAAACATCGACTCTATAGGTATTATTTTGTCCAATTGTTACGAATTTTAATGGAAATCATTAGATAATCATAAAGTCATAGAAGACTATAGAGAACATTTTTAAGGGTTGTACGGACCCTCCATTACCCGTGGATGTTACAAAAATGGTATTTTTATGTCATCTACTCTCATTATGTAACATTGGGAAAAATTGGGAAAACAATGGTGTCGTGTTGAAGAAGGCTAGCAGTAAGTAAGTATTATGTACTTCCTTTGTTTTTATAAGAGGTCTCAGAGATCGCTTAAAGGGCTTACCCCGATGAAACTTCACCACAATTGATTACAACCGTTAATATTCCTAAAACCTTTATACCATAAAGGACATCATAGCAACAACTTTTACTAGTTTGATAAAATCGTCTACCACGACGAATAAACAAACACATAGTACCTATATTTACAGACAAACTTGTATATTTATATTTCAGTTGGAACATTTTGCAACACACCAGCACCGCAAAGTTCCCAATAATAATTTTGTTAAGAAGAAATTGTAGGTACATACATAAGTAGATACATAGTAGGTACGTAAATGAAGAATATTCTGTGAAGTATTTCGTACTTAATTATATGGCCTTCCTACCTCATACTAAACTCTACAAGAATTATTATATTGTTGGTCGTTCTATAGATGCCTATGCATCGAATATAGATGTAGATATATCCGGCAACTATCGTACTTATTTGGCCAAATACCGGATATTATTTGAACTCAAACTGTTGCATGAAAACAAATCAAATATTCATGAAATGATTAAAAAGGATACATCTCAGCATCTCTCTTCAATTCACCAGTAATGAGGTATGTATGTATTATTATGAAACGGAGAAGACAACTAGCATATTTATGACGTGCTGTTAGTTTACCGGATATTCCACTTGTGAGAGATGTCTTAATAGTACAGATAAGTATTATTTTCTTCTTCACGTGCCTTGCCGGCTCCCCCTGACGTTGACGAACTTTTGAGAGAACTCTACCCTTCTCTAGGCGGCGCGAAACAGCTCCCCCACTGTTCTGACACCGGTCCACTCACGAAGAATGTTTGTCAGCCAAGCCAGGGGTCCTTTACTCCGATTTCGGTTAATGAATGTCGCATGCAAGATTTTTTTACTTTCGATCGATGTCTTAAATATCCTATTCTTGACTGTCACAATTCACAATCGACTATTATGTCGTGCGATATCTTGCGACATTTTGTCGAATGCTGTAGGGTTTTACAACTCGAGATGAATGTCACATCGACCGACATGTCAACAAGTGGTAAAAATACCCACTGTGAGTCACTCAATTGTTGTTTACATTTCGCATACGGTATAAAAATAGAATCAAGTGATGCCGCATTTATGAAATATTTTAATCTAAATAAAAATATAACGAATAGTTGGATATTGATTGTGACTCCTCATATAAAAGGGCCATCTTGTGCCAAAACAGTATTAAAATAAATTTATTCACTCTTAAATATTATCGCATTTATCAATCAAATATATTTACTACTCATAAAGGATGTTAAAGCGCTGAGACAAAGAATAGTTAAGAACTGATTCAGTCTGCCTTGGTCATGCCCAGTTAGGTAGATTTTATGTTTTAAATGCTGTTTATTAATGAGTATAGAAATAAATAAAAATATAACTGTAGGGTAACTCGCTTTTACCAAAATATGTCATGTCAGTTGTTAATAAGAGCTGTCGGCTGTAAACTAAAGGATGCAGGTTGAAGTCCAACATACATACATGAGTAAAGCCTTAAATTCAGCATTTTTCTTTTTTCTGGACTTTCGTCGTAAATCCAAGTGTGCTTTGCCAAGAATCTTAAAATAAAAACTTGATTGAAAATCCGTTAAAAGTAATGCAATTTGAAACAAGTGTTCCTTTCTACTATTGTTTGTTAATTCGCAGAGAGACGTCTTTCGACTTATAAGGTCATTATCAATCCGTTAAAAGTATTTGACAAAAAAAACTATCCGTTTCATTAACGTTGTATACCTACCTACATATTATTATGTTAATACATTCTCCTTATTCTTGCAGTAAGATACAGTTTACCACTACTGAGCCTCTCATCCTTTTATTTCTTCTTCTATTTCCTGCTATTCCTCTCTATGTACCTACTACACTCTCCCGTGAATTATTTTGGTTTCATGATAAAGTATGTAAGCAATGTTAGAGAAAAGGAAATGCTAATGAAGATGAATTCATTATTCGGTTGGTTAATTAAATAGCGTTGTGGAATCTCTTTTATTTATTGTTATTACAGAATCTTCCGATATTAATTACTTAAATCATATCACGTGACATCTCCAACTAACTATCTACCGTAACGTTAATTATTTGGTGTTTGTTTTCAACAGTGGAATAAATGCTGTGGAGATGTGTACACTGAGAAGAATGGTTGGTAAAACGTTGCGAGATAGAGTGAAGAATGAGGATATCAGGAGAATGAGCGGATGTGAGAGGAGTGTTGTGGACAGAATGCGTGTGAACAAGTTGAGATGGTTTGGACATGTTGAGCGAATGCAAGATGAAAGGATGACGAAGAGGATGTATTTATCTGAAAGAAGGGGTGTGAGGAAGCGCGGACGTCCAAGAATCACGTGGACCAAATTCTTAAGGACGGAGTCGTGCTGAGTAAGAGAAATCGGCGTGCATGTATGAGAAACTGGATGAATGTAGAGGAAGCGAAAGAAGTATGTAAGGATAGATCTATATGGCGTTCCGTTCTCTCTGCCTACCCCTCCTGGGACATGGCGTGAGAGTATAGTATTTTATTTTTTTTTTATTTTATTTAAGCACATTCACGGCTTTCGCCTTTTACATGTTAACAGCACAAAATAAATATAACAACAACAAGCAAATTCAAAGTCATAAAAAATAATAATCAAAATAAAAGTAGAGATAATAATTAAAATAACAAAATATAATGTTGAGATGTCAGTTCATAAAAGTAAAAATTTAATTTATATGTAACGTCAAAATATGTACAAACACACACAAATAGATACAATATCAATGTCTTTAAATAACAAGTAATAAAAATAAAATTTTGAATTAAAAAAATCAATTAGATCAGGAATAAAAAAAATAAGAATTAAGAATTCAATAATTTTGAAATAAAAAAGTTCAGACGACAACTAACAGAAAATATATCTTGAGTTAAAAAAAAAACTAAGATGAAAATGATTCATACAAATCAATGCATTATAAAACTAGAGAATTATTACAATATGTACACAAAACAAACAATAAATTACAATGGTTAGCAATAAAATAAGACTAATGTTCAATAACCCTCGATTCACCCATTGTCAGTAGGTATTACATTTGAGAAAAGTATTTAATTACGTCAGATTTGTATTTGGTGAAACTGTCGGCAATGACATTGGCGTGACCCTCTACCAGATTACCCAGTCTATGGATACGTACCATAGGGGAATGAAACATATAATTGTTTCGGGCGTATTGCTCATGAAACAGTGATGTTTGCCTAGTAGCTCTAGTCGGGACATGAAATTGGACAAGTCCGAGAAGTTCAGAAGAATCTATTGCTCCATTTAACAATTTATGCAGAAGACAGAGATCGAACATTCCTCGACGATTTTGTAAACTGGGCAAGTTGAGTTCATTCATTAAAGCGGGATAGTCAATATTTTCCAAGGGAATACCCATCTTAAAATTAATTAATCTTAAAAATTTTTTTTGCACCCTTTCAATACTGTTGATGTGTATGGCATAGTTTGGAGACCACACCACAGTGTTATACTCTAGCAATGGTCTGACTAGAGATACAAACAGTAGCCTGTAAGATTGGATAAATTTCATATCCACCGACAATCTAAAGATAAAACCAAGAACTTTCATTGCCTTACCAACAGTTTCCTCAATATGAATATTGAAAGTCAGATTCTCAATGAATGTGATGCCAAGATCCCTCAAGCTCGTTACACTTTCAAGTGTGACATTGTCGATGGAGTAATTAAACGTGAGGTGGGATCTTGTTTTGTGGAATCTGATGATCTGACACTTTGAAACATTGAGATCAAGACCGTTCTGTTTACACCAATCATTTAAACTATACAAGTTGTTTTGTAATGTAGAACAGTCATCGATATTGTCAATACTCTTGTAAAGCTTCAGATCATCAGCAAAAAGCAACACCTCTATATCACTGAAAATCTTGACTATGTCATTTACAAAAATATTGAACAGTAATGGTCCCAAATGCGACCCCTGGGGCACCCCACTAGACGCACATATAGGATCCGATGTGCAATTCCCAATCTTAACCCTCAATGTTCTTTGCTCGAGGTAGCTCTCCAACCACTGATGAAAGATTCCGTCGACTCCATAGCCACGTAATTTACATAGTAGCCTGTCATGAGACACCTTGTCAAACGCTTTTGAAAAGTCTGTGTATACGGAGTCGACTTGTCCTCTCTTGGAAAGAGTATTCATAATAAAGTGCTGATAAGTAAGTAAATTTGTAAGTGTGGATTTTTTAAGGACAAAGCCATGTTGTTGAGTGGAGATGAAATTGTTTACACTGTGGTTTATTTTCCTTACAATTATTGATTCGAAAAGCTTGGGAATTGCAGACAAGATGCATATTGGTCTGTAGTTTGTAATTTGGCATTTTTCACCTTTTTTAAAAATTGGACAGATAAAACCAGTTTTCCATGAATCAGGAAAAATTCCCAATCTCAATGATAAATTAAAAATGACTTGCAAATGATTTGTTAGGACACCGATGCAACTTTTTACAAATACATTTGGGATACCATCTGGACCAGCTGTCTTTGAAATGTCCAAAGCAAGGATCGCATTTTTGACGTCGTCAATGGTAATTATGATGCTGGGTAAGTCGATTGTCATTTCTGATGAAAAGTCGGATTTGGGACATGCAGTTGAAGGATCATATACACTTTGAAAGAATGAGGCAAAAAGATTGACTGCATCCTGGAGTGATTTGGAGTAATGGTTATTATAAAAAAGATTTGTGGGTATGTCGACTCGATCACTCCTCATCCCATTTACGAACTTCCATAGACCTTGAGAATCTCTAGGCATATTACTCTCTATAGAAGCTACATGTTGCCTATAGCACTCTTTTGACAAAGCAGAGCATTCATTACGTAAACTTGAGAAATAGTTGTAATCATTAATGTTAGATGTCTCTTTATATTTTTTGTGAGCCAGCTTTTTTTTCATAACTAATCTTTTTAGATCGGTATTGAACCATTTGGGATAGTTCGATGGTTTTATCATTTTCTTTGGAACAAATTTGTCAATACACATATTTAAATTAGTATAATAATGATCCACCAAACTGTTCAAATTATCTTCATTTTGCAAAAAAGAAAAATCCATGTTCTTCAAGAAAGCATTAATGGCGAGATAATCAGCTCCATGGAAGTCTTGTTTAGTTACAATATCATTATTAAGTTTGGACAATTCAGACCTAACTGCAATATCGAGAGGAGGATGAAATATGTCGATAGGAAGCAGGACTGAGGAGGACTTATCCACAGATGTCACCTCAGGATCAGAGGAGAAGACGAGATCGAGAATTTTGCCTTGACTGTTACTAATGTTGTTAATTTGAAGAAGGCCAAGAAAATTGGCCATGTCTACCAGTTCAGCAGCTTTAACATTGCTAAGGCTGTTTGTTATTTGTAAATCAAGGTGATTTCGATCGTCGTCTCCCCCCTGCACCGCCTCCCATCTGCAATCAGGCAAATTAAAATCACCAGTTAATATGAGTTTTTTACCTACGTACTTAGATCTAATAAGCTCTATCTCCTCATGATAATGTTTATATAGTGCGACATCAGAGTTGGGGGGTATATATGTACAACCAAAGATTACCGACTCAAGTGGAAGCTTAACCAAGACAAAAACTTGTTCTATATTTTTATATTTTAGAGGTATCTTTTTACTTGGTAAGGATTTATCTATGGCAATTAAAACACCTCCACCTCTCGATTTATTGCTAGTATGTGAATTTCTATCCAGTCTATAAACATTAAAATTAGTGAAACCGAGTTCAGATGAGTCAATGCCGGGGTCCAGCCATGTTTCAGTCAAAAGTACAACTTCATAACCGAATGATGGCACTGACTGTCGAAGCTCACTGAGCTTCGTCTTCATGCCACGGATATTCTGGTAGTAGGAGAGAAGTTTTTTGAACTATCCGGTTTAACAATCTTAGGAATTCCTTTAATATATTTAATTGCGAGATTTTTCTCTCCATTCTGAACTCTTGCATTTAACTCATCTTTCAGTTTCATATAATGATTTCTTTGCACAACGGTTTGGTCACGATATATTCTAATTTCAGATGACAATTTATATCTATTCTTAAAAATTTCACTAACATGGTTTGGATGTTTTAATATTACTTTTATTGGTCTGGGTTTATTACTAAGTCTTTTACCCAACCTGAAACATTTAAGATCTGCACGTACTATTGAATGATCGGCATCCTTCAATACGTTGAAGATCATTGACTTCTCTTCGTTGAGGATATCTTCAGGTCTTTCCTTAGAACTCTCCTGTATATTGCAGATTATGATATTGTTTTTTCTTCTATTTCTTTCTTCAATTTCATTTGCCAACGAATCCATCTCCGTGATACTGCAGTTACTTCCCTTAATTTCAAATTTATTTATCTTATCTTCAAGATTGCCAACTCTTTCCTTCAGTGCTTTATTCTCTGCCACCAGCTCATCTATAAGGCTAAGTTTAGTGGTTATTTCATGCATTTTATTTAACAAATCATGATTTTGCGTTTGTAAATGATATTTTATATCTTTCACACTATTGTGTAAGTTTAATAGGTATTCTCTTAAAGAACTGTCAATATTATCTAAACTTCCTTCATTATGCCCAACACTATTTTTGTTACTTTTGTTTTGTCTCGAGTTGTCCCCGTTTTTGTCCCAGTTTTTGTCGAGTTGTCTCGAGTATAGTATAGTTATTTTCAAAAATGTATATTTATTTATTTCTGTAGGCACTTGACTCATTGAGTCGTCGGCAAATATGAGACGGGTCTCTTATTATTATATAATATTGAAGAGACCCGTCTCACATCTCATATCCGAATATCTCAGGAGTCGTACGCTATTGGGCAGACCAGATGGACCGGATGCATTACATTATTATAGTGGATCAGTTTCTAAGGTGGGGAGAATACCTTCAGAGCTTAGCAAAGAGACTCAGAAAACTTATATGTCTTCAGAACGTTAAGATGTATATTGGATGATCAAAACCTCAGGATGGTATATAGCGCGCTGTGTCAGAGTGTATTGAGTTATGTCATAGAGAGCTGGGGTGGGGCTGCAGCTGTGTATGTGTATCCTGTTATGATTGCGCACAAAGCAATACTAAGGGTCATACATTTTTGTGATTTCAGACACCCATCGGAACCACTATATCTGTCATATAGAGTGTTGAATCCAAGGCAGATATTTTTGCTGAGGATATTAATAAGATATCACTTCAATAAGGACGACTCTACTGCTATTTAAACATTCTTTGAGTACACGATCTAAAACCGGAGAGCTTATGCTCGCTCCAAAGATGAATACTACGCTTGGTCAGCGAAGTGCCTTGTTCTTATCACCCAGAATTTATAATTGTCTAGATCCCAGAACAAAGTTTAATTGTGGGAGGGACTCCTTCAAAAGGATGGTCTTCTCATGGTTGCATGGTATGGGTAGTGACAGGGCTGAAGAGATTATGAAAGTGCTTGTGTGACGAAACTTTTTATCAAAGTGTTTTGTATGAAGTGTCTACGAAAGTGTTGTAAATAACTGTTTAGTGTACCGTGCGGCGAGACACAGTATCTTACTAGTTCGCTGCACCTTGATTATATAATTGTATATATAATTGTATTACTGACAATAAGACGATTTTTACAAGTATCATTACAGCTGAAGTCCAATGCGATCCCAGAAGAAAACCTTAAAGGATATCCAAACGACAACACAACTACAATATTATATATCCTCAATTTTTCTCACAAATTCCGTATACGTCACGTTAAAGATATCAATTTGAGTATCATTTCAACTGGGGACTTTGCCAATGTCTTTGTTCTGCTTTGGGGCTTTAAAAAAAATCGTGAGATAGTAGTAGAAGAAGTATATGGATGATATTTATTTATTTATTTATTTATGGCCAGTTACACACTTCAGACAACACACAAAAATAAATACAAAAAATATCAACAATATCACAAGAAAACAATGCGTTGCCCAATTTAAAAGTGTATAAAAAATTAATTAATTGATATTATTCAATAGCCCATAAGGTTGTCATACAATACAAAATAAAAAAATAAGTTATGATATAATATAATAATAAATATGTTCATATCATTCATAAATAATATATCTATATAAGTATTTTATATGTAGGTACCTATGTAATATATTATTATTGTCTTTATATTATTACTTGGATTGCAATAAAATAAAACAAAATGTCTGACTATATAATTTTACGATATAGGAATATTTTTTTATAGAAGTTATTATCTTCTACATTTGGATTTTACTATCACTAATAATACGTTTTGACAAATAATTTTATTTTACGTTACAATATGACATTCGCAGAACTATATTGCGTTATAACATTTTTATATATCGATATTCAAATAGGAAGGTAACTTTTATATTAATACTAGAGTTAAAACCGTCATCGTTATGAGAATACAAAAAATCTTCTAGGTACGAAATGGAATTTTGGAATAAAATAATAATAAGTAGGTAATAAATAGGAACGGTGTATTGTGAAAGAGGGACGCCCGGGCCGACGGAACCCCTGCGGACGGAAAAACAGTGCTCTTTTTGGCCAACTATCATTGGGCATTCTCAAAACTTCCTATGACAACAATATCAGAGCGCAAGGAATGTCGTGGGAAGAGGTGACGCAATTGGCACAGAGACGCTCTGAATGGAGGAGGCTGGTTTCTGCCCTGTGCTTCCGAGAGGAGCGTTGAGGGCGATGATGATGATGATGATGAGGTAATAAATAGTTTTTCTTCATGTCAATCCACAATAATGATTACATACAATATCTATACAATAATGGATGAGAGTAAATAATATATTCTTACTATTAAAGTTATAGGACAAGGTTTTTCATTTGCGACATATTCTTTTATACATTTTTTTTGTATTTCTTAGTGTCCTCAAAAGCACGTATTTCATTACGTTAAATATTATGATAATATTTCGTCATGCACATGAAAATATACATTTTCCGTCAGTTAAATTTGTCGTTAATATTTAAACACTCACGTCGTGAATTGAAGATAAAATAAAATAAAAACGTAGCTACATATGTAATTTTGTCTCCCACTCCTGTAAAGGCAGGTTTTTGAAGAAATAAACGCACTTTTACATCCAAATTCAGCGGTGAGGTATGCAACCCATTCTTAAATTCTTATTTTTTATTGCCACAGAGAGTAGGTACGCCATGCATGTTTTTTACAAGCAGTTTGTCGGCCGACACCCTCACCAACTTGTGGGAGATGCCATGATAAGATGAGTGGAAGGAATACTATATCTTACCAGTAGTAAGTAAGGCACAACATGAGTCCCATACCATAAATACAAAGGCCAGAGCCAAGTTTCTACCTGACTGTACACAGTGAAATGGAGTAGGGTACATATGTAATCCTTTACTGAAGTATTGATTCCAATAATATTAGGCTTGATACAGGGTGACCACCATCCACAGTGTATACTCACAAAATTGGTATAATTATTTTCCAAAAAATTAACATCGAAAAGACTGGCATTGTCATTATTCTCAAAAAAGAAAACAGAAATGAAATAGAAAAAATCAAGTGTTTATTAATTTTTTCTACTTTCTGAGAAAACTACCGATGCATAAACGTACATTTGAATTGAGAAAAAATATTATCCAAGTGGTGTGTTTTAATACAGAAAAAGCTAAAAAGAAAAACATAATGTACAATTGAGTTTGTCGGTAGCCTGGAGGTAGAGTCTCGGCCTCGTGAACAAGGGGTCCGTGGTTCGATACCAGGTGCCGGCAAACTCCCCTTTCAAGACACATAAGCTTTTAGTAGGTAGCTTACTGCGAAAGGTGTATAAGGTTGTATTTAAAACAAAAACCCAGATATATCTTTCTTAAAAAAGAAAAAAAAATGTTAAACTCCAGCTAATCGACCAGGTATTGTATTAGTTGATCACACATCCCGCAAAACATACATCATAGACTTCTCTTTACCACAAGATGACAATCTGAATAAATCTGAGGAGAAAAAAATAAAAAGTTATCTTGATCTTGCTCACGAAATCAAAGATATGTAGCGGATATTTTATCTCCATAAAGACATGTTACGCCCTGTAAAACAAGTTATTATTATTATTATTTATTGATATTATATTAAAAGGGATACATAATAATATTATGTTGGTAGGTAGATGATAATATCAGTTTGTCTTTTTGGGTAGCAATTGATAAATATTAAATAGGAGATATATTTCAGTAGAAGCATTAGGTAAGTATTATAAATGGTATCATTTGTTTGGGAGGCACTATTTAGTTAAGTACTTACTTACTATTATATATTATTATACATTACCATGTATCTATATGTATATATACTTATACGAAGTCCACAGGGATATTTATTATTTAAGCGCCTCACGATTCTGTTTCTACAGGATGTTTATAAAACAGTGTTACTTTGTTTTTCGTTGATTAATGATTCATATGAGGTTTTTCAGTTCTCGATTAAGAGTGCATTGACGCGAAAGTATAAGAAATGTTTATTTCGTCCATTAGGTTTCAGATGACCACTCAAATTGTTCTCTTTCTTCATTGTTCCTCTAACAATGACATTAGAGCATAAGGAGTGTCTTAGACAGAGATGAATCAATTTAATTAATGGTTTTGGCTTATCAGGATTTTAGTAAAAACATTTCATTTACAAGTAATTTTTTTCTAATTTAACAAACCTATATGTTATTGTCTCTCGGTGATATCACCGAGAAACAATACCTCCTACCTGTTAAAAGATTTAAAATGGATACGGAAATAAATCAAATTCCAAGTTAAATGCAAGGCAACCACTGTACCCAGTAGTATCTAGAGAAGGTATATGTAGTATGAAAGGTTGTTAGGAAGCAAGGTTATATTATATTATAGTTGTTATTAGTTACATTCTACATAAGTAAGTAAGTATGACTGTAGATGTAGGTGTGGATATCTTCACGAGGTGAAAATTAAACCTCTGGGACCATTAGCTTCACAAATCCACCATCTAATGGACATTCCCTTTTGTGTTAAACAGCTCGCTACTGTCCTTGATATTATTATATATACCAATACATACTCACGTACAACTATTCTGCTACTAAAAACACAACCTTTTGATTTCGTGCCATAAGATAATAATTGTTTTAGTGATAAGAATTTTATCAACTTATCTAATCCTTCACACCACACCCTTTGCGAACTATGCAGAGAACACCGAACGCAAATTCATTAACGCCTATCCTCGCCATATCTTTAACTTCCGCAGTTTCTTATAGATACCCTAAACATTTCCTTTCAGGAACATAACCATCTCTGAAAATTTATTTAAATTTTTTAACACCTTTTCTCAGACAAATCAACTTTCTACATCGATTTTTTTTTCATCCATTTGCTGCACATCTAAAAAGCGCCACATTCTATCGATAAATTAATATCATTGACCAGGACTGTGAAATCAAATAAAGTAATCAAATTTTATCCATTGAAACATAAAAAATAGTCCGATTTAAAAACAACTCTCAATATACTGCCTCTTAGCTATTTTTTCAAACAAGGATGTGTTTCCACATAAATACAGTGTGGTGAGCTCTCGTGCACATTAATCACCAGTGCCGACTTAGTATCTATGTACGTGACGTCATCATGACCCTAACACATGACAGGTGTATGAAGAGACTCTATGTATGGTGTACAAATATTATATCAAAAAGTAGATCTATCACATCCAACGCAGTTAACACAGTTACAGAGATAGCTACACTACTGTGTAGGAGAAAATAGGGTAGTTCTAGGCGTTATTGTAGTTTTGTAGATGTCCATGATGGATTTGGCCTTTTTTGAAAAAAAAAATGATTTCAGATGACTCGCTCGTCACCTTACCTTCTTGTTATAGTATTTACCTCAACAAAGATTCACTATCCACATCATAATAATTGCTAATACAAATTGTAGAGACATATTTTAACAGTAAGTTTTGTCTTTGGTTTCAAGTCAGCTTTTATTCTAAGCCAAGATTTTATTTATTGCCTAAATGAACGTTACAAAGGTGTCTGTCAATTTATATTAAAACAATAAACAAAAATAATAATAACAAAAGTAAGAAGATGATTTATCACCAGTGTTACACTGTCACCAACAACGCAAAGCCTCGTGACTAACAACTTTCTATAGAATCCACCCCCCTTAGGGGGCGCCTCTACACTCTGGCCCCTTGGCCCCCGACGCTAACTAATTGATGTATTCATCCACTCGCAATGACTCTGCATTTTATATCTTCAATATTTACTTAATGTATACTTAGGTAGGTACTATCATTTATTTTATAAAACTTGTTAATAATTAACTCGAAACCATTTGAATTACTACTACTACGACAATACCATCACAGCATATACCACAAGTGGGGTAATCAGCAAATAAGATCCATGTAATAAGTCTACCTTGGTACGGGCTCATGCTCAGTTCGGTAGATTTAATGATACACATACTTATAATGCTTTAAAATACTGTTAATAAAATTAATAAATAAAATATACAAGCTGTTCTCTTCGTGCCAATAAAAATATTTAGGCATTCTATATATAAATCCTTTGTTTATTATATTTTTTTTATACGCAGTACTCCTCGATACAGGGCAACCTAGTGAGGCTGCTGCAACATACGAGGTGTAGCCATATTGCTAATAAATTGTCTCAATATTTGTACATTGTTATTGATTTATTGATTTTTTTTTTTTTTTTTAAAAGATATATCTGGGTTTTGTTATAAACCCAAATACAACCTTATACACCTTTCACAGTAAGCTAAAAGCTTGTGTCGTGAAAGGGGAGTTTGCCGGCACCTGGGATCGAACCACGGACCCCCTGTTCACGAGGCCGAGACTCTACCTCCAGACTACCGACGAACTCAAGTATTCGATTAAAGTATTTATTTATTATTTATTTTTTTATGTAGGAAATTTAATTGAACTTCTAGGAATTTATGATAATTTTTACATTTGCATTCATTTCTCTGTATTTTATTGCAAAACTAAAATACATGTTCTTGAAATATTCAGGGTGGGCGACAAAACTCATCACTGAATTTAAGACGTATAATGACTTTATTTTTTAAGTAACACTAATCATTGAATTACATGATGTACAATAAATATCTTTAAAAAATGTATGAAAAAATACACGAAAATTTAAATCATAAATTATTCTGCAATGATGTACTTATATTTTTTTAATACAGGTTTTAGTGAGACGACACTGTTTTTTGTTTCTCAGAATGAGCAAAGATTTTGATCTTCGTCCGTATATATGTATTTAAGTACCTAATTAGAAGCCACTTCTGTTCAGCGGCAGTTCCTCCTTAGAAGCTTTGGTACGGCATACTCTCTTTGTAAACTCGATCAATTTACTTTTTTTGTATCATAGTTCAATGAAAAAACTGTTGAAAAATATATAAAACTGTATTTAAAAAATGTAGTACATCTTTGTTCATAATCGTGATGAGAATCGAGAAAGGAAATTGACGTTTACTTTGTGAAGTTATTCGTTATAATTCCACCGTGCCCCCACTACTCCGACCCACCAGCCGCCTTTGCTTCTGTTATCTACCTAAATCTCGTTTTTACTCCAATACGAATTAAGTAATTTTATTATTAGGTAAGTATAAGTAAGTAATACAAAAAGTAATTTAGATCGTAATGAGTGTAAGAATGTAATAAACCATAATAGTAGATCATTTTGAATTACGGAATTAATGGGAATTTATACTACTACTATGTATCTACCTACTTACTTAATGATGGCAAAGTGCTAAGAATAATAATTATACAAAAAAGTCTTTCAATGTGCTAACATTAACCCCGTTAGTAACTATACTTATCTGGTATGGGAGGAAAATGATTCAGCAGTATTTTCGAATAGACACATATGTACCTATTTATTTATTAATTTATCAATTAAAAAAATGTTACCACTAGTAACTATATTCTTCTTCTTCATCCCTCCAACGTTGGCAATCACCTTTAACCTTCTGCAGCTGACGTGCCTTAAATTTCACAAATTTACTGACGTGGTAGACTGTTGGACACCATTTCAACGTCATTTTTTTTGTCAAACTAGTGTTAAATACCTAATTAATTGGTATTGTCTAAAAAATATATTCATATATTATATTTCTATTCAGTTAAATGTAGAAAAGAACAACATTTTTCTATTAATAACACCATTTATTGTTTTTGGTCAAAATCAGTTCGCAAAATCAACCAACTACTAAAAAAATATTTTCAAAAATAACATAACTAAAAAATAACAACAACTTGCATTTATTATTAAAATTTACAATTAAAGTAATCATAGATAAAAAATTGAGTAAAATCTTATGGTCAAATAAAAAAATACACAGCTTTAAGTTTTTACATTTTTTCTTGACATAGTTCACATTTTGGCTGTGAGCATGGCAGGCAAATCGGCTTGAAACAATCACAACATATGTATTTGGTTTGTCTTTTTATTTTTGTTGTGCAAATATTGCAAAGCTTTCGTGCACTTGTAGAAGTAGATTGTGATTTTGGAGGTGCAAGAGGCAGATTCTCGCCCATAACTCTGCTCACTGTTATTCGCAGTTCTCTTGGCAGTCTTTCATTATACGCTCGCGCCTTCATGTGATCTGATACTAAACTACGTGACATATTCAATAAAAAAGGTACTTCTTTTCATTTAACTCTCACTATTATCACACGATTGATATAAAACAATTTATAGAAGCAAGAATATATCAAGCATTTTTATCAATTTCATCCACAAAAACCGAAAGGATGAAGCTGACCAATACCCATTAAGTAGGCACTTATTACCATTGACAAATGTTTTTTTGTAAATATTTTGATGTTGAATAAAGATTATTATTATATTATACGGAAGGGAGAAATAAAGGTGAAATACAGATCATCATCGTCATCACATCATCTCTATAGGTATGCACCTGCAATTCAAACCCGGCCATCATCATGTACGCACCTATACACCGACGCATTATACCTACAACTATACATAACATACAAATAACATAATTTTACTATGAAATAACAACATCTAAAAACGGTCTTACTGACCTGTAGCCTGGGAGACACTATGGTTTTTTTTCAATTTTACTGACGTGGTAGATTCACAGACACATACCTTAACACTGACGTGGTAGACTAGTAGACACCTCCTTGCTGTATCACAGAACCTACACTCATCTCAACCGCTCATTGCTAACTGATCCCTCCACGTTGACGAAATATTAAGGTACTAAGCGTGCCGGGATCGTAACTATAAATATATACATGTTAAGGACAATTTTGTGATATGTGGTGTCTGGTAGACTACCACCTCAGCTGCAGAAGGTTAAATAAATAACTGTATTTAATTTACATTCAGATTGTTCCTATTATATTCGTATTTTAATTGGAATTTTTCGAAAAATTTTCTCGATTTTTATTTCCTTTTCTTTTTCTCTATGGCATAGTTCTGTAACTCTCAGCCCTCGGAGCAATTAGTAGCGGACCGCGGAAAAAATATTAATGACTTTTTTTTGTAAAAATATTCCATAACCGAAGAGATTGTAATATATATTATGTCAAATTTCTACACCTTTTCCAAAATTTGGTGACGGGGGGTAGACATTTATAATAGTGTAGTGGAAATCATCAATTAATTCTGAAAATCTGATAACTAAACAAAAAGTCCTCACTTTGGTTGTGGTAGAATAATCAAACGTAGACCGATCCGCGACGATAAAAATATTGTAGACCACTGTTCTATGGTAGCTTACCATGCCAGAAAATTAAAAATAAGTTATTCTAAACATAAAACTAATTTGTTTATTTATTTGAACAATTATGTAAATCTGTGTATGGTTTATAAGATGCTTGTACAAAAGAAAATTCTAACAATCTGCTTTCTATTTATATACACAAGTACTTATATACATACATAGTACCTACAAATATAAATACTTCATAATACTATGTACAACATTGTTATATTGTGAAGTATATAATAATAATTATTACATAACAAAGTAGGCAGATAAGTACCAGAAACAGTTTGTCTAAACCAGGCACCTTACTTTGCTTCATACAAATTATTATATCGCTCTGTTACGCGGAATTAACCAAGTCATTAAAACTAATTACCACAAACTCACTACGTAGGTACGAGTACAACTCTCTGCTGCTTCTCTATAGAGGAGAGTGAACAACGAATTATTATTGTGTCAATGTACGTACATAGTATTCACCATGGTGATATAACATAATATTAAAGAAAACCCTGCGATATGACAAAGATTTGGACAGTGAAAAGAATTTATTGTCAATTTTTATCCATAAATAGGCACTAGGTATATTTTAATGTCTAAGATCTTTGTCCACTGAATACATTAGGTATACACATTTTTCGGCAACATAGTGATAAGAGAGTCAAATAATTTGAAAAGTTTGTGATTTTGAGGAGCGTAGAAAGAAGGACAACGTATGATCATTGTACGAACTAGGTGAAACGATGTGATTGAGAAGATTGTCTACGCTGTTGCATTTTTTTCATAGAGAGAAAATTTGCTCATTTCTGATACGGTTTTTTTGTGGTTTTCCCCATATCGCACAAAGGTAAATGCTGGAGATATTTTCTTAAAATCTACCCACAACAGTATTTAATATTAGTTAAGAATCCATCGTTCATTAGGTACTACAGTAATATGTAACACAAAAGTCTGACATTATTTCTACTATTTTGAGTGTATTTAAATGGAATTTTTTCACTTTCCTTTAACCTGATGGTGAGAGTGAAAGCTCTTGAAAGCCAGCTCACGATTAGTAAAGTCGCTGCGGAATTACAAAATATAAACGTTTTGTTTTTATTTATATGTAACATGAACATCCACCTAGTCCCGTCGGTCGACAATATTAACTATTCTGTTATCTCATAAATCATTTTGTTCAATTTAATTAGGTGTTTATTTTTTGTTGGACTACTGGCTACACACTACTGGGATATGGCGTGATGGGATAGATAGAGTGAAATATATTATTCTTCAAGCATAGAAAATTTAAGCATATTATCGCCATGCACCTAACAGGACATTTAAATTCTGTACCTGAGAGCCATTTAGTCTTAAGTACTAAAATGCCATTTTCAAATTCAATTTTTTAATCGAAAAAATCTCAACATTTTACTAGTAAAAAGCTATTATATGGTATATACAGCTTATTACATAGATCCTATAGTATAGACCCTAAGCATTTATGTACTTAAGACTGAAGACATTTGTCAAAAATGCACTTGAGTCCTAATGGCTCTCAGGTACAGAATTAATCTTTGGTCCCTTTAGTAACGTAAGATGTTCACAGTAAATTAATTGTATAAACTTTTACACACTAATGAAGGAACTTTTTATTTTTTAATGAGACACATTGTATATCCTGTAACATAAAACTTAAATTATGCGATACATGATTTTGAGTACAGGTAATTGTACTTCATATTATATGTATGTATGTACAAGGAACATTATGATTTTATATATTAATATTAATAACTTCCTTGCCGATAGCGTTTTGATATTGCTTTGCTTTGTAAGAAATTAAGATATTATACTCGTAGTACACACGTTGTATAGCATTTGGTGAGTTAGAATAATTTTTTTTTTTTTTTATTAAATTGATGCAAACGAAATATTATTTACTTTGCTATTTAATTTCCTTACTTTGAATATATATTTACGATAGAAAAAAATCCATTCCGTTTCAAGAGTTCTTTCCTTAAATTTAATTTAACTCTAACCTGTTTGGTTTTGAATAATTTGAATTGTTGAAATGTATTTGTACATGGGCTCATAAGTATGTGATGATATTATTGTAATATAATGTAGTTACTTACCCACACCCGTGCTCATGAAATAATTCATACTGTTTATCTCTGACTTACTAGCCAAGCCTAATAAACCTAATTCTAATGTTATAGTGACTACTACCCTTCTGCTCATTTAACACTTACTATTAGCCTTACTACTACTATTACTATACCATCACGGCATATCCCACATGTGGGGTAGCCAGCAGATCAGCTGCATGTAAGAAAAATGCAAACTGTCCTCTTCGTGCCAATATAAAATCAAGACATTCAGGATGGGTGGCTATTAGCCTTATCCATGGCTTAACAAAAATTTACTAAAAAAATAATTTAGGTATGCCATGTTACATCATATACAGTTGGCCAAAAAGAGCACTGTTTTTCCGTCCGCAGGGGTTCCGTCGGCCCGGGCGTCCCTCTTTCACAATACACCGTTCCTATGACAACGATATCAGAGCGCAAGGAATGTCGTGGAAAGAGGTGACGCAATTGGCACAGAGACGCTCTGAATGGAGGAGGCTGGTTTATGCCCTGTGCTCCCGAGAGGAGCGTTGAGGGCGATGATGATGATGATGATGTTACATCTGAAATATTGACAACAATGTTTAATGTTTATTAATGTTTAATGTTTATTTTTATAAATTTGTACCAGTTCATTTTTTATCATTTTTATTATTATTGTCTGTCAAATTGTTTTTTTTTTTAATTTGTTATATGTTTAACGTGTAAAAGGCTCACGCCGTGTACAAGTGATAAATAAATAAAATAAATAAACAATTATAGATGTTCATTTTTTTCTTACTTAGATAAATTGAAACAAGCTTTTCATTCTACTGTAGATTAAATAACACGAAACAACAACATAAACTCGCGCATTGCACAATATTGTGTGTTCAGTAGTAATGATGTCATGTTTTTTTTTCTTTGCATACTATTTTTGTGCAATAAAGATTTTTATTTTTATTATTATATTTTAATTATTCAAATTCTTAGCAAGTGGTGGTTCCGAAATACAATTGACAGCCGGGAACAATTTACGTTGATTGTATTTAAAATAATAATCAATGAACAATATGGAACTTATAAATAAATTTAAAAAAAATCGAAATAACTCTAATCTCTAGATATTTGTGTGTTATGTCTTTTTACTAAGACAGACTCAACTAATGGAATAGCAGCAGGTAATTATTCCATGATTATGAGAACGGGTGCTATAGTGAGATTATTTATTTGGGAATATTTAATATCATAATAGTATGATTATAATATTATAAGCAGGTAAGTATTATTTGTTTGTTTGTTAGGTAGCGAGGTAGGTAATATTAGGTATTATTGTAATAGATAGGCAGACAGGTAGGGAGATCCCTAAGAGGTTGTAAGAAATATTAATATTAATTCACCTTCCCTATGGGCTTATCATTTATCTGGATGCTAGCTTTCACCTTTATATTCATAATAATTCTATCAACATTTTAGAATACCTACATTATATTTACATACATACCTACTAAGATTATGAAATATTTATATATACTAGGTATAGGTGTTGAGATCAAAATATTATACTAGTAGGTACTCCTATACCATCGCGGCATATTCTACAAGCGAGGTAGCCAGAAGTCCAGCTACATGTTATAAATATGCAAGCTGTCCTCACCGTGCCATTAAAAAATCAACACATTCAGGATCGGTGACAAACCTCATTGTTAAATTTAAGATTTTAAATTTTCTCGAACACACTGAGAAAAATACTAACGAAATTTCCCAACGACTTGTTTGCGAAAAGTTAATATTATAGATTCGTACTAATAAATCGTTTATACTATCTCTGGTTCTAATCTGAAAGTACGAACCAATGATTCGTTGTGAAATTTCGTTAATATTTTTCTCAGTGCAGCCTTTAACATGACACTCAAAAAATTAGAGAACACAGTAGAAAACCTATTTTATTTCTAGGATTCACTGTCGGTGTTTAGGTAGTAGAATTCCATTGCAAAATAAATAAAACAAATGTTTAATTCTACTATTAGATTTACTAACGAGAGAGACGTCTTTCGTCTTGCTAGATTGGCAATGTCCTAACAAGTTGTTGTTTAATTTATTTCGTTATTTCTAGGAGTCACAGGCAAAATTTTATTTTTTTCGTACAATTCACTTGGTAAGGAAATGAAATGCATACATAGATATTGTATCGATATATCGATATTAAAAATCACCTGTATCGATATTAAAAAAAACTCACCATCCACGCTATTTCAATAGGTAATCAAACAATTCGCTCAAAGATTTTACTCTGCCGGGGGTTCTCCGGAGCAATTTCTATGCCATTTATATAAGTACCTAGAAGTTGGAGAAATTGTACTCGTGTTAAATTATGATAGTAAATTTCAATGATTTGATGTGATAGCTGTAAGTTGAAGTTTCCGATTTTTTTTCATGCGAATCAATTGTGTTTGCAAATGATCGTAATGATCGGTCATTTGTACACAATCTATTTGACAATAAGTCCCAATGTGTATGATCCATTTTCTACTATTATTGGCAGATAACTAATACTAGAGGAAGGAAGAAAATAATAATACATACATATAATCCTAATAGATAGTCATTATTCAACGTCATCCAATCCAAGAAATGGTTCCGATTATATACCTAATATTGAATCTACTACTACCGCGGATATTTCAGATGTTAGTAGACTTATATTTAGGAACACTTTTGTAAGACAATTTTCTCGAAAAGGCTTGTAGCTGAAAAGACTTCTAGAGATGAAATAGAGAGTAAAATAGAATCCGGATCCAATTCAATCCAATTGTCATTTAAAGATCCACCTGGGAGTGCAAGGCAAAACCAGTTTCTTCGGATCCTTTCCAATACAACTTCCTAATGATTAGAATACGTCTTTCTAATAGGAATTTCAGTATTTTGTGCTTTTTTGTCTAACATTTTCAACGGATATTTTAAACAAGATGAGTCAGGGATAAAAAATAATATCAGACGAAAAATTAAATATAAGACAGAAACCTCGATTGGAGAACCATGTCAACACAATGCAACATTGTGTAAAATCTAATCGGAAAAAGTGAGGAAGGTGTCCCAACGCTTACGAATTGGCTCTAGGCTGGTTTAAGTGATCACTTTCACCAATTCAACGTTCACCAATTTCACCATTCTCACTGTCACGATGTGTAAGGTCCACCAATCGAGAGACGCTTTAGATTAGATTTTACACAATGTTGCATTGTGTTGACATGGTTCTCCAATCGAGGTTTCTGTTTGGTTTTGTCATTTGCACCCAAATCCGGTTAATCAATAAAAAAATTAGTAAATATTCTAAACATTTAAATATCAGATATTCGGTTACTGTGCAGTGTTTTATTTTGTAAATAACATTAATGAATCTAAGAATTAATACAAATTTACACGAAATCCCCGTCACATTTCCTTTCATCTGAACCATTAGAAGTAATACGCAAATTGAATCCAAATGCTTTGTAATGGTTTTTAATTAATTATTTTTGAACAAAATGTAATATTGCTTTTTGTAAAGGTATGTATGTACCAATTTATGTATATAGGAATAAGAATTAGGTTTTAACGATAAACGAACTAATTTACTTCAGTTAAAATTGTAAATTGTATTGTTTTTTTTTACTTTTAAGTTAATCTAATTTTATTGTTTAACTGTTATATGAACTTTCGTTAAATTAAGTTCGTTACCTTTTTTTCAACGAATTTTTGAAGAGCTGGTATCTATAATGTAAATGTTGTTTTTAAGAAAGCTTGATCAATATTTTTCTTGCTCTTAGCTCCCGATTTTTTCGCGATGGGGACAGTTTTTATTTTGTAATTTGCATTACAATTTCAAAGATATCAATTACTTGATTCGTAACAAAGTTAGCTTTTTCGTTAACCGCTTTGGGATTAATTTGGTTAACGATATCAATAGCTATTTACAGCTGAATGTTCTGTCCATACAATCGTTACAGTAATACAATGCCTATTGCCTATATACAAAATATTTAAAGTTAATTATTTTCCTAGAAATGGGTGAGTAGGAAGAATTTTAATTTAATTAAAGATTGATTAAAAATAAATTGAAATTACTCGTGTAGTGAAATAAATAATTTATTATAATGTCATGATCAGATTATTCTTTAATACAAAACTCTAAGTTTATTGTGTTCACGCTATGAATAAAATGTGGATAATATGTTTTATTCATATGTTGTAGGAACGGAATGTTGTGAAAGATATACGTCCAGGTTATCGGAAACCATTCATATCAATTATCAAATATCATTAACATTTAATTAATTACGAGCTGACCCAGCGAACTTCATACCGCCTAACAATCAATGAATGATTATTATTTTTAATCTCTTTACAATCTCCCGTGATTGTTCAAGTGTGTCATCGTAGGTATAATATAAAAAAATAAGATTCATTTATGTTGAGCAATTTTACTTAACTCCGATTTGTTTATTTATTATCTGCTGTAATATATGTACCTAGATACTATTTTTTTTGGTAGATACCAATCCATTTTAAATTTATGAAAATTCTCATCCATGATTTTTTCAATATTGAAATTTCAGAACCACAGATGTTTGATTATGTATAATTCTCTTAACTTTTTTTATTGAAATTAAAAATGTATGGCGTAAATAATTTTCTAGATATTTTAATAGCTACCTAATCGGCTATTCGGGGTGGAGAAGAATCCAACAAATCAGAGATCATTCAAATCGGTACAGTCATTCTTGAGCTCTAAATGGTGTAACTAACCAGACTTTCTCTCATAGAGATTACTCAGATCTGTTTTAATGGAAGTGTATAAGTCACATTACATGTTAGCAAAATGTGGATGTTGGCGAATATATTCAAATTGCTCCGTACCTATAAATTGTAGCTATGTGTGTATCCATATATTATGTTTGCTTTGTATGTAAAATGTTTATAAGCTAGGTAAATATGATTAGATGTTTAATCCTTTCTGTCTAATAAATAGTGTGAATATATTAAATATTATAATCATAGTGTATGAATGAGTCTATAATATTTATGTACATTTTCCGTACACACATACAGTCATATTGTTAACGTTAAAGAGAGAGTGTAGAATATCTACCTTAGTAACAATGGCGTACTATTCACATGTGCGAAATAGGACCACATGCTTCAAAAATGTGTAGATGACTGCAAATTTTCTTCTCCACGTCACATAGTTTCTCGAACTCAATTTATTTATATTTATTCATTTTATTTTTTACTTTACAAAAATTCACGGCATAAACCTATTAAGTACATTTCAAGATACATATAAGTATCTACATAACGTTTACAAGGAGGTACAAGAGCAAATAAAACACTTAATATTACACTAAATAAAACGTTTCCTTCCCTTATCTTATTTATATGTATTATTTTCTTCTTATCTATAGATATATAAATATATTTTATTTGTTGTTTCGTGTGTGAGTGTGTATTCTGTTTCACTTAAATATTGTTTTTGATTGTAAACATGTGTCTCAACTATACAACTGGTTTGTTGTTAGAAATAGCCTGCTGGCAATAAACTTGCCATTTGTACCATGTGAAAACGTACCTACAACAAAAATAATTCTATTTTTTATTTTATTTTTAATTGTTAAAGAAAGGAAGGTACCTATTGAAAAAATTAACGCATATCACAAAAAATCTTGAATGCAACCAAATAATAGATTAAATAATACTACTATATATCGATTACAAATATTCATTACGAAAGGACAACCAATAAAAAAAAATTAGTGCCGTCACTGCTTAGTTTAAATAGTATGTATTTGTATGTGTTGTGTGACGGAAATTGTTAATAATTTTCTGGTTGACGCGGGAACCTCCCCTGCCATGTACACAGCCTTATCCTAACAACCGATAATCCGTTATAACGTCAATCAGGTCTTACAACAGCCAAACTATGTATAGGTACATACATACCTACATGCTACAAAATATATCAAAACATATTAACTGCAAACACACCTATTAAACTACATACATGCATAGGTAACTACATAATATGTTACCAGAAATAATTTTAACGTTAGTAAAATTACATACCTACTTCCTAAATTATAATGCAAATAAGATTCGTTATAGATAAAAAGATTTGGTCAAAAATGTCTTGGAATGGGGCAGATATTTTAACTTCATAATGCACGCAGTCGAACAAGAGTGAGGTGAGAGGAAAGATTTGGTTTGCTCAGAATAAGAAACGTTCTGTAACAAGTGATCAGTCTTTGTAAATAAAACTTGACAGACGCTAGAAGGAAAAGATTATTAATGTAAATATTTCGTTTAGATAAATCATCATGCTCACACAATCCCTTCTACGTACCTACGTAGGTACCTACTGCTCGAGACTATTAATCGATACTTCATATTTTTAGTTCTTTGCTTTTTCCCTCCAACTGGCAATGCCGTGATTTTAATTAATTTAAATGCGCAAGGATTTAAGACAGTACCTGGGCATTTTCAATTTTTTTTGCTTCGTTACGAAGTGGAACCTAAAAAAGTATGTGTAACAAATTATGCCTGATTTTGTATTTAAAATATATATACAACAGTAACGGACGTGAGAAATCAATTACTTTTAAGTTTTGTGTTTTCTTTTTGTCAGGAAATGCGTTTTGGTGAAGAAATATCTCAAGAAATTTCCATTACATCACACAATTCAACGGGGTTTTAAATAAAAACATTTTAGTGAATAGTTGTCGAAAGTATTTAATATAGTTATAATCACAACATTCTTTAACTTTCGCTGTCCTGTGATGTACACTACGTTGACATTGCCCCTTATTGTGTGAATATCTTCGTAAATACGCTAATCCCATTTATGATATTTTAGCTAATCCTCCGTCATATATTTGTTAATTGAATAAAAGAATCGCGAAATAAAAATATTTATTGGTTGCGACACAATAAAATATTTTGTAGTTGAATCCGGCGAAAATTTGTCGTATGCATATTTGTATTTATGGCGCGAAAATGTGTATAACATACTTTAATGAACATGATGAATAATCCTGGCGCTATGATCGACTCAAACTGTATTTTAGGTATGTAATTTTTAGTACAACATTTTGACACCGCGGCTCATCTTCGTTGTACTCCTGGCGACACATTAGCTGTGTGCGTGAGTCATTTCGTATCCTTGGTATGTTAGTGTTGTCTACAGAGTGATAATAAAGTATTTGTGATCCCTAATTCCGATAAATATTTATTTATTTTTAATGTTATTTAAATTCTAAACATGTAATCATAAATCAACATTTCACATATAAACACATTTTAGACAATATACTCCACTCCTTTTAAGCATCCTAATGTTTGTGTAAGGAATATTTTTTTATTTATTTATTTGTTATTTTATCAAAAATATTTCCATTATTGTTTTATTTTATTTTTTTGCTACATTGCGCTCATTGATAATATATTTTATGTTATTTTAAATTAAAATATTTTATTTCCATTTAGGTAGGCACTTACACAATAATTTTGATGTGCGAAACTTATGAATTATTTATGTACTTACTTGTTTATAATTTTGTTTTCTTACTTGTGTATGATAATGTTTAGTTAGGTACATCCATATTATTCTGTTGACTTTTAGAGATTGACATATTTATCATTAAGTGTAGGTATGCATAAGATCAATAATATTTATTAGGTTTTATTTACCTCTTGATTAATAACTTCGTATCTAAGCATTATGTATGTTCAAAAATGTTCACGGTTATATCGTATTATGTTTATTTTTAATTCTGTTATAAAAAATAATAATTTTAAGTACATGTACATTAAATACCGTATTTATTACATGTGATCATATTTCTAACTGATTGTGTAATTTAATAATAAATTTAATATTAATTTCATGTCGTATATATAAAATATTATATTTTATTTGAAACACCTTGTCGTTGTCGCAAATATTATCCGTTGAAGAACGCTGCGCAGTAGATCATTACGCACTGCACTCGTGTCGTCTCATTCTTTCATTAGTTTGCTGCTGTTCTAGACGCCGGATGGACGTGTGGATTGTTACTCAAATTTATGACGATCATTATTTTGCATGTTCCGATGTTTTTTTTCCATTTTTCAGTCCTTATAATATAATATTTGATACATATATTCACATTTATATGTAGATACAATCTTTATAATTGCTGGTAAAAGCAAAAAAATGTAAAATATTCCATTTTTATGACTAAAAAAACAAGTAATTCAATAATGTACACTGAGTGTACATCACCGGAGCGCGTGGATTTTTTTGCGGCCGTAAGGGAAAGGTTAAGAAAATATATAATTTTATTAGGAAAATAACGAAAAATGTCACATTTTCTGTCCAATTGGTCCATTACGTTACGTTTTGTACTATACAGTAATGAGTTTTCTTATATTCTACACTAATTATGGCAAATTTGTTGGTGATTTGCACTTTCCAACAACAGTTCAGTTCACATACTATATTTTATATTTTACAATAATACAGTTGTATCAGTTGTTGGAATAAAATCTAAAAAAAATAGTCGGAGATATAATAGGACAGTAACGTAATAGGAAGTCTCTCGTTACGTAATGGAAAAGTAAAGCTAACGTCGCATGATAATAATATTCATTAATTATATCAGTCGAAAATCCGAGATAAGTTTTTTGTTTTTTTTTTATATATTTTATTTATTTATTAATGCATATTCACGGCTTTCGCCTTTTACATGTTAATAAAGAGAAAAAAAATAATAACAATTAAATCCAAAATAATATAAACAATAAGTAAAAAAATGATAATAGCAATTATATTCATATGTCAGTTTATAAAAAGTAATATTATCCCGTGGAGCACCCGGTAAAGAATTGGTCTCCCACTCTTATTCGTAAGTTTTCGAGTGTCCTGTAAAAGGCAGGTGTTCGAAAAAATAAGACATTTTACATCTTAAATTCAGCGATGAGGCTTGCCATCCATCCTGAATGGCTTGATTTTATATTGACACGGAGAGGACATCTTGCATGTTTATTATATGCAGCTGGTCTGCTGGCTACCCCACTTGTGGGATATGCCGTGATGGTATAGTAGTAGTAGTAGTAGTAGTAATATTATGATCTCGTATGCAATGTCAAAAAATTATAATTATTAACATCTTTTAATATAGTCGGAAGATTAAAATATTCAATGTAAGCTAGGCTTTACAATTCCATTACGTGACAGTTTTTTTCCACCAATACATAACGTTCCGTAATGGACGTGACGTATAAGTATCGATCTCTGTTCATCCACATGTTTACACCTTGTTAGTGAATATAAGGATGCATTCGACTTGTAATTCAAAATGAACAATATTTAATATGTAATTAGAGTCCAAAAGAAACAAATAAACTCTTAACTTACCTTAGAAATCTGCGTTCGTAATGGAACACCAATTTTAGTGAGCAACAATGTGGACCAGTTTCGTCACAAGAATCTGCACAACCGACGTTTTTACACAATATAGCGGCATTCATAGACTAATATAATGTTGCCATTAATTATAATCGACACTCGATTTGACCAAAATAAGTAAAATAGAGGTTTAGAATGGCCGTGACGTAATAGGAATTCCACTTTTTGTAATTTGAAGGACAGGAAAAAAATACATATTTAACATATTTCTGGTTTGCTTTATGATATTTTATGGGACTTTATTGAATTTAGAGACAATTAAGTTTTAAATGAAGTCATAAAACCTGTGAATATAATGGGCAGACAAATATAATTTTGTTGTTAAAGTTGAGAGGTACGCTGAAGACATGTTGAAATACATCATTCCGTGTTATTTATTTACACATTAACTTGCAAAATTTAAATAGTTACCTGTTATTTTTATGCTTAACTAAGAAAAAAATCATAATTTTATCAATAATTGTGATTTCGGGCAAAACTGAAATAATTGGTCATTTAAGAAACAATTTTGAATTCTCGAGATGCGTACGTTATACTCATAGCAAAAAAATCTGAAAATGCCCACCTACCTAATGCATAGAATATTTTCCGGTAAATTTACTAGTTATACGAGTATTATTAATAAAGTTTCAATAATCTGCGGAAGTGATTACATCTTCTTTATACAAAAAGATGTTGCGAGCGAATGATGATCAAATAATTAAAATGTTAATTTCAATAACTCTCTTTCTAATTAACTTTCTCTTCACTGCTGGACATAGACTTTTTGTAAGCTTTTCTGATATTCTTGTGTATTACCTCTGCATACATCCATTTTTATCCCCCTTTTTGAGGTCGATCAATGCATCTTACTTTTTTTAGGACCATCATTATTCCAAGAGTATGAATTCAGTGTTGAATAATGATATAAATAACTACTTATCTTGATGTTCTTTATGGATTGAAGGTTCACTTTTATTAATTTGAAATAAAATATAATTTTATATTACTTAAGTATTGACTTTTATTTTTAATATAGAGAGCACAGCAAAATACAGTGTTCACTCTTACAAGATTTAGCACAGAAGAAAGAAGGAAAGTTGACATCTATACATTATATGTTTTCATAGACAAAATTAGTATGCCATGGAATAAATCCTTAACAACTTCCTTAACATTTTATTCTATTAATTTTGTTAACATAATTTACTCTATTCTATTGTAATTGTTTGTTGATTTTATCTGTTGTGTTTAGTTATGTATGTTTTGTAGAGCACATAAGGGTAATATAGGGATCTTCACTGGTTTGCTTATTGCTAAATATGTTATAGACCATTGTTTTTTTTGTATCAACTGTATGTATCCAGTAAAATTGAAATAAATAAATAAACTTACATAGCTGTCTGCCTGAAATTCTATCACATTCATTCTCGTTTAGTGAAATTAATAATACTTGTGATGTGTAATTCATGCAATATTACAATGTACCTATGAACATACAACTTTATGATAATATATAATAATATAACAAAATGTTCACTGCATAGCATAAATGAATATATATAATATGATATCGTCATTGCACAATCAAGTTGGTGTATGTGATAATGTTTCAAAATTTTAACAGTTTGAGATTAAGAACTCATTATTTTCAAACGATTAGATATACTTGATGGAAGTTCTTACTAATGTATTATTAAAAACATGTTTTAAACTTTGTTTCTTCTATCATATTAATATTTCTTCACACCGCATTCATTGTGGAGTAGGCAAAGAAAACGAAACACCAATTTGATCCTTACGTACTTTTTTTGCTTCCTGTACATTTAAATGTTTTCTCATGCAAACTCACCCATTTCTTTTTACTCACCATGCGGCCTTGAATGTTTAGTCCACGTGGTCAAGTTGCGTGATTCCCGTAAACTTGTTTTGAGCCAAATAATATAATTGAATATTTATTTTATACTTAATGTTTTTTACTAATTAATAGAATTTAAAAAAATGTTTTAAACAACAATACTCTCTATTTCTCACACTTAGGTATAATGAAATTATTTATTACTAGAGCGCTTTTGTCGAGAAAACTTGACATTGACGTCCGGTGTGGTGCGGAGGTAATCCTGGATTGGATTCCCGGCTAGGGAAAAATGAACAATAACTTCTTTCAAATTGTCCAAGGTCTGATTGTTACGTATATATGTGGTTAGTAAATTGCAATTATGTTTATCGTCGCGTTAGTGCTCATAATACAATATTCAAATCTAAATTTGGTCGTTGTTGACTAGTTATTTTCCTATACATGTTATGTTTTTATCGAGAGAACTATTGGTAATGTCAAGCTGTCTCTATTTGTTTTTAATTTTTCATTGTAAACGCATAAACCCTTAATAACAAATTAATAGTTGAACAAAACTATGGTAATGATCCAAGTTTGAGCTTCGAATAAATGAAGCTTACATTGAACGTGCAATAACAACATTAACTACATATCTACATAAACATGTTATGGTACGAGATACATTATATGTGATGTGATGGTATATGATGTGATGGCATACCATGTGCAGCCAACTGCGACAGCCTGACTGCATTGCAACTCTGTCAATATATAATACTTTTCACAATATCAGGTATTCAATATTTAATAATTTTATGTGTTGGATACCAATCGCATGTCAGATTATGACTTGTATTTAATGATATGCAACTTTCAATAGCTCGAGTACAAGAAAATATACATAAAAGCAAGCTTATAATATTATGCATACATTTAGACGCAAAGTAATTTTTTTTCGTGTATTGCCTGGAATGGGAATCGCCCTCGCATTCTTTTTTGTAAGTGTTAGAATGTCATGTTAGAATGTAAAACATCACTTTCTTCAGTTTAACGATGAGGTGTGCTGCCTATTTTGAGTGTATTATTTTTTTGTTCGGATAGAACGATTGGCAAGTTTATTACGTGTGGTTAGTCAACTGGCTTATGACGGTTTCTGGAATAGCATAAATAATAGAAAGATGAAATAAAAAAAGAACAATAGTCTATATAAGAAGAAATCACTATAAACTGATAATCTCGCCACTGCACATCATCACATTTTTGCTTGTGTATACTGCTTTGTTTATTTTGTTTTATGAATGATGATGTGCAAGCAGAATAAAATAAATAAATAAGTCGCGATGGTACCTACGTGTGAAAAGAATCTTGCTTAAAGGAAATACATCCAGGATTTATATAAAGTAACATTTATTATTAAGTACGCATGTACATAATGTACGTCTTGTGTTATGTATAGTAGTAGGTAGGTGATATGCACGTGAAGCACTAATGCTATAATAAAGATGGCATTACCCACGTGACTGATTGCAGCTCTCATACATTGCCGTACTGTAGTGTACTGTAAAAACATAGGCGTAACAAACAGAGAGGTGAGGAGGTCGAAATAACGGAAAGCAGATTGGATAAATAAATTGAAACAAGCGTTTCAATCTACTCTCGATTAAATAACGCGAGGGAGACGCCTTTCGGCTTCTTAGGTCATTCTCAACATAATGAATTAAGAAATTGAACGACGTTTATCTCGCGTTATTTAATCTACATATAGTAAAATGAAACACTTATTTCAATTTACTTAATAAAGAGATTGTACTACTTATGTACCAATAGATACTTTAAAAAAGGAAAGCAGGTGCTTAAAAAAACATTAAATTATTTAATAATAGAACTACATATTATAGTATAACACAAGTACTTAAAATAGTATCGAAGCAAGTAGTTCCCCCCCCCCCCTCCAGAAATCAAACCATAATATTATTTACCTACCTATATTATGCTCGGTCTCAATGTTATAAAGATGGGAGGTAAAAAAAGGTCAAAAAACAATTTGTTTATAAGTTTGCGTAGCTGCTGTCTCCCCATATGAAAAACCCCGGTTACCTCCATGTAGTGTAATCTGCTGTACTGCACTGTACTGTGTTACACCTTGCTGTACTATGATGTGTTATGCTGTGTAGTGCTTTGAGTTATGCACCGACTGTATTTAGTGTTGGCTATATATCATACCTACTGACGGTAAAGAAAAAGCATACAAGTTTATTTATTTAAGGTTGTATTTAAACCCAAATAAAACCTTATACATCTCTCACAGTAAGCAAAAAGCTTGTGTCGTGAAAGGGGAGTTTGGTGGTAGCAGCGATCGAATCACGCACCTCATAATTATGTACGAGGCGGAGACTGACTCTACCTCCAGGCAACCGACGAACTCGACGAATATAAATATATTAGTGTCTATACTTTATTAAAAAATTTAATACTTTCAATATGTAAATCTTATAAATAAAAATCGATTGACCATGTATGTCATTCCATAACTTGAGAACGGCTGAACCGAATTGGGTGATTATTTTTTTGTTGTATTTGTAATTACCAGGAAACTGTTTATGTGAAATTAAAATTTTGAAAAATCTAACGGAAAAGTCGGATATTCGGATTGTATTTTTTATTAAAAAAAAAAGACGTTTGTTGTATTTAAAATAATATAATAATACAAAATTACACTCACTGCTGACCAACTCCAAATTCATAACACAAGTATATTACTCACTGTGAGGGTGTCTAGATGTATTTGGGTTTATTTTAAATCTAGATTTTTTTTTTTACTAATTGCAAAACGCTTAAATTTATTTATTATAACTTTTGAATTATTGGCATGTTCAAAAGTACAAGAATAATAAAAACAACAGCAAAAAATTAATACCAAATTTCTCAAAACTCCTGAAGTGGCCTTTTTAAGTTTATTTTAAATAATTTAAAACGGTATTTCATAATATATTATTAACAATGAACTCGATTTACTCCAAATACATAGAAAGGCTTTATAAGGGTTGGCCATTTACATACACTTCAAATACTTTATTTCACATTAGGAAATTGTACAATATGTATGCTATTCAGGGAATCAATTACAAGTTAAACAAACTTAAATTGAGAAGTGTAATAACTGTGAAATAAAAAAAATATATTAAAAAAAGTTTTCAAGGAGATGACATCATAGAGAAAGTAATTGAATTACACTTTATCATGATCATAATACAAAGAATATTATAATTTTTTTAAATAAATTCTCGGAGGGATTTTTATTTTAATACATATATATTATATTGATATTATTTAATTTAATATGTACGTAGTAATAATATGAAGATGGATAACAAGATTCTAACTATGACTTATCTCAATATTCCCTACGTGCCCAGACGCCCTCTCTCCACTAAATGTACATACGTATGACACTCAATCACACAGGAGTTGTTTATTTCAATAAAATTCTCGTTTAGTGAATTCGGTTAAGATCTTTACTTACATGTTACCATTTATTTATCTTTCTACATATCATACATAAATTTGTTATGTACATAATGTTATAAACATATATTTATGTTTGTGTGAAAGTTAAATGTTTTCAGAAAATATAACGTTAGTACTCTCAATTCTTCTCTGATAAATGTTTAGAATGTTTACAATTTTTTTCATTGTTTAATCGGATTTGGGTGCAGATGACATAACCCATCAGATATCTCGATTAAAGAACCATGTTTATTCAATGTAACATTGTGCAAAATGTAATCGGAAGAAGTGAGAAAGATTGGTAGACCATACATCGTGGGCCTTTCTCGATTGGTGGACCTTACATCGTGACAGTGAGACTTATGGAAATGGTGAACGTTGTTCACGGACACCGAAAGTAATCACTGAAGCCAGCCTAGAGCCAATGCGTTCGTTGGGACGCCTTTCTCACTTCTTCCGATTGTATTTTGTCAACATGGTCCTCCGATCGAGTATAAAGATAAACCGCGTCATTTTCATCACACTAGATTTAAATTTAATGAAGGATATGTAGTGCCAAAATTCAATAATAAGTACGGAAAAAGAACATTGGAGTATAACGTGCCAAAAATACTTAATATGATGCCGGCATCTATTAAGAAATGCAAGAGTAAAAACATTGCAAAAAAAATAGTCAAGGATTGGTTGATAAAGTGTGGATTTATTTATATACATACATACATACATACCATCACGCCGCTTCCCTCGCGGGGTAGGCAGAAAGGATCGAGCGCCACTTCCTTCTATCCTTGCATACATCTTTCGCTTCCGTCACTGTCATACAATTCCTCATGCATGCTCTCCTGTTCAATGTGCTCAACACGTGACCGTCCTGTAGGATTTGATTTAAATGATCTTGCCATTTAATCCTAGGACGTCCACGTCTCCGAGCACCATTTCTCTCAGCCAAATATATCTTCTTAGTCATTCTGTCCTCATTCATTCTTTCCACGTGCCCAAACAAGATTTATTTATAACTAGTAATTAATTGTTGAATTGTAAGTTATATAGATTGATATAATTTTATTTTGATAAAGTTGATATTTTCAACCGACGGTACTTGGTGGAAATTCATGTTGAATTAATTAAAATAAAACACTTATTTGTAGTATATCCACGGTGACTTTTTATTGGACGCGAGCCGGCTTTCAAGAGCTTCCGCTCTCATCATCAGGCTGGCGAAAAGTTTCGTTCACTTTTCGCCAGCCTGATGATGAGAACGGAAGCTCTTGAAAGCCGGCTCGCGTCCAATAAAAAGTCACCGTGGATATACTACAAATAAGTGTTTTATTTTAATTAATTTTATTTTTTTTCGTTATGTAGTTATATTTTGAACCTGTAAGAGAACACGCCGACAAATCATTTTTGATTTGGCGTGACTCGTAAATTGTATTTATTTTCTTTTCTATTGTATATTATATTTGTTACCAATAATTAAAAAAAAAAAGAGATGTCTAATTGTTATCTCTGTTTTCTCCATTAGTTTTTGAGTGTCCTGTAAAAAGTTAGTATAACATCACATATGTAGATGGTATCATCTGTTTGACAGTGGGATGGTTAAGAGGGTGAATTTAGGTGAGTGTAAATGAAATAAAACGAAAAGTTAAAATTTTTGATGCGTATATTATTATGGCGGTCAAATCAAGAGAATGATGGATATTCTGATAGATATATCATTAAAATTGACAAAGAAAAAATGTCTACTTTTATTGAATACTTGCGTGTGCCGTATGATTTAATCGGCGATGTTTAATGAAACATCCATTTCCACGGCGCGAGAAACTATGTTGGAAGATAAAGGATGTCTTCAATTTGCTCCTCAGCGTTATTATTGATTGGTTTTTACCAAGGTCCTCACAGAGTCGATTCCAAATGACGGGTCCTACGACACAAAAAGTCCTGCCGTAGAAGTAGAGATCTTTGCTGAGCGTAGGGGTTTACTTGCAGGTGTTTTGAGAATGTAGATTGTAGATCTCAGAAAGTAACAGGTGTATGTAAATGGATAAACAATATTGTAGACATTTTTAGAACAATGATATACGACAATATAATATGTTATTATTATTTATAAGATTACGGCAACCCGTCCCTTGTGGGACGATTTGTGCCAAGTACAATATTTTAGGAAAATGTCACGTAATATTAAGGCATTAATTTATAAGATAATAAAGTTTCTTTTGGCGGATTTTAAAATCTTGAGATATACAGAGAGGGCATCAGTGTGTAAGAGGCAAGACATATTGATTGGAGACAATATATGTTGTTAGATTATAAATAGACAAAATGAACTTTAAATATCTATCTTCGAGTACATAATGTTATACCTAACTACAAACTACATTATCTACATTATTCTAAACAAAACATTTCACTATTTGTATTTTTTTTTTTTTTTTTTTTTTATATATTTATAAAGTTTGTTCCATTTGTTGTGAGGAAATAAATTTATTTCATTTCATTTCATTTCATTTACAAACCTACATCACAAAGGTTTGTGGAGTGTGAAAATGAATAATTTATTGGGTATAAGGTATGTACAGTACAACTGTAGACCTACAAAAGTCATAACTTTGAATTACATATATTGACAGAGACTATCTCCATTTATAACTTTTTCGATGTAGGTAGGTATCTACTTAACACGTTATGGGGTCTGTTATAAGCTTTCACGTGTGTAAATAAATAACTAGATCGCTTTTACTATCAAATATATTATTATGTATGTACTCATGAACATTGTAAAAATCTCAAAAAAATATATCTGTAATAATTTACTTTTCTACATCTTATGACATCTCATTACAGCACCTCTTATAAAATAATTGTAAGTATGTGATATACTTAGTCTTTGTCATTGTGTCATAAATAAACATGTATGGTGCGTCACACATTTTGTCACTGCAGAATTGAAGATATTGAATCTACATACATAATATACCTACGTGATAGTTTAAGATAACTTGCATTTAACAGTAGGTGTATTAGAAAATTCATAGAAAAAACTAAATCTCACAAGAGGAAAAGAAAAGAAAGAAAAGAAGAAGACTTGAAAATGAAAGTCAAAATGTGCATAATAATAAGTTTACCTATATTTTGGTGTTTATTTTGATTTCAAAATAGGAAAATGTAGAATAAAAGTAAAGAACTGCAATATCTTGAAAAATTTGATTAATTCGTCAAACATTTTTCGACCAAATATTTCAATACTTTGGGACAGTAAATATTGACAGACTATAAAATAAATTGTTTTATTATAATTAAGCAACTACATTTGTTTAACTTAAGTTTTTAAAAATACATATGCCTTGCAAATATCATTAAACAATACCTTATGTTCTTTAAAAGTCAATAAAGCTTTATTCAAATAAAATAAATAACCTAAATCCTTGAATATAATAAAGAGTATATTTTTGTGAATTATTTTTGTATGCTTTTTAACAGAAAAAAACTTTTGTGGCTCGATTATATAGAAATATATATTTATTTAATATCTCAATATACATTCCTATTATTCTTGTGTCCACATTATTTGCTCCCACATGCGAGAATTGTGAGCCATGCCATGTATTATTATGTATTATGATTGTAAGAATTTCATACATATTAAAGTGTATTTGGAGAAATCTCTTGCGAATAATTTCAAGGAATGAAACTGAATAATATTTATGGGAATTTTATTTACTTTTCATTCACAGCCTCCTTCTTCCCTCGTCCTACACCTTCTAGAACCTCTCCATCACTAAAATATAATAATACCTATTACTCGTGTTAGGTATAGCATACAAATCTAAAGCTATACGGACATATGTATAATAATATAATACACGCAACTTACGAGTCATAATAAGAAGATAAAATCACATTGAAAAGCTTTTGAACTTACATTATTTTATTTGTAAGCAGCCAGAAGATGTTTTATTATCATATCAATTTATGATACTTACCTACTTTGGTTAGGTACCTATGAATTGAGTATTGTTTCATAATTGCATGCGTACCTGGGTATTGGAAGGCGAGTCTGGACATAGATATATACGTGAATGCATGTACTGTTTACAATAATTTTATTTTTGTCTTGGTTTTTTAAATTTTTACTTTGTTTATATTTTCGGCATTAACTATATAATTATTTCTAGACATTTTGATATTATTTTAGATTGCTATAATATATATCGATTATTATATTTTGTGAGCTTTTTCGCTACCACGGTTTCGAGTTTTACTTTTTAGTAAGTATCATCATATTTTGTAAGTTTTAGATAATCGCTCGTAAATGGTAGACGCTCCATCGAAACCGCGGTAGCGAAAAAACTCACAAAATATAATAATTGATACTTACATAGTAATCTAAAATAATATCAATATGATTTAAATTTTCATTTGTTTTTATCTTTATTTGAATCTTTTAATACATAGAAGTTTCATGAATAGGTGTACAATGTAAATTATGTTCTATTTAAGGCTTTAATTATAAATAAAAATATTTTTTCTTTTAAATTCTACACACAGTGTGCGTTTCAATATGATTTCCTCTAAGCCTAAAATTAATAAGTTGTATCTTAATATACCTAACTTAGATATTAAAATATTATTCCCCTTACAAAGCGCTGTAACTGCTCAATATTGACAATATCCCCACGAGTACCTACCTCTCTTGACACCACCAGCTGTTGTCTGACTATGTATTTATATATCTAGTGATATTGAGTAGAATAATATAATATTTATACAACATAATGAAAAACTATAATTCATGTAATGCTACTAATATTTACCCACCTAAAAACAAGAGTGTCTGTCTGCTTATTTATGTAGGTTGCAATATAAAATATTAACAACAGTTCATCAAGCAATTGGGACCCTTCCTCTTAGCATCACCACTTACGAAATTAATATTGGCTTCGTATTTAAAATATAATTGCTCTGTCTTACATACATATAAATTAAAATTGTTCACACGTTTCAACCTTAGTTGGCAGATTAATCGTAAATGTTTACACACAACTTAAAACGAACAAAATTACATATTTAATATGAAAATTATGTATTTAATCTTCTTCACAAGTGTCTACAAATATGATAAAAAGAACTGTTTCATCATCATCTCTGTCGGTCCCTCAATCCTGAGGATCGTGACCATCATGCCTCGTTCTGTAAACCATCTGTCTCCATGTTGTGCGATCCTCCGCCATGTGTAAGGCCCCGTGAAGTGAGCTCTGTGTGGCCTCCTTAATTTGGTCGCTCCATCTTATTGGCACTCTGTCCCTGTTAATATCTCAAATAAATATTTTAACATAACACGACTATCTTTATCTATTTTTACCCTTATGCCGCATCCCAAGTGGGGTAGGTGAAGAGTATGAAACGTCATTTATAGTCTCTTGCTCTGTTCAAAAGTCGATTGAATACACACTTGTTTGGCATATTACATTAATTGTACAATATATTGTTATTTATTATATTGTTTAGTTTTATAATATGCTTATAAATATATGTATTAGGCTTAAATCACGGATGTAAACACAACATGTCAGGATGCGCCCTTGAAGTGAATTTATTCCACAAAACGGCGTACTATACATAAATTGTCTACTTATTATTATTATAAGTCTTTCTCTATATAATTGTTTCCTTTCCTCCACATTCATTCAATTTCTCATACATGTACGCTGATCTCTCTTAATAGATACGCGATCGTCCTCATCGTTGAATCTAAGATGTAAAATGTGCCTATTTATTTTTTTGAAACACTTAAAAACTCACAGAGAAGATTGGGAAGCCAAGTCTTCCCCGGGTGCTCAACGCCAATTACATATATAATTTAAACAAAAATAATTGTATGAATAACTATGGTGGACGTGTTGACTGCAAAATTCGTGCTTTTAAAGACAGGTCGATTCAACTTCTAAGCTCTCTCTTAGATGAGATGCAGCGTGTGGAGCTGTGTTGATAGTTGTATAGAGAGAAGAAGAGAATAAGATAAAGTTATGTAGGTACTATTGAAACGTGTGAATACAGTGTAATAGGAATAGGGCTGGATTTATTATATATAAAGCCAGAAGATAGCTACAGATAGATTCTCTTATTGGGGATATTTACTTAAGTGTCACTTTGATAAGTGAAGCAATAAATACCCTTTCCATTTCGGTGTTAATTTGAATAATTACAAGCTGATAATTAACTCACTGAGGCGGAATAGCTTCCTGGATCTTCTTAATGAGCCTTTGTCCCTTTTTAAATAATGATCCATCATTATTATTATTGAATCACTTATTGACTCATTACTATAGACAACGAATCTATAACAATTTAACTTATTTTCGAAGGATTACTTACGTAAGAGTTGTGATACATTTTTATAATGAAAAGTTTTTATAGTATGTATCTAGGTATTACCTCTCGATTTCCGCAAATCTTTGCCACATCGATATTGCTTCACCCTTAGATGGCAATATAAATAATAATATATGAAAATGCGTTGATGCGTGACGTGCCTTGAAAGCCGATTCCAAGGCGTTAAATATCATTATGTATATTTTGTGTTATATGTAGGTTTTTATCAAGTGTTCTATATCCTAAAACCTGGCATAAAAACCAGATTTATAGATATGATCCCTAGACCCCCGTTCTTATATGGATAACCAAAAATTCATAAAACTCATTGCCCGATTCGCCCTGCAGTAGCTTTTACTAACACACCTACCTACAGCAAAGCTAGCAAAAAAACTTAATTATCATATACTTAGGTATATTTTGTTTTACGATATCTGCCTTTTACATGGCACTCGAAAACTTACAGAAAGTTTAAATTTGCCGGGGACTTTATGATACAGTTTGTACACAGTACAAAATATAAGACAACTTTATAATATCATACAGATCGCGTGCTTTTAATTATATAATTCTGTTGATTAATTACATAGTGGACTGAGTGTTTAATTAAAACAAATTCATACGATTTATTACACTAATAATCATTGAATTGGCGAATGATTAAATTGTTATATTTTTTAGCTAAACTTTCCACATCATACATTTACTACTCAATGGGTAATAATTATTTCTCTACAAATAAGTAATAGTGGTAATAAGCCTGGATTAGTAATGTAGGTATATAGTTAAGTCCTCACTTAATGATGCTATTAAATAACACCAAGTATTACTATAAATGCATACTAGCCTTAAACCCGACATACATGGGAAAAATCAAAAAGGTTTTCGAATTCAAAGTTTTTAGATTAATATACCTATGTAAAAAATTGTATTTTTTCATTTCACAAACAAAAAACTTTTATTTAATTTTTATTAAATGTTTCAGTACTTATTCACATTTTGTAAAATATCAAAACACGCAAAAGTGTAGGTATATATATAACTACACTGTATTACCATGTAGCGTGTACCACAATCACACCTAGCACTTTCACTAACAGATTGGCATTATCAGGAGGTCTAAAATGGCCACATTGAGCAATTCATCAACAATTCATATTTGGTGAAATGTTGCCGTTAAATCGTTATACAATTCCTAATATGATCCTGTAATGAAAATGTTTTAAATCAGTCGTTAAGTGAAACAATAAAAAGTGCTATTTCACATTTGAAAGAATTCAAAACTTTTACTTTTACGTTAATGCTTGTGAGTTCATGAGATGCATGTTGGTTTTCAGCATGCGAACATATACAAACATAATCAAATATCAATTCAGATATTACTTTTCAAGTATAGTTTTTAGCATAGTGCTAACATAGGTGTTATTATGAAATCATTTAATTATACAGATATAATTCACTCACCGCTGGGCCTTTATACACACATACTAACATATTCTACTTAACTTACAAAGGGGCAGTCATGAAATGTTTCGTGTTAATTCAAATTTTTATTATTATAATACCTACACACTATGTAGGTACCGACCTTCTTTGTAAGTAATATTATTATTAGCACCTGAAAAAGGAAATAAATTTTAACTTAATTATTCTGAACTTTTGACTTCAATGAGCTTTACACTCGAATTTCTCGTGTAAGAAAATAACGTTCTTGACTCATTTACTTAACTTTTTATATGGCACCGGGAAATAATTTATTTTTTGTTTGCTAGTATTATTCTAAAGTTTATATCCAACACATAATTATGAGGTGATATTTCTGCTTCACTATAAAGTCATACATATTGGATGGATTGAAAATTTCCTATAATTATTGAAAGAAGTTCCGTTGAATCTATTATATGCAATCTGTCATAGAATATACATAATTTATCTTTATTTTCAAATACTTCTACTACTACTATACCTACCACTACGGCATATACATAACAAATTAAGGATGTACTCGTATACAGTCATATTATTTAGAATAGGTAGGTAAGTATACTTATTATAAATTAATGGTTATCTTACAAAACCTACATAATTATTATACACAGGACACATCTATACAACCAGTAGGTACATAATGAAGACAATTACATATCATAAAGTTTATATAAAGCATCAGCTTTAAAATGTTTAACATTTTGATGAGGTATGCCACCCATCCTGATTGCCTTTTATTTATATTGTCACAGAAAGGACGACTTGTATGTTTATTTTTATATGTAGTTGGTCAACTGGCTACCCCATTAGCGGGAAATGCCATGATAGTATGAATGAATAAAAAAATAAACGCCGATAAAATGTAAGAAACCCATAACATTAAAAGTACCTACTAAAGCTTAAAAAAGTTAATTTTTATTTTACATTGATAAAAATCAATGGCTTTTTTTTCTAGTAATAAAAACAAAAAATTCGCAAAGGGCTTTTAAAATACTTTATTAACGCATTATGTACATAAAACAAGTTTGAAGCAGACAACTACTTTTAAATATCTACATTTTTCTTTGCGGATGGTTATTTCAGCAAGTTTTTTCCTCTGGGAGATTATTACCAAACAAAATAGTAAATAATATTAAATATTTACAACCTTTTTTTTTAATTTCGTTTTATAAATCATGAGGTAAAATAATTTGAAATGTTTTAAGAGAAAAGCTAAAAGCAAAACTTTGATCAATTGCTTGTTATTTATTTATGTATAATATAATTTTTGTTTTGAATAATGAACAAAAAAAGTAATGAAATAATTTATTTTTTTGAACTTTTAAAATGAGAGTTCAAAGCTAAAAACCAAATCTATTTATGTATATTTAGAATGATTTTTTTTGTTTTTTTTTTATTTCTTACTAAATAAATTACAATTTATATACCTACATACATACTCTGCCCAACTAAGCAGAACCTGTGCTAGGGCAAACATCTCACAAACATATCAATCTTATATAAACATATACACAATTACAAAATGCATTAATCTCCTACATACATATATACACAATCACATTCATAACAAGCAAATACTGGACTGTAAACTGTCCACACATGAAATAATACATAAACAAACCATTTCTCCATATAAAACAAGAAGGAAAAAAACAACATATCCCTCAACCATACACATCACAAATCCCACACCACATATTAACACACGCACATCATCCCACACAAAACAATCACGGAACAAATCCCAAAATCTCCAATTACTATGACACAATCTTCACAATGAAATGAAACTTGAATCAGCATAACATGGAAAGGTTTATTGCAGAGATTTTTAAAGTTAAATTAGACTTCCAGTAATCTAAAATTAATGAGAAGTATTGCGAAGGTGATAATAATTATGAAGTCTCAATGAAAAACAACGGATTCAAAATCTCCAAGCCTTTTAATAATGTTACATTTTGCAGTTAGTCACTGGCAACTCGACTAGTGCAATTTTCAATATATTTTCATTTATTCATTAAACTATCACTTTTTCACTCAAATGGAGTATCCAGTAGATTTTATACACATCGTCGTTGTATATTCAATAAGGGTTATGTGAAATTATAAATGTTATGAAATTTCTAGAATAAACTGTTCACAATGACATCATAACCATTTTATAAAGTGATTCTTAGTATCAAATATTAAAATTCAATACCTGATGAATAATTATGACATGCCAATAACAATTCAATCCAAACAACAATTTTAATGCCTTAATGAACAGTTTTTTAAGAGTATACCTAAATAAAAATATTCGCTCATACCTTTTTCAAATATGCAAGGACGATATTATGAAGAACATATAAATAATTTTGTTCGTGCCAAGAGACGGAGAAAGAGGCAGAAAATTGTTTATAGTATGATATTTTTTGATTTCATTTTATCCAACAATATGACCGGAATATAATTCCAGATATAAAAAAACTTTCATGCATTACTAAGAGAATTAATGGGACGAAGTATGGACCAGTTTTTTTTTTGACAATGGTTTTTGAATAAAACATTTTCCGCGATAAAAATAATTGAATCCCATAGAAATGAGTAAATTAAGTTGAGCTAATCCAATAAATCTTGTATCTGTATTCGCATTGTGATATGAAATACTTTTAATGTAATGAATATTTTATCTGTCTCCGTGAAATATTATATTATTTTATTTTCATTTTCCCCATTTATTTAAATACAAAATAATATATAAATACCATATTATAATCATTCTTCACAGAAAATAAATAGCACTAACAATTTATGAAACCTTTGGTTAAATTATTATCACTACAGAAATCTAGAAATGTACATTATTCATAAATATCGCAGAATTGAACGGTTTGGTATCTAACTTGAACAAATCCATTTGTCGTGAAATATCAATAGTAACAAAATACTGCTGTTAATTTACACTATGATACAGTATTTAATGAAAATTGTTAAATAATGTAATAATTACATATTAACGAGCGCTTTCGCCAAGCGAAATCCTAAGGTCATGGGTTATTTAAACTAAAGAATATAAGAGAATTACTTACATTTTATAGTATGAATTAACTCAATTTGAAAAGTGAATTGACTCACATACCCAACGAAATACGATCTATTCACGATAGTAAGAAATTTAGCAAGTGTGTGAAAGAATATTAGGTATATATAGTGGAAAAAAATGAACATAGTGTGTGAGATGTAGTTAAGAAGCAGAAGATAGAGTAGTTAAGTATAGTTATAGAGTTAATAGTATGAGGTAAATATAGTAAGAATAAGTATTATTAAAAATTAATTAAATATATATCTTTAATTGCTGAGTACTCCCTCCCAATACACGGGATATCTCTATTAAGGAGGTAGAATATTCGACAGCGAATGCTTTTGTTATTGTAAATTGTGTTAATATTGTAGGTACTCATGTACATTTTTTTATTAAATAAATTATTTTTACTATAATGTATAAAAACAACGAAATTTTATCATCTAACCGATTTTGATACCGAACTTATTAACTAATACAGCCCGAGAAATGTGAGATGGACGATAAGAAAATAAATTAATATTAATAAATAAATTTACAATAATTATCCTAAATCACTCGCAAATGAGCTTAAGGCCAAAGTATTAATAGAATTGAATACAATAATTACAAGAAAAAAATGTTTTCAATATTATTCAAATGGGAGGTTAATATAGCTAAAAGAGGCTTTAGGATAACAGCTTAGGGCAGCTTAAATATAAAGCGTAGGTACCTACCTAGTAGATCTTTGTTTTAGACAAGCCAGACATATTTTCAATATCAAAGGGTCAGGATAATACGAGAGTGCTTATTATTAACAATATGTTCAAATAAAATATTGTGTCACTTACTTTATATTAAGCTCGAGGCACTGACCTCTCTGGTAACATCTGACAGAATCTCGATAGCACCTACTAATTTAAAATACCTACATTGGCTTTATTATAATACAAATGAACATACTTCTTTGAATATACCCTAAAAATCGTGTGGGATGATTTAATTTATACAAATGTTGGCACACTATTAACTGAAATGAACAGGGAGCTGAGTGATCAGATTTTGCAAGATATTACAGAATCATGAACATTTTTGAAGACTTTAGGAAGGTGAAACAAAATTTTGACTATAGCAAAATACATCGAGTATTATTTTTATATTCATGGTACTAAAATTTGTCTACGAACCTGTCATAAATGAAAACTATAACTAACAGTTAAAAAAAATACTACTTTGTTTTATCTTCCACATATCGTATTAGACAGATTGATTATTCATAACATAACAATTAAGTATGAGGGTGTATATTTGTTTAAATATGTATTCTTGTTTGTCATTTTTTTTAATAATGTCAAACAAGAATTAATTGGTTTTCAAGAGGTTCCAGGATTATTCAGTAACCTAAGGGGTGAATGAATGAAGCAATGAATGAATAATCAGAGCGCAGGGAATGTCGTGGGAAGAGGTGACGCAATTGGCACAGAGACGCTCTGAATGGAGGAGGCTGGTTTCTGCCCTGTGCTCCCGAGAGGAGCGTTGAGGGCGATGATGATGATGATGATAAGGGGTGAATGAAGCAAAGTCCTCAGTTAACTTTAAACTATTCACCCTGACGCAGAGTCAATCGCATGATAAGAATATTTTCAATTTGTAATATGATCCACTTGCACTTTGAAGATTATTTAAAAAAAACCTAATCGATAACACTTGAATGTCTGAAAGCTTTCTTTAAATAAACTTTTACTATTTGATATTTCATCTGAATATCATTTTCTTTTTTTGTCATTCAAGATATTTTGTTCCATATTTGTAGGTACCTATATAAAATTGATTTCTTAGATTTTTCTGAGAAAAAACGTTATTTTCTTTGATATATAAGGTGGGTACTTAAAGCATTTTTATAAAAAAAAACTATTGGAATGATAGCAAATTTAAATAAAAAATCTTGTGCAGGATAAATTTCAAGGTATACTGAAAGCAATTGATTCCATTAAGTCGTTTTCAAGTGCTCTAGTAGAAGCAGATATTAAAGCACTATGAATAATTAAGACAATAATTTTATATTCAGTTCAGCAATAATAAATATGGTTGGTTGTTACAGATTGCGCCTTTACGATAAACTCGCCCTCTGTACATATATTGTTTGTATTAAATTTGAGTACATTTTCCTTTAAATCGTATGTATTGTGATCATTGCACAAATAAATAATAACATATGCCACACATTCTAAATGTCTGCCTATATTTATAGGCAAAAACAGGACGATGTGAATACAATTAATTCACTCGCTACCCCACTTGTGGAATATGCCATAATGGTATTCCACAAGTGATAGAATGTAAAAAAATAAGTAGGCACGTAAAAACGCTCAACAAGATCACAGCAAGTTTTTGTTTGTTTTTGTTATTCTAATTTTTTTTTTGCATATTATCATAAGTTCAACAAACGTTTTACTTCACTATTTGTTTATTTGACGAGAGAGACGTCTTTCGTTTTGTTAGGACATTGTCAATCAAATAAACACATAGTGGAATAAAAAGTTTGTTTTACTTATTTCGCTATGGAATTCTACTATCTTAACACCGACACAGTGAATATATCCTAAGTTCAATTCAATTCATACTTCTTAATTTTTATTTATTTATTTATTTATTCAGATATTCACGGCCGAAGCCTTTTACATGTAAAAAAATGAGTATACATACAATACATGCATACAAAAAGTATTATTTTTTATAAAAAAAGACACAAAACAATTAATTTAATAAAAAACAAGAGTACAATTAAATAATAGAATAACGTCAACTTAGGTAAAAAAGTTTTTTATAAAAATTTGGTCAAGAGATTTGAGAAAATTTTCTTATAGAAAACCGAGGAGTTATGAAACATTTCACTTTAATCGAAGCATTTATTTTAGATATTAAATTGATATCAGTTATTAAGTATTAGGTTATTTTCAATGTGCTGCTGTTGTTGCCTCACTATACAGCATAAAACACATTACAAATGTTTAAAAAAATAGTGATTAGTCTGCTTCGCTACCATCACACTTTTATGAGATGCTTGACACTGTACATAGATATATGGAGATGGATACTTTAAGACAATAAGTAATTGGTCAATTATCATCTTCACAGTATACAAACAACCTCTGTTCGTGTGGTTATCTAAGGGCTTAATAAATTCTGCATTGTTCATTGATGTAGCACATACTCGTACATTCATAATATTATGTGTGATGCTTAATATATTTACATAGGTAACTTAATTTGCGATAAAAGCTTCTAAGAGCGTACTACATAAAACATGATAGTATGTACATAGTTTTAGTGTAATTAATGAATATGGATGTTGATGAATACCTAATATGTACACATATATACTCGTATGTAGGATGTGGTGGGATATTATTATACATATTCACTATCAGAATATATCTACACGTGTTAAGTTAGAGTATATACATGTGGTACGTTGAGTTCTATGCGGTGATGTTAAACCATTGATCTACATAAATAACTAGATGAGGCGAGTAAAATTATATTGCAATTTTTTTGTGTTCCATCCCGAATTATGAGTTAAGAAAGGTGACACAAGAATAAAAGATGTGAATTATAATAGTTTTTTTTAATAATATTACCCCCTTTATTCTTAATTCAAATTGAGTCAGGCAACAAAAGAGTTGGTATGTAAATATTGTACAATAAATTATATTATTTAATTTTAATTTATTTATTTTTGAAGAGCAAACACTGTGAAAGTACGTCATAATTAAATATTTAATTCGATAAAATTAAAACACTGTGTATTTCACTTAAAGTATTATATTGTAACTACAGCTCTACCTGACACCCCCTTCGCTCACTCCATCCATTTCTTAATACTGCACCCCTTTTTTAATTATCTTGTATTATTTGTCGGTTTTTTTTGAAAAAGATATATCTGGGTTTTGTTATAAACCCAAATACAACCTTATACACCTCTCACAGTAAGCTAAAAGCCTGTGTCGTGAAAGGGGAGTTTGCCGGCACCTGGGATCGAACCACGGACCCCTTGTTCTCTAGGCCGAGACTCTACCACCAGGCTACCGACGAACTCGATTGTATTTAGTTTTTATATTTAGGATGGTTAAAGTCCGAAAAGCTTATAAAAATATATGTATAATACTTTAAGTGAAAGACACAGTGTTTTAATTGACTCAAATTAAATATTTTATTAAATTTTTATTTTGTGACGATGGACTCACGCGATGGGTGAAATTAAAACTTTGCCATGAAATTAAACAAATATGAAATTTATCCACTATAAACTATACGCATTTGCCACAAAAGACGTAAGTAGCCAGCGGACAAACTGCATGTAATAAACATAGAGGTCGTCCTCTCTCAGCCAATTAAAAAAACTTCTATCGGTAGTTACTTTTTAACGTATCATAATAAATATACTATACTATACTATACCCTCACGCCGTGTCCCAAGTGGGGTAGGCAGAGAGAACGGAACGCCATAAATAATAAATTAAAAATGAATAATTATTTTATATTGTAAAGCATTACTCGAGTAGGTAAATCGATAACGCACGACCGATTTCGCTGACTCCGAGATCGCGTCTTCAAGTGTTGATAATATGTAAACTGAAAAAAAAAATAACAAACGGAAGAGGAGCAAGTTTTATCATGCAACTGATAACATAATATAACAAGCATCTTATGTGCCTGCTTCTCGTAAATATTATGTACATTTATCTCAATGTATGTCGAACAAAAGGGTGGTGCAACTAACCCTTACTGCATACCACTACCCAGCATATTTTTTTAATTAATTTAAATTTGAATATAGCACACGTGAGCATATTACTATTATTACTAATACGAAGTCAGCCAACATCAGCAATATGAAAATGGATTTACACAGATGGATAGAGCCAGACACTGAAGTGCTGATGTCAAGATTACAGTTTTAATTACAATGTTAAAAATGCAAAATACATATTACGTAGAGTGAGGAGGTATACACATAAAAGTAACAGATCTTTTTGTTTGGGAGATGATATACATAATTCTTAAAAGGATGGGCATATTTTTTAAAAGATTTATCATTTTCTCCTTAAAAATATGAACGTTATTACAAAAAAAAAACAATAAAATAATTTGTAAGTCTTCGAAATCATCAAGAAGAGGGTTTGGTTCCTTACGGTAGTTTTTCCACAAAATGACGTTTTTTTTAAACATATTGTCTTTGCTAAAATTATTTTATTTCAAATCATATTTATTTTCCAAAATAATATTGTTTTCAACATTTTGTAAATAGCGTGTAATTTACAATTAATAATTAAAATAATAATAACATTTCAAAATAATATTATTTTTAAAGGTCAGGGACACTATGGTTTCAACATTTAAAATAATAAAACACTCTAAATAATTTAAAAATTTAAAAACCTCTATATTATTCAAATTAATTTATTCTCCTATGATATTTTGTGAAAACAGTAGGTACAATCAAGGGAGATCACTAACAGAGTTACAAGGACAAAAAACCTTTTAACTATCCTGGTGGATAAAAGTTTGACAGCCTTTTGCATAGCGTATTATCGTAAAATATTTTATATTTTTTATAGAAGTTACACCTTTATGCAACCAAGTGTAAGTAAACTTGGAATATTTTGTGATTAACTTAGAGAGAAGTGTAAAATATAATTTGGAACATATTGACTTTTATTCAAAAGATTAGCTCGTGGAAAATAATTATAATACCTTCTTGAATATGAAGTTTATACTTGCAGACTTCTACATTTAGGTACGTAAGTATTTAAACAATGGAATTCATCAAAATTTATTTACATAAATATTTGTTTAATATAGTTCGTTTATTTAATTTGTTTTTATTATATTATGAAATTTCATTGTCCATATGTCTTTTATTTGAAAATCTCTTTTCTATTATGGATTTCAGATTACTTAAATAAATTTAAATCTCACAAAATACATAACTTTATTTTTTTAACATTCCTAGTTTAGTTTCAGAATCATTGTAAGTAAATTAGGACTGTGTATGTAGTTGTAGATTCAGCATATTATAAACTGATGTGATGCAAAGTAATTGAAAGTAATTAATCCATTGTTCATTAGTAAGAGAGGTCTAGTAATTTTCTCAGATGGATTTGCGGACGAAGCCAAATGAATAAACTTTTACCAACAATCGTGATATAAACAGCTGTACAGTTATACAACTATAGGATTTTATTCACTGTGTCGGTGTTTAGGAAGTAGAATTCCATATCGAAATAAATAAAACAAGCGTTTTATTCTACTATTGATTTAATTTATGAGAGAGACGTCTTTCGTCTTATGAGGACATTGTCAATCCTCATAAGACGAAAGACGTCTCTCTCATAAATTAAATCAATAGTAGAATAAAACGCTTGTTTTATTTATTTCGATATAGGATTTTATTGTTTCGAAGGTTGTTTTCTTAGTAAAATCAACAACAATATTTATTGTAGGTATTTTAATACAATTTAAAATTTATGATTTGAACTATATTCTCACTAGCGGCTATATCACATAATATTAGTTCGGCTGATAATAGTCGTAGTAGATATAGAAGTATTAATAAAAAGTATATTTCAAATATTGTATCGAATATTGGAATATTCCAATATTCTTTAAAATTAATAGCAATAGACCCTTTGGGATCGACTTTATCATTTTTATTTAACCCAATTCCCAATTTTGTTAATTTTTAATATTTAAAAACAACATTAACTTACAATGATATACTAGGATGTAAACTAGGATGTTTTTAAATGTTTGTTTTTTTTTATAATTTTTACCTATTGTTTTCTGTATGTCACATACTTAACTTGTAATGAAGCTTCACTTTACTTTTGCCTGACGATGAGAGCGGAAGCTCTTGAAAGCCGGCTCGCAAAAATAAATAAAGTCAATAGTAGAATAACTACATATTGTGTTTCATTTTAAAAATTATTAGGATGTGTAGTTAATGTTGTGGACAATCGATTCTTGGTAGAAGTTGATGTGAAATTATTAATAAAATAAAACATTTATATTAAGTACTTCAGTGACTTTATTAATCGCGAATCAGCTTTTATGAGCTTCCGCTCTCATCATCAGGCTAACATTATGCCATGTTTCGTTACTTTACACTCACTTAATCTTGAGGTAAAAATATATGTGTTTTATTTTGATCACTATAGACTCAGATGTTTTTCGGAAAGACACCCATCATTGGTGAGTTTTTATTAGATTTTTTTTATCAGGTTATATTTTAAGTCATTATTTTAAATTAATTTTAATTTTCAGATGCTGACTGTTTATTTAGGACACAATAAAACTTAGAGAAACCTTGGGGACTGATAAAAAAACGATGTTAGTTCAAAAGACTCACATACCGCAGTATGATTTAATTTTCTTCTGGTGAATACTGATAACAACATGCGGTTCAATTATTGCTCTAGTTTTACAACTAGTTTCACATAATAAGAGTGTACCGTTATTTTCAGAATCTTATTATACATATTTTCACATTCTCTTTTACTTAACTTAAATACATACAAGCCCGCTGTGACAATAAGCAACTTAAAGTACTTTATTTAAATGTTGTATATCTACTATAGGTACATTATCATTTTATTTAACACATTTGGGTTAACAGCTTTCTGCAATATTGTATAGGTTATTTTATTCCTAAAAATATATTTGTAATGTGTAACTGTGCCATAGAGACGGCTAGTGGGTTAGATTAGTGAGGGCATGGTAAAATCATAAAAATTACCATTGCTTAGAAACCATCAAGTAACTTTTTTAAAAATTATTATCTATTTAAATTTATAAAAATGTACCGTATCTCTCCCGTGAATAGTCCGAAGAAGAATAGGTTTTCCACCCTTTTCTGTGATTGTCGATTGTCCTGTAATCGGCAGGTAATAAATTGGAAAATAACCTTTGTATGACAATAAATATTGTTAATTCAGCAATGAGGTATAACACCCATCCTGGGCTTATAATTTATTAATAAATTGGTGTATTTGTATTTTGTGTATTATGCAGAATCGCTCATTGTCTATTTATTCATTCTTAACTGCACAATGATTACAAACAATTTCATAAAGAAATAAATTCTAAATGTATACAATCAATATACAGAGGGCCAGTTCATTGCAAAGGCACAATCTTTTCTAATAAACTGGCCCTCTGTTTATAAAATGTATACAATCAATATACAGAGGGCCAGTTCATTGCAAAGGCACGATCTTTTCTAATAAACTGGCCCTCTGTATATAACCTCTGGCCCTCTGTATATAAAATGTATACAATCAATATACAGAGGGCCAGTTCATTGCAAAGGCACGATATTTTCTAATAAACTGGCCCTCTGTATATAACTTACCCAAAATTAGAATAAAATTGAAAAATATAGGTATTTAAGTACATACCAACTTATTAAAGATGGCGGGTGACCGCATGAAATGACGGAAAACTATTAATAGCTACAAACCCAAAATTAGAATAAAATTGAAAAATATAGGTATTTAAGTATGGTATGTACCAACTTATTAAATATGGCGGGTGACCGCATGAAATGGCGGAAAACTATTAATAGCTATATCGGTCCGCAAAGTCGAACAACTTGCAGACCCATTATAAACGAGGAGCAGCTTTGTCCCGAATGTGACAATGTGTGCTTGTCCAGGATCGGCCTTCACAGTAGGTACACACCTTAGATGGCACCGTCGGCAGGATGCACGATCAAATTCACTCTCTTACCTGGCAACGGGTAGAAGGCATTATTATTATAGCTTAATTTTTAAAGTTTTAAATTTATAAATAGATTGCGCCTCATTAACGCAACTAAAGAGAAACCGCGACTAGTGTGGCATATTTATATAAAGTTCCTTAGGCGTGTAGGTACACTTTATTTCTCTCCAGACAAATTATTCCTTACGCCTCATCTCCTCTATGTCCTAATTGTGTTATATAAGAATATTCATAATAATAATATATTCCACATAATATAATCTAATCTCAACTTTTTTCTTTCTCTCTTATTATCATTTTATTATATAAGTATATATAGATATCCACCCACATACGATAACAAAAAAAAGTTAGTGGTGTACCTACATAGATACTCATATTATTTTGAGATTGGAAATAGCAACAGATAATTATATTATACTATGGTAGCCCACGCCATGCTTTATTTCGAGTTAGATTAACTTAATTATACTCAACACAAATAATTTGAGAGCTTTAGATTCTAAGGCACTTTTCACAACTAATAAACTATTAATGTAGAAATGTCTCTATTATCGATGTGTAGAAGTATGAAAGGCAACTTAAAAATAAATAAAATAAAACTTACGGCTGCTTGGATAAATTAACTTAAAAGAAATTATAGGATGAGAATGGAAATATGTAAAGATGTGTTAAATTAAATCGTATGTTTATATTTTGTTGTTAGTAATTTATAATATTGAATTAAAAATTTAAATTACCCATGCAACGTTTTAGGAGGTAAGCGTAGCTGGTAGGTACCTACGTCAAAGATGAAAATCCACCTCTACCATCGCTTTATTCTGTTCTAACAAAATGATTCAGAATTAAAAACACTTCAGCCCATTTGAACCAATCTCATGTTTTTATTTATTTTTTTCAGCCAGTTAATTGCGCAATCAGTTAGGCATTTTAAGGTATGTTATCTAACCAAGTGTTGGCATTTGACTGAAGTGAGCCTGTAGATGGGAACACATTTAGATTTGCGCGACATACAACGGTGGGGGTATATTTTATTATATAATAAGCACAAATTATCCTTGTAGGATGCTACATATGTCATAAGTGAAAAAAGTACAAATTTGAATATACAAGATACATTTTAAATTAAGTATTGTGTAGACACCTAGACGTGGTTTCGCTTTTTTAAGAGTTTATTATATGATTATCATAAAAACACACATCATGATATAATGCACACGTGAACATCATATTATTATGCATCTCATGATAATAATTTAGTAAGCAACATAATAAAGAAACTTATACTTACATATACATATATTATGTAATAACAACTATGTATTGTTTACTTCCATGACTGGCTGCATCAAACCAACCACACTATCACAATATACATAGTAATAATATGAACGTGCAATGTATGATGTTTTCATAAAGAAACATTGTTTCAACGTAAATGCATGCAATACTTACCTACACCCTACATAACATTATTATGATATTGCAAAATATACTTTGTATAATGTGTGAAGTAATGAAGTTGCTAACAAGTTATAGTTGCAATTCAAATGCAACATACCACAATTCTAACGTTTAAGCCCTTTTGTATATTAATAACTATACCTAAATAATATGATCTTAATGTACCCTAGTATTCACTTTTGTTCAATTCAATTTTATTACTCACTTCTATGTAAGTATGAAACTTACATATATTATTCATTTCATCATCATCATGTTGCAGTCTTGAAGGACGTTCATTGTTATTTTCTTTATTGTACAGGTCTTTTAAAAGATTTAACATGTATGTTGGATGACCGATGAAATGAAAAAAAATCATAACCATCTTAATGTAATTATGTGGTGAAACAGCATATGTAAAATTAGGTATAACTATTATCATAATTAATTTTTTCACCTTATTTTGCATGCGTTTAATTATTGAATCATTTGCATATTTTCATTTTTATTTAGGTAGTTAGTTAATTAATTTATTTGATTATTTATTTATTTGTTTATTTATTTATTTATTTGTTCATTGTTATATTATTTTTTTTATTCATTTAATATTCCATCATATTCCAAATATTCATTTGTTTACTTTATTGTGTTTGCGTTTAATTATTGACTCATTGACATATTTTCATTTTTAATTAATTTATTTATTATTTGTTTATTTGTTCATTGTGATTTTTTTGGATATAATGATAGTTTGTTTATTGTATATTGTTTAGTATTTTTATTCGCAGCACGCCTCGATACAGGTTAACCTAGTGAGGCTGCTGCAACTTAATTGTAACCATGTTAAGAAAAAATGTATGTTGATATTTTGTATTTATGCGCAATAAATAATAATAATAACGGAGAGTATTTATAGCGCCATTTTCGTGCCATAGCACCTCGAGGACGCTGTACATGATAATGTTCTATCTTCAACAATGTTGTTTGTGTCAAGAGTTCAAATTTAAATACAAAATCCTTATAACACATAATCTCAGATACATAATAATATTTATCCGCGTCAGAAATAAAAATAAAATAATGCAATATACACAACAGTCACAGTTCATAAAAAAGTTTGAAAAAGTAGGTCTTGAGGTCCCTCTTAAAAGCCTGGAAGTCGGCAGCACACCTGAGCCCCAGAGGCAGTCTGTTCCACAGATTAGGGGCAGAAACAGAAAAAGCGCGGAGAAAAGAATTTCTATTCTATTCTATTCTATAATATTTGAAGCAAAATTGTACAACAAACAAGTCTATGGTTTAACCACGCCTAATTGTCGTCATAAAAGCTTTTTTCTGCAATTGTATTTTATTTTACAATTTTATCTTTCTGACATGTTTTTTTTTTTTTTTTTTTTACAATTTTACCTCTTTGACATTTTTTTTATGATTTTTGTTTTTAGTGATTTTTTATGATTTATAGCGCCTGACATGCCATACGATTATATATATATATTTTCTGCAAAAGAAAGTTTAACAGAATAAAATATTTTGAATGTTTTTTAAGTATTCTACAATGCACATCCGTTACTTGATTATTTAAATCGCGATCGATGCGACCGAAATCGATCGCGATTTAAATAATCAAGTAACGTATGTGCATTGTAGAATACTTAAAAAACATTCAGAGTGTCTCGTAACTGTTACATAGTTAATCCTTCTAAAATAACTGATAAGTATAAAATATATTTTAGAAGAAAAAAAATGGTAGGTCGAATGTGTTATTTAATTCTTAATATCACCTCTCTAAAAACTTTAAAATGTCAATGGGCTGAAACGTATCCCAACCAATATTATGAATGTGTCTGGATATTTCGTTTTAGTCTGAAAAGAGCATCATGTCTACCATGAAATCTAAATAATGAATATTTATAAAGATAATATTATATTTGTTTGTTTTTAACAACGAGTGTTCTGTTGCAAAAAAATATGATAATATTAATATGTGAATATCGTTAAAATTTATTTCAAAATACTGCGGTGGTACATTTTACATAATGGGAACATTAAATACAAGTTTTATTCGCAGACTGTTTATGTATGTATTTAGGCGCCTATATATATAATTCGAAATATTAAAACGTTCTTATGTAGACTTTGCTTTGATCTTGTGAGATTTAAGATGTTCATACTTCAAATCATTATTATTGATTTGAATATAATAAAGTGTTTGCAGAATTTTCATTCGATACAAACCAAACAAAGTACTATTAATTTGATAAATTATATAGGAAGGCACCTACCTACCGACAATTACTTTCTAAAGAATATACTGGATTGGTATTTCAGAGAAAAATCGGTTATGCGGCCGATTAAGTTTTGCAGCCAGTTTTAAACTAGCGTTGGTTAAGAAAATTTGTAAGACAGCACACAACAACTTATGCAACCCTCGGCAGGATGTCCTATACTTTACAGCATTAATAGGAAATAGGCCATTATCATCTAAAAGATATGAAGTGAAACAAGACAATATTATTTTTGTTCATATAAATATTGGAACACGAAAATTCCGAAAAAATGTACCGCGCTGCAAGTCCAGTATGTCTATGCAGACTACACAACATATCTCACTGAAGTGAATTTATACATTTTTATATGATTAAAAAACATTCTACATATTATTACATATTTAGACATCTAGTGTAGGTATCTTAAACTTAATACAAACATGACTGTTGTCAATAACTGTTGTCAATAACTTACAATTAAAATGAATACAGTGTGGTCGGATACCGGATAAAATGACATCTAACGAGATTCTAATTAAATATCTAAAATAAATTAAAAAAAACGGATTTTTCTTCATATTGTATATTTCTATCAAATTTTCGATTTTCGAAGAGGAAACACTATGAAAGTTCATTTTAATTAAGATAATAAAAATATATATAATAAAAACACTGTTAACTTTCTCTTGAATTCAAGTGTTTTTATTTTATAAATTTTTATTTCTATCAATTATGTAATTGGCTTTGGTTTCATATTTTACTCAAAATTCGACTGGATCCAGCATCCGACACGAATAGTAAAACCGAGTCGGATGCTGTATCATCTCGATTATTGTATTTTACGATAGATTCACATCCACTTAGTAAGAGTACGAGTATTTTATGCTTATGTTGTGTACCAGGAGTAGATTACATAATGTGACTGACTGGTTCTGTACCTAAACACTCTCCTCACTCTTCCACATCTCACCTTGAAATGAGAGTAGCGAAGAAGAGAGCATTTATTGAAGATTGATTTAATATATTATTTGTTATTGCATGTGTATTAGGGTGGAACACTTTTGTATGAATTTTTTTTTTTCGAATATCGAATTGGAATACCAGGCAAAAGTTGCCTTATATAATTGTAAATATCACCCACTAATTTGGAAGTTCTAGCTCAACAGCAAGAGGTCCCGCCATAGACTTGAAATTTCATTTTTTTAAGTTTTTACAGACGCTTTGTTAAGTACACCCTATTAACAAAATATTAACTAAATATAATATGTTATGCATTTATATGATAAGATAAAAGTATATTTTAGTTAATAGAATCATTTATTTTAAAAATATACACAGTTTCAGAAAGTTGTGTCGGTATGAATAACGTCATTTTTCATACCAAAAATCCTTTTTCGTCTCAAACTTTATCATGAGCTTTCTACTACTACTACTACTACTACTACTATACCATCACGGCATATCCCACAAGTGGGGTAGCCAGCAGATCAGCTGCATGTAAGAAACATGCAAACTGTCCTCTTCGTGCCAATATAAAATCAAGACATTCAGGATGGGTGGCAAGCCTCATCGCTGAATTTAAGATGTAAAATGTCTTTTTTTTTTCGATCACCTGCCTTTTACAGGACACTCGAAAACTTACGCAGAAGAGTGGGAGACCAATTCTTTACCGGGTGCTCCACGGGATAAGCTTTCGGGCATGAGCTTTCGAGACGCTAAATTAGATTTTACAAAACCCTATCTTCTTGTCTTATCGCATACACGTAGAGCTGGTTTTATCACATCTTTTACTGATCTTTTCACAGCCTGGGTGTGGTAAGGCAGTCTCACTAACTCCAAAACTGAATCTCCTCCATTTTCATTTACAGTATTGAGGTTTCGTATTTATTTTGATGCCAGTTTATCAAGTCTATGTAAGAACTTGCATTTAAGTCCACTTTTGGCATCTCAAACATGCGCGAAACAGAATTTTTATTCACTTGACGAGCTTTTAAAATGCGTCTGGCATCTAGTTCTCTGATGTGCTTACGCGTATTTGTTATCGTACTCAACAACAAGTTTTCTGGTTGAGCAAAGTAACTGTTCCGAAATAAAACAGGGTCCACAATCGCTAAAAAATCGTCCGACAAATAATTAGTGCTGTTAATGAGCTTCCATAAATGTTTTGAACCATCTTTAATGCTATACCAATTTGACCTGCAAATGATTTAGATCTTGCTATAGGGCTATCCAAATAGGAAAACAAAGCGTCAATAGCAACTCATTGGCGTATAATAGATAAATTATCCAATGCAATGGTTGAGATAGTCTATTTTCCAAAAAACCAATCACGCCTCCCACATTCCCCGTATTTGCGGTTGTTCCATCACATCCAACAGTCATTATACTCTCTGTTGATATATTTTCAGTCGTCAAAAAGCCGTGGATAGCTCTTTCAATATTTCTCGCACTGCCCGATGTTGGAAACACATACCCAACATATACAGAACCTGGTTCTTTAATAATCGAAACATGTTCCTCTTGTACAATCACTTTAAATCTTTTCGATCTTTTTAAAACAGTTTTAGCCGTCTGATTTTTCCTTCCATCAAAATATAAGGCAGGAATTTCTGTTCCTCTTTCTTCTGTTAAAATTTATTCGCAAACTTCTTGTCTTATTCCTCTGAGTTTCATCCTGCCCACGACGTTGGTCAACTGCGCCTCAGAGTCGGCATCAGAAGCAGAATATAGAACATTTATGATACGATAACCACCGCAGCTCGGTCTGATACTCCGTATCTATCGCATACAATCGTCAAACTATGAAGACTGGCATCCGTGAGCTTTATAGGCTTTTGATCCACTTTGTTCGCGGTGTCAAGACCATCTGCGGCCGACGAACAAGAAGGAAGGTCAACATTAGAACTAACTTCAGATCTATTTAGCCTTTATAAAGAAAAAGAAATTTCTTTAATTCTTGTATTTGAATTATGCCTGATTTCTTGTTTAAGAGCACGTAATCATCTTTTCTGCAATTTTTTACTTTAGATAAGATCCGTTGTTCCTAAAACCATTTGTCTGTTAGTGCGTTGGTCTTCTAAAAATATTTGTTCCTCTTTTGGCACATTATTTTCTCTCAAACAAGTACAGTTTACAAATTCTTTACATTTACATGCAGCTATGTCAAAAAGCTTTCCACTTTGTACTCTGAATTCTTCTACCTTTCTTTCCTTTAGTTTCTTTAAAGACTTTTTCAAATTTCAAACAAAATCAAACAAATCAAATCAAAACATTTTGAGTGATATTTTTTAAGTAACTGTAAAACTCGTTTGTGTGTAACAATTGAAATAGAAGATTTTATTCATACCTTATTCTTCAATTTTTGTTTCAACTGTTTCGGCACTTTTCCAAAAATTTAGGTTCTTTTGGTGTGTTGTTCTTTATTTTTAAATCTTGTCGAACCCATTCAAAGAATTTTATAACATTCTCATACGTAAGTAGTATATTCTCCTTGAACTCTGCACTTTCACCAAATATCCCAAAATTTAACTTTTGTCTTGTAGAAGTCATATTTATACACTTAGAAAACGTAGGTACATCAACTAGTACCTACTGGTGAAAATAATTGACGGGCTACCTTCCTCCTTGAGACAATATTATCGACACTAGTTAAAACGAAACACTGAAAATTCGTAGATCGAAGCGTGCTGCCCCCGCTTTGTCCCGCACTTTGCTCAACTGTCCCAGTACCAAAGTATATTAAAATGATGAAATATTTGATTCCAACTGCTAGTTAACTATATTTGAATATGTTTTTGAATAAAATAAACCTAATTTAATAAGTTCTGTATTGTTTTGTAGGCCGCGCAAATAGCCCCTAAATTTTTTCTTTTTGTAAATATTCGATGTCTTGTCGGGGGCTCTTACCGTTGTCTGATAATATTTATATTTTTAATGCAGGCAATTGATGGCAAAAGGCAACTAAATACAACTATTCCAAATCAAAATTCGAGAAAAAAAAATTTCGGTCCACCCTAATGTGTATATCATGTTTTATCCTTTGAGAGTGTCAGTGTCACTTTGATGTTTGGAGCTTAGAGCTTTCTTACAAGTTAAATACAAAGAGAAACCAAGTTTGTAAATATTTAAACCAGAGACAGAATGTATCGTATTAAAGTTGTTTCAATCAGTTGACGAAAAATCATGGTTTGGGAGCCACCAGATTAAAACAACTTTTTCTGTGGAGCACTCAGCAAAGAATTGGTATCCTACTCTTTTTCATAAGTTTTCAAATGTCCTGTAAAAAGCAAGTGTTAATAAAGATAATGCATTATCTAAAATTTGAGATTTCCCAGCAATCCTGAATGTCTTAATTTTTTTGGCATGTAGAAGACTGTTTGGTCACCCTAGCTACTCTGCTGGTTCTCAACTTATGGGATATGATTACACGTTGTAATAGTAGTAGTAGGTTTTTCTGAGAATTGTGAGATAAAAACTTAATGTGTGTACTGAAGAAAGCTTTACATAAGTGTTTTTAAAAAGTTTGGATATATGGAGAGGCAAATCAATGGATATAGATGATATAATATAAACAAATTTGGTGAATGTAGGTTCAAGTGTTAATATGAGACTTAGAAGAGACAAGCTTTAGCGAATTTACTTTTATTATAAGACAATATAAGTCAGCAATAACCTAATAACGTTTAAGTCAAAACCTATACGTAAGTGTATTGTTCAATGTAAGTGTCGAACACTGAGGTAACCAGCGGGCTAAATACACGCAATGAATATACCTTATATGTAAAATCACACTTCGTTGTCAAATAAATCTCAGCATTCGGGAAATGTTTATCACCTTATTTGTGGGAGTTGCCGTAACGTTATAAATATATTGACGAACTAACCTTTTATTTATGTTAAAAATATAATGGTTTCTAAAATAAATTTCAAACAAATTGATATTCGGCTCTTGCTTCATAAGTTTTTCTATCACTGATTGAGATGGCCACAGTAGTAGATACAAGACATCAGCTATTACTTAGTGGTCAGTCATTGTATTGTATTGTGTTTTGATTGCTCTTCCATTATTCATACAAAAGTACACTGCTACAGGGGACAGTGACAATATGACATCTTAGAGACAAGGAGAAAACGATCAAATGGAATGATCTATGTATCTTGTTGCCTTACATTTGTGATCAAAAGGAATAGTACATAGAAAACATTACAATTCATTTCGTCTTGGCTATTTTTTATTCAACATTTCCCTTTTTGTCTTGCGTTTAGGTTTTCGCAATTTATCTACTTATTTCTGACCTACACAATTTTGTTAAGTTTTTTTTGTATTATCACATTCCTCTAGATAGAGGTTTGATAATTGATTGTTATAGAAAAATTGTTTTACTGAAATTATGTAAATTTAATTAAAAAAGGGGTTCAACTGCAGCCACTGACAATACTATACCTTGAAAACGTTTTTATAAAATCTTATCAAAAAAGCAAAGTTTTTCTACCGATCGACTCATTTTTCCACTTTTTACAATATGTTGATCATTTCAATGATAGCAGTTATATTGAATCATGAGTCATTAGTATAAAATTAGACCAATAGAAGAAACAATATTAGAACAGGGTCTCTAAATTGGATCATAGCTTTCTATGTCTTACTGTAAGACTTTATTATAAACTTCAAAATACAATTAAGTAAAATGACATGTTGCTATTCCAGAGAATGGTGAAATAGTTGATAAATCATTCTACACAATTAAGGAAATGCTATTTAGCATTGTTTTATTGCTTCTTGTTGTGTTATTGTTTGAATTGTGTTATTTATTGAATATATGACGTTGTCGATCCAGACTCTTTAAATTCGCGACTGCACAAATATTATGAGTTTACTTTTATATAACAGTGATATTTGATAATATTGTAATACACATTATATTTATGGCGAGTCCAAGCGCCCGCATAATGCAGCCCTAAAGGCGATGAAAAAAAATAAGTAAATTCCTTTAATAACAGTGCTATCGAATCATTATAAATATTATAAGATAAGTGTCTCTCAGTAATTTATTGCACATTCGCTTTGATTTAAGAAAACTCATTTCCACAATCTTCTTCTAAGATGAATGTTAAACAGTGAATAATAACGATTAATACATAAGCATTGTGATATTAGATATCTTTATAATTATTAAGTCTCTATGTAGGTTGGTGTGTTATTCCGGTATTATTATGTTAATACGATACGATACAATAGAATGAAGGGGATTATGAGACTTAAAGAGAGTGTTACAGAATAGATACAGGGATAGATGTTCTCTGCTGAGATATTCCTCAGCACGTCTCTCACATCAGAGATAATAATGAGCAGAACAGAACAGACGGGGATCTATTGACATTATGTTACATATCTGTGCGCCCACAGACAAAACGGATATTTGATAACTATTCGATAATCCTTTAACCCCGTAAAAATCTATTGAATTAGGTATGTATCTACTCACTATTTTGATAATATTACACTTGCACTGTAACATTGCACTGTCCTTGCTTTGTTCTTTTTCACTTATTTTCGAACTATTAACTAAATAAAAGTTACGAAACATTTTTGTATTAGGTGCATACGTACAATAAATATTTTATAAATAGTTTATAGTTTTTTTTTTTTTTTAAATTTTTATGACCTTCACCAATGATGGTGTTCCCGGTCAGTCTCAAGTATACCTATATGTATTTACGTACTTTTTTTTTAAATCAACATACATATATATATACACATATACACACACATATATATATATATACATATACACATGTATACATACATACATACACATACACGCACATATATTTTTTTTTTAAAAACTTAGTAATATAAAATCTCACCATCCCAAAGGTCTACAAACGCGCCCCATTCATTTCCAAAAAACCATTCAAAATAGTTTATAGTTAACACATACATATTAGATATGTACCTACATCTATTGATAATAAAAACTTTCAAATTGTTTAAAAAAACACCCTCAAACACATGCCTTCTAAACTAAACATGTTAGAAAATAAAAAGATATTTGGCTATCCGGTTGCAGTTTCATCGGATATCCATTTTTGCCTAATACCCGGTGAAAGAAATATCCATTTCACCACTAATAATTACTACTACACCAGCCAACAGCAGCGAGAGTGAGCTGTGGGGTAATTGCCCGTTTCATGTCATTAGGCAAATGTCGAACGCTGGGCTATTAACAGTAACGAGTGCCCCACTGGGGCAAACGGTTTCGTGTTATTATTCTTATTACATACAGTTGTTGTAGGTAGGTAGGCACTATGCCTCCACCAATATTATGGTTTGTATTTGTACTAATGTTTCTCAGATTACGGATGTTCGTGTATGTTTCCCGATATCAAGTAAACAATTTTCACTGATTTGTTATTATTTATATTTTTTAATTATTTCCGCTAGACCAGTGGTCAGAAAATCATTAGTTGAAAGAACCAAATCAATATCAACAACACATAAATTATTTTTTATTGATGTTATTTTAATTAAAAAACGACCTCTATCATTCTTAAACAGTATGATGAGTTCTTAAACAGTTTAATGCTCAGGTATGATTAACCCTCTGCAACTGACGTGAGGTCTGTCAGACACCGCGAAATATTTTTTTTGCAACAACGTTGCCATTTTGAGTCCTATCTTTCCGTTTCGCTCAGTAGCTTACTAAATTCTGTTCTTTTAGTCATCAGTACAGTAACGACGGTCGTCGTGAGTACATGTGTGGATCTATAGCTGATGGGTGTCTGACATACCTCACGTCAGTAATAAATGATGGGTCTGTTAGACCTAACGTCAGTAACATAGTAATTTTTTCATAGTGTCTCACATACATCAGCTCAGTAAATTCATAGAGTCTTCCTAACATCACTTCAATAAAAAAATTTTTTTTCAATAAATGGAGGGCAAAATTCATTTGAGGCCTTGCTAGGGAACTTGTTCTTCCTATTATGACACAGCGGGTGTATAATGAAAAATTGCCGAGAGAATTGCGCAATCATGACTTAGGACGAGATTTCCCAAATGCCCCTGAACAAAACGAATCTGGGACATCGTGTGAAAGAACATTGTGCAGAATTTTTACGAGTGAATTGAAAAGAAAGATTAAAGAGTGCGATTTAATTGAAAGGAAGACAAAATTTACTCGTTATGCATGCAAAAAACATGTCTGCCTACAATGCTCGGCACAAATTTACCAGGAATGAGAGGACGTACTTTGAAGCCGATTTTTAGAGAAACCGCTCTAACGATTTTTTTTATTATTTTTTTACATTTTAACAAAAGTTAACAGAAAACAAATTTCTACTTACTTTTTTTATTTCATGTGTTTTTTTCATTTAATTAATTTTTATAAATTGTTCTCAAAAAAGTGGTGATTTTTTATTAGCATTAATAAATATCTTGTAATTTCTAATATCTGTTTTTTTTAAACCATATTTTTTCAAATGGTGTCTGCATACATGTCAAATACTCACAAAAAACTAAAAAAATAATCAAAACTTTTTAAATAATGGTAATAATGGAACTTAAAATGAGTGTCTGTCAGACCACTCCTCAGCAGAATAATAACTAAAAAGCCACCTCAGTTGCAGAGGGTTAAACAGAAAACAAATAAATTATACATGCACACGAAAATGCAAACATCAAAAGACCAAAAAATTTGAGTTCATATAAATTTGGAAGTATTAAAACAGTCAATGAAAATATGTGAAACAACTACACTCAAGTAACGAAAAGAACTGAAGAGCTGGAGTTTGCCGACCCCTGCATTTAAAGTATACCCAATTTATTGATATAATATGATCATTATTTTGTTATTATTTTGCAATTTGGATATGTGTACACAAATCTTTTTCATGTATTCTGTTCAATTGAATAGAAATGTTATTTAATAATTCCGTGTGGTTAAATGATTTACTAATTTTGTATTTTTTCTATTGTAGGTATATTTTTATTTATTAAGTACTTACCAAGCGAAGCCAAAAGAGCCGTGAACCGTAGTTTGTAATTAAATAATATTCTTTATTCAAATAATATTGTTTACAATTACATAAATTTACAAACAAAAGACATTAAAAGATGCATAATAATAATATATTAAACGCATATTTTATTATTCAGAAACATGTTCAATACATGAGATCAAATGTAGGTTTTTTCAAATCAAATAAAAAAAGTTTATTCATTGCTTATCGTGAAGGCTGCATTAAGTATATCAACTTAATCACTATCGACGAAATAAACAAAAACGTTAAATAAAATAATTATTATAAAACCAATAAGATACCTCAGTCGGAGAAGAACCATGTATAGGTATGCAATGCAACATTGTATGTACCTACAAAATATTTCCGGAAGAAGTGAGAAAAGCGTCTCAACGCTTATGATTTGGCTCTAGGCTGGCTTAAGTGATAAGTTTTGCTGTCCATGGACAACATTCATCAATTCCGTCATTCTTGGTCCACCAATCGAGAAACATTTAATGCAAACGATAGAAGCAACCATTCTCGAATGGATCAAGAACTAAACACGGTTTTCCAATCGATATTAGCTTTGTCATATGCGCGTTGTGCGCAAATCCAGATAAATTATAGAAAATTAAGAGTTAAAACATACCTTTATTTTAATTCAATTTTAAAATCATAATAAATTTGTCATGTGGGATCTGTAGGTAATTGAGGATATTGTTATATCACCTTTGTTCTTCCACATAAATTATTACTCAAAATTATAATGTATGACAAAACCTCAACGTGTAAACATTACCGAGGAAAGTTTTGGGTCTCTTTAACATTGTCCGTTTCCCTTCCCCTTCCCAATAAAATACCCTTCACATCCCATGTCCTACATTCCCATCATCTGCCTAAATAGGTACAACCAGTAGAGACAAAATGATTCGTAATATTCGAGATGTTAAATTGTAATATTATTTTATAAAATGTTTTATTTTATCATTATAATTGTCTACCAGCCATTTGTAAGAGAAATATTTAGAGATGTAGTGAATGGTGGACGATATCTGACAAGGATTTAAACCGAATATTCAGATAATTTGAGTAGACGAAGAAAGGGATCGGATAATGGTCTGGTCGAATTTCAGATAACAGAAATTTAAAATTAGATATCTAAATACTCGGTGGCTGGAGTTGACTGCTTTGACTTGCCAAGTTGCGTTACGTTCTACGCAATATGACGAGGATTTGACAAATGAAAACATTCTAAAAATCAAATATGCCTGGTGAATAAATTTCAATAATCATTACATACATACAGTACAAACAAAACAAAATACAGACAATGTGTGGATCGTATTCCTTATTTTTTTCTATATTTTATTAATATTCCATTTTTCCCTTCTATTTATAATCCAGTGAGCTCCAACGGACGACTCGTCCAGCCGCTGAAATATAGAACAGTCTATGTGATTCTATCAAGCTTAACTTAATTAAAAATAATAATACATTGTATATCTTAAACTCAGCGATAAGATTTGCCATCAATTCTGAATATTTATATTTTTTGTTGGCACTAAAAAGAGAGTATGTTGTTTATTACATGCAGCAAGAGGCCTGAGTCAATAACACACTTTCACGTCACGTTCCCGCTCCGTTAACGTTCAAGTATTGACGAAGTTGCAAGCAAGTGTCAATTTCGTTGCTTAGATACACAATAGTTTAAAAATTAACACTTTGGCGCAACATCGTCTGCACCCGAACGCTAACGGAGCGGAAACGTGACGCGAAAGTGTGTTATTGACTCAGGCCCCCAGTACATTTATAAAAAAAATATATCTTATTGTATCTTCTTCTATCGATCAACCAATTATTAATATTAATAAATCATTATTTTGGAATATAATAATTATGCAGTAGGTATTCCGCTGAATATTGCACTACGCAATGTATACTACTACTAACCGGTATCTGATCAGATAGGTACCGGTTATCTGTTATACTTTCATCTCTTATAATAATAATATTATTTGGTACAGTGGATGAATCTGACTTTAATATCAACATAAATATGTTTTAATATGCGCCGCATTAACTGTGAAATATAGGACTATTAGAATATTGTACAAGTTAGTATCTAGTACTACTTACATAGTATCTATATACCTACAAATTATATTATAATATAACAAACAGTACAGAGACTCTCCTTCGATTCTGTTTCATTTTGATGATATCTCTTTTGTGTTTTTTTTTGTCTCGCTGTTTTCTCCTTTTTATTTGATTTTTGAATTGGCATTTCGTTTTTTTTGTTTTTCATTTATCCTGCTGACATCGCCTTAGCCAAAATCTATTATGGTCTCAGTGAAGGGTGACATTTTTAAAATTATAATAAAAATAATAATAATTTGAACTTCTGAAAAACGCTGCTAAAATTTAACAAGTAGGATTTTTTAGCAATTTATCTTTGAATAAAAATCACGTATTAAAAAAACCACATTTTCAGGTCTAAAGATCCTTTGAAAACTTGTACATTGATAAAAATTCATAAACATACACATATATATTACAGTTTTCCACTCAGTAAGCCTCTGATTGTTTACAAGAATCACAATCACAATGCAGCGCTGTGTGACAAAGACATCAGTGAGTGTTATGGGAATATCAATACAATGGTCTCTCAGTCAAACACTAGTAACAAATCATGCATAATGAAAAAGCTCGTTTGAAGTCTGCACCAACAGGGAAATACGGAAAAAGAAATAAATAAAAACATCAAAGATAGAGGGACAATAGGAATAGGTACTTGTTTATTCTCTCTGTAATATTTTACCGTACATTACTGTCTTCTAAACAGAGCCAACTTGTTAGCTACATAGATTAGCGCGACGTACAAAAATTATGACAAAGTTTATTTTCGATTGTTGAAGCTTTTATCTAAATGAAACATTCCGATAGCATTCCTTGTGCAATGGAGTTTCCAGAAAAATGGGTTTTGTACTCTGAACAAGACATTTCTCAACCTTAATTTAGCTATGATGCATGTACTCTATCCTTAATGTGTATCTTATATTGGCATGGATTGACTGATTGATAAGTGTATTATGTACGTAGGTACGGTAGACTTACTACTGGCTGCTTCATTTTTGTGAGAAATACCACGATGGAATTTTATTTATTTTCTCTAACGGAACAAATTATGGCCACAACAACATTTCATAAAGTCCAGCAGAGTCTCATGAAATAGCTCAGACATTAGGGTACTTCCATGTATCCGATTGAATTTCTACACTTTGTCAGCGTATGAGGTGCCATGGTGGGCAGCCGGAATGGCTGGCCGGTCATAACTCCCACGTGCGGAATGGAACAGCTGATATTAAACACACGAAACTATCATAATATAAGTTTTAGACAAAACATCATCACTTGAACCCCGACGAGACTTGAACCCGCAATCTATTCTTATCGCGAGATGTGCTTTGTTCAATTAAGCTATCAGGAACCATACCGAAGACTTTCGAAATTCTCTTTTCTTTTGGAAGATGTGTTTGTAAATTCTCTCTTTCAAAAATGAATGAATGTCATAAGTTTATTTGAGTATGTTGGTATAAGGTGACAATGCCTAATGTGACATTAAATTCTTATGTGGCAGGAGATAATATTACTATGTAGTACATACATTCAAATTCTATAAAATATATAATACAATATTATTATTATTACCTGCTTTATGACAATCATAAATGGGAAATTTATGGTCTACATTGAGTGTTATAGTCACATACATTATACTTACCTACATGAAGATATTGTATTGTATTAGAGAGATGAGGAGTATGTACGTATGTATAGGTAATTACAATATGATATGATATGATATGACAATCATCATAGTATGATTCGTCGTCCTACAGACAAGACCCTTTCCACACAACATAGAAACTGATTGACGACTTGTATGCTATAAAATACAAAAAATACGAGTAAAACTAAAACTCTGATACTACCAAAACAATGTGGGTTTATTGAATATCTCATAATATAAAAGTAGTATGCATTCATTCTTGAATATTTGCAAATTTCGATGTACCTATATTGAAGCTCCCGCAGTATTCTCGCCAAAGAACAGGTCTCCCAGTATTTTCTTAAGTCTTCGAGTCAAATATTTAAGACATAATGTAACACTTTCAATTGAGCGATGTAGCTTGCTACTCAACCTGAATATTTTAATTGTTATTAGCATAATGGTAGTGATAGAGTTTATTGAAAGTATTATGAATATCGTGGAAAGAGGTGTATCTAAGCGCAAAATAGTACTATACTACTATACTATACCCTCACGCCGTGTCCCAGGTGGGGTAGGCAGAGAGAATAGCGCAAAATAGTTCTGAATAAAAAAGAGTCGTTTTAGCCTGTGCACTGTATAAGCCAATGTAAATAATCCTATTTATAATTTATCTTAAACATGTACCTGAAAAATAAAAGAATTATACTTTTCAGTTATAATATTGCTTATTTAATAAATGTGTTTGCTTTTCTTGGCTTGAAGTCAGCAAAGGGAGTGTAGTCAAAAGATTCCAAACATGGGGGCTACTTTTTCCATATCCATGTTTTCAATAATAGAAATTTTAACGTTAATACACTAACCGCATGTCAGGTACTTTGGTAATGTAGCCTATTGACGAAGACTCAAGGGTATCATTTCATACATTCCGACATATCCAACTTCTTACGACATGTTTATACAAACTTCCCGAAATGAAATAAGGTTTCATGGTAAATGAAAGTGTCAAAGTAATAAAATATTATAGTGAGATAGATCTTACTGTCGAATTTAATATCAAAGTCAACCACTGTGTCAAATCTGAGACAACGCAATAAATATTATTAAGTACACCATCTACCCTTTTTGTATTATCCCTCTTAACATAAAAATAATATGATATAAAATTTCTCAATGTATATTTTCAAATATATGTAAAAAGAGGTATGGTCATAACATACGTACTATTTTTTGTATTGGTGCATGTTTATTAATTTATTTTATTATTCACGATCAACATGTCATACATTGTTTACGGTATTGTGAATCAATTCAAAGCACCTATCATATAATTTCATTCATACAATTCAATGCACAGAAGGCGAGTTTGTCGCTAGAATATGATGTCTTCCAACTAACCCGCATAAGTTGTAGAATTTCGTGCTTCAACCTAATGTGGATCTTGTCCTCCTCAAGAAGTCACCTCCACCACATTATGTCTCTCGTCACCAGTTGCTCACTTCCAGAAGTCGTAGCTTTTAATCTACTTTATCCATCAATGTTTCTTCTGCCACTGGGTTTATGGAGTACATTGTTAGAGAACACATTCGATTTCTTATCAAAAGCTTAAATAAAATAAAAACATTAATTCTTGACGAATAACGTCTATGTTGGTTAACCAATAAGAAGATACAAAATATAAATTATACAAAGCTAACACAGAGAATATCACAATCAATATTTATTTTTTTCAATATAATAATATTAGGAAAATGTCTATCATTTCACTTTTATTTGAAATGATTCACAGAGTTATCTTTATACATACTGTATAACATAATATTATTTTGATTTGTTATTATTTGAAATTATTGATTTTGTTTGCCTGCGGAAAATAAATTATTAGACAAATATAAACACGAACAGTTCTGTAGACACACATGTACCTACTTTCCCACATAATATATTAATGTATAATGTGGAGTTGGATATGAAATACTTAGTAAATAATGTATAAAAGTAGAAAATTGAATATCAATAGAAACAAACAACTTAGTAACTTGCCTCTATGCAAATAACAGGGTAAATAAATCATTATTGAGTAAATATTTGATGTGTGATTCATGCAAGTAGGTATATATTAAGTATACATAATAGATCGTTTTGTGAAACTGAAGCGGCAATGGACATTGGACAGGTCATGTGGTTAAAAAGGATCTGGAAATCTTAGGATGAGAGAATAAGAATAGTTCGGCCTAAGAAAAGATGGGCTGATTATATGAATTATTAAAATCATTGTCGCGGGTCAGCAAGCTGTCCTCTTTCGTTTCAACAAAAATAGACATCGAACATCCTTACAAATCGAAATAAATAAAACAAGCGTTTTATTCTACCAATGATTTAATCGGTGAGAAAGACGTCTCTCTCACCGATTAAATCATTAATAGAATAAAACGCTTGTTTTATTTATTTCGATATGGATTTCTACTACCTAAACACCGACACAGTGAATCCTTTTACGACACTCGAAAACTCATGGGAAAAAGTGTCAAACAAATTCTTTCCCTATGCTCCATGGAGATAGTTTATACCTATTACATATTTCTATATATTTTTTTGTTTATTGTACTTGTATCAATTGTGTGGCCAATGAAGTCATGCTTGGACTTTTATTAAGAAGTACAATTCATTTGTAAACCTGTTTCAATTTAACTGATTCAGTTGCCTTTCAACTTTACATTGTAGAGCTATTTGATTAAATTAGACGAAAGTGTCTGTATCTATCTACATAATATAATAATGCTTAGTAATTTGTCAGTTTTGTGTGTATGTATTACATGTTAGTAAGTAAGTACTAGCTTTAAGTTCTTATTTTCCAATCGGCTCTGACTCTTGGAAACAAGTTGTTATGTACTTAATTAATATATTCTCAAGATAATAAGCATTTCTAATAATGAATTCATCCCTTGCTAACTTCATTATAGTTTGAATGTTATATTGTATACTCACCAGGAATCACCCAAAAGGTCAATATCCTTGTTATATCTATTCCCAAACCTCAAACGAGTTATCCATATAAAAAGTCGTCTAAATAAAGTTATAGCATAATAGGAGATGGCGCTTTTAAGTTTTAGGATAAACAACCTATTTCAATTATTTTTACGTTTGTGAAGATGACGCCAACACGAGCATAGAAACTTTTGAAGAAATAAACACAACACTCATAGCTCTCTCAAAAACTAAACAGCAGATGAAGATTGCCATGAAAAATATTAATTGCTCGAAATTAAAATAAAAATCGTCTTTGTTGTGCCTAACTAAGACTAACTGCTTGTGATAAAATTACAAGTTGTTCTCTCTATACCAATAAAAAAAAAAATTTTCAGGATGGGTGGTATGCCTCACAACTGAATTGTAGATGTTAAATGCCTTACGCGTATTGTTTTTCGAATGCCTGCCTTTTACGAGACACTGAAAAACTTATAAAAAAGTGTGGGAGGCCTTTAATGTTCCTGCAGTAGGAAACTACTAATATTAATGTTCTCTCATAACAATTACTACATAATTAATGGAGCAAAAACGCGTGAAAAAAGAACACCCATATATTTGTAAAATGTATTAATTAAAGTTTTTTTAGAAAGGAGGTACACAGACTTTACATTAAGCTTTACCTTCTAATGACTTTATTCTGAATTTGTGTATATATAATATGTGTGTGTTCCTACATACTTTATATAAAAATAATACAGGTTTGTTTTATTTTATTTTAATGGTTATGTCACAGATATAATAGGTAATTATTATATATACACACAACAGTAATTGAAATGAAACTTAAAACAAACTCCAAATATCTAATTACTTAACTCGTTTACACTTAGTTAATTTTTTCAACAAAACATAATATAATATGACTTGAATGATGAAGTGCGAGAAGAATAAAATAAAAGAAATAAATGAATACCTAAGAATATAAGAAGGTTTTGACAATATATTGCACAGTAAATTGAGACTAAAATCTTTTTCGATATTTTTTAATTCTTTGTTTTTAGTTAAGTTGAGCTAAACAGGTTTATTCAACGAATATTTGCTTCAATTAACCTAATTTTATAGCAGAATTTTAAATTAAACCAATTTGGTAATTTCATTAACCAAGTTAATCACTGTTCTCGTGTGTATGTAGGTACATATCTCATGAATCGGTCAGTGACCGCAAAATTTTGTATGTGGTAACAATATTATTTAAAAATGTTATCACATTATGTACTTACCTACATAATTATACTTATATCTAGATAGGTATACAGTAATGGACAGATTTACAAGGAAACGCCATTAGGTACCTACATAACGGACATCAATTGAGACAAATGAAAACTATGTTTTGGTCTCATAAAATAAAATGAAACTTTTATTTTATGAGACCAAAACATAGTTTTCAACTTCAATTAAATATTATAATTGGATCACTTATATTGCGCTGTTTTTGTAATTACAATAATTATTTGTCACATTAATTTATTTTTCAAAAATAATAATAAAACAAATGACGTAGTTTCGTGTGTTTGTGTAACTTTCAAACTCTGAATCCAGAAATACTATAGATAATTACAACAACCATTTCTACTATCCCATTAAGACATATCCCACAAGTGGGATAGTCAGCAGGCTATCCGCAAGCAATAAACATGCAAGCTCTCTTTTGAGTGTCAATAATAATAATATTTTTAATACATAATTCTCTGGTTACTGTTTGATCTTTCGACACAAAATATTTTTATATCCATTGTTGTGTCATTGTTACCTATGTATATTTTAAAATTTATGTTTACATGTAAAAGACTTATTGTCGTATAGTTTCTAAAATAAAATACAATTAAATTTAAAAAAATCAGGATGGGTGGCAAATTACAAGTTTACTTATATTTTTACGTTTGACTGATTTGAAGGTTAGGTTTGGGTTGGTTTGGCATTATTTTATGCTGCACTATTGCTTACGAAAAATGTAAATAATAAATTTTGTTCACAAAATCAACCAAACTCAGATGAACTCCCAGGTGAAATAAATAATCTCGGAAATACAAATTATTAAGTTCCTAGATCGTTTCCTACCACGATATAAGTACTTATTGCAAAATCATTATCAGAACAGTTAAACAGTGTGACGCGTGTGTGATCTTGCTCCCCGTTTTTATTTAATACCTCCGAAGCTACACATCATATCGACATAATTTTTTAATTACAATTAGTATTCAATAAAACGTAATATTTGACATAACTCAAATAAGCTAAAGTTAATTAACAAGTATTAAATATACAATAATTTGTGTTATAATTCATATTTAAATATTAAAATTCACTATAAAATTCAACATGCAGTGTTCAACGTGTAACCGTGAAATTCTAGGAAGCGACTTCTATATTCAGTGCCTTAAGTGCAAAGGGAGATCCCATCTCTACTGCGAGGGGATTAGTAAAAAGGAATATAGGAGACTTACTACAGAGCAACGAAATAGATCCCACTGCAAAAAATGCAAGGGGTCGAATTCCTCAGTTACTACCCCACTAAGTCCACCTACAACAACTGACACACAACAGAAAAATCACGAACTCGGTGAAATTGCAAAGGAACTAGCACTGATGAAGGCGGCTATTCAGCATCTACAAGCCGACTTCAAGGATTTCAAAAATTCTATTGAATTTCAATCAGATAGAACAGATAGTCTAGATAATAAATTAAGAGAATTTACTGAAAAATTCAAGAAACTAGAACAGTTTGAGAATAAAATTATAAATTTAGAGTCAATTAGCATCAATAGCCAAAGGGAGCAAAATAACAATGAACAGATAAATAGAAAGAATAATCTAGAGATCTCAGGATTGCCCGAGTTTGAGATGTACTCTGCAACAGAATGTGTAAAACGAGTGGCGAACGCTGCAGGAGTTAACATCTCGGACGAGGACATGGAGTACGCATCTAGGACGGCACACAAATCAAAACAAGACAACAGGCCTAAGTCCATTATAGTTAAATTCAAAAATATTTTGATTAAAGACAAAATAATAACGGCAATCAGGAAGAAAAAAGGACTGAAGGTTGGCGACATCCACCAGTCTGCTCCTGACATAAGCCGTAAAATATACGTTAATGAACACCTTACACCTCAAAATAGGCAGCTTCTAAGGAAGACGAAAGAAGCTGCTAAGTCAAATAATTTTTTATATATATGGACAAGAGATTGCAAGATATATGTTCGTCGAAACGACAAGTCACCAGCAATAGCCATTCGCACAGAAGACGATTTAAGGAAAATAACCTAATAACTGTCATACAATCACCATCCCGCCGCAAGAACCTAGCATCTATACTGGACGACGCACCATTGAACTCTTTCTTCAATCAAGTGAGCATTTCCTATCAACCTCCTACCCTATTCCACTATAACATATCTACACTATCAAAATTCTTTATTAATATACACTTATTTTTCAAAATCACTAATATTATATTATTACTATTATTTCAAATTAAATATTTTCGTTCTAGTACCTTGATCTGTGCACAACTAATAATAACTAACCGCACACATGCTGGCAATTTAACAACTCATAGCATATATTATTATTATTATTACTATATATATCACAAATTCATTTGCACAATACTGTCCTTCAACCATCATCATTGTCACGGTCACCACCACCCAGGTACGCACCCCATCCGGAAACAATATCCCACTTACAAAGTATCAAATTACATCACACTGATCAAATCCACTTCATACCAAACCATACCTACATTATTTATCTATAAACAAAATATCTGGCTTCAGTCGAATAGTCCCAATATACCAACGTATCAATCGAATTATAATAATTGTCGTTTTTATTCCTTACCATATAATATTACTATCATATTAATGTCATCATCATCATCATGACTTCTTTGAAAATATACTACCAAAACGTCCGTGGACTAAGAACAAAAATATTGGACTTCTCACAAGGGGTAGAGGTCAATAATTACGATATTATTGCCATCACTGAAACATGGCTTACTGATGGTTTTTATGATTCCGAACTAGCAGATAGCCGATATACTGTATTTCGACATGACCGTGACAATATACTATCGGACGCGTCTAGAGGCGGTGGATCTATGATAATTATAAATTCCAAATTCAATGCTCTTCAACGACAAGATTGGGAATCAAATTCAGAATGCGTATGGGTGACTATACCCCGTTCATCCTTAACTGGTGGGAAAACAATACATATTGCATGTTCATATATAGCTTCGGGTTCAAATCACAGAACACTTTTTACTAATTTTTCTAATAAACTGGTTGACATAACTAACTCTCATCCTGACGACTTGTTTATTGTTCTCGGTGATTTTAATCTTCCACATATTTCTTGGACACCTATATCTAATGACAGCCATCTCACCGCCAACATATCTGATTCCTACACACTTGACTTGTTCGATATTCTCTCAATTACTAACCTGAAACAATTTAACCATGTACCTAATGCGAATAACCGTATACTTGACTTTGTACTTACTAACTCTGACATTAAACTATCACGCTGTCTGCATCCTCTCGTCTCCGAAGACGCTCATCATCCATCATTAGAAATAATAGTTGATAAAATAAAAGTAAAATTGTTACCTACCGCACCGAGCCGTATATATTTTTTCAGAAAGGCCGATTATAATGAAATAAATAGATCATTAGCACTTATTGAATGGGATGATATACTCAATACTGACACAAATACAGCATTAAATAAATTCTATGAAGTTATAATGTCTATCATTGAAAAACATGTTCCTAATAAAATGCTGTCTACCGCAACCCATAAATACCCACATTGGTACTCGCCTGCGCTTATTCAAATTATAAAAGAAAAAACGAAATATCACAATCTTTGGAAAAAAAATCAAAACGATGCAGATTATTACACTTTTTCATTATTGAGAACACGACAAAAACGTATTCAATCAGAATGTTTTTGTTCTTTCATAAAAAAATCAGAACACCTGATTAAATCAGATCCAAAACAGTTTTGGAATTATATCAAACTGAAAAGAAAATCTACATCATTACCAGGGGAAATGCACCTAGACGATCGTGTAGCCACCGATGGACGAAGTATCGCTGAATTATTTTCAGAATACTTCAAATCAGTCTACGTTGCAGACAGCGTTGATGGGACTGACCAAGAAAATGTATATACTAACCATATAGACTGCATCTCAAGTATAGAATTAGATGAGAACCTTGTGGAGAAGTACCTAAAAAAACTTGACACAAAAAAGGGACCTGGTAGTGATCTCATACCGCCTATTTTTGCCGTAAACTGTGCCAGTCAACTAGCATATCCTCTGTATAAAATATTCTCACGTTCCATATCAGAAGGTATTTTTCCATGTACATGGAAATTAGCTAACTTAATTCCAATTTACAAACAGGGAGGTAAAAATCTTATCCGCAATTATAGACCCATATCGATCCTTCCAATATTCAGCAAAATGTTCGAACTAATTATTTATGACCAAATTTATCCAATTATCTCCAAACATATCCCCGAAACTCAGCACGGCTTTATGAGAAAGCGATCAGTCACCTCTAACCTATCAGAATTTACTAATTATATTAATACAAAAATGGATAATAGAATTCAAGTGGATGCGATTTATACCGACTACTCAAAGGCCTTTGACCGAGTTATACACAGAATACTACTAAGGAAAATACGCCACCTCGGTATACACGGCGATTTATACCGTTGGTTCGCGTCGTATGTAGAAAACCGTCAACAGGCAGTTGTGGTGGGAGGATATAGGTCGCAATACATTAATGTTACATCAGGAGTTCCACAAGGTTCTCATCTCGGCCCTTTATTATTTAATATGTATATATATGACATAGGTGAATGCTTCCATGACTCAAAATACCTACTCTACGCTGACGACATGAAAATTTTCAACGAAATAATCAACGAACGAGACTGCCTAAAGCTTCAATCAGACCTTGACAGACTAAACACATACTGCTTACAGAATAAATTAGATATCAATATTACCAAATGCTTAAATATTTATTTCACTCGGAACAAAGTACCCATAAAATACGATTACAAAATACAAAACGAGATGATCAAACAAACTGACAAAATCCGCGACCTGGGAGTCATTTTAGATCATAAAATGGTACTAGATCACCATATAAACACAATTATCAATAAAGCTAACAAGATGTTAGGGTTTACAATGCGAACCTGTAAACCATTTGAAAACTCATCTTCAGTTAAAATTGTATACTACGCGTACGTAAGGAGCGTTCTAGAATTTGCATCTTCTATTTGGTCTCCTCATTACTTAACATATATTTCGAGACTTGAACGAGTTCAAAATCGGTTTCTTAAACATCTGAACTACAGGGCCCGTGTTCATTTTGATGACTATACTGACTCCGCAGCCTACCATAATATGCTTACACTAAAGACAAGACGAACTTTAACAGACATGAGACTATTATATGACATAGTACACAACAACATCGACTCTCAGTACATGACTTCCACAATCAAACTTCGAACACCACAAAGACAAACAAGAACACACACGTTATTCCATGTTAACACATTTCAAACAAACTATGGCAGGAACACTATTTTTAACAGAATTTACGAAACTTACAACACATCCTTCAACGACATAGACATATTTCAAGCAAGTAAAAACACTTTTATAAAATCAGTCAATGCAATATTGAGGACGCAAATCAGTACACAGCTTTAGAATAAAATATAATATATCTTATATAAAATTAACATAAATAATTATTGTATGCATAGTACATCCTCATAAATTAATTTACTTTTACTCAAGTTACTCAGATCTTTTAACAAAATCATTCCCTTCCCTTTTCCTTTCCCCTCAATCCTAAAATGCTCACATGTAATTGAATTTATCTCATAGCTTTTCTTCTTTATTTTCATATTCTTAAACATGTACTTTTTTAAATATACATTTATCTTATAATCTTTCATCATAATAATTTTAATAACTGTTTTATATAATTTGTTTTTTAACTAACATTTTGTATTATATAACTTAAGTTGTAATTGGCTTTAATTTTGCACTATTATTTTTTCGTTTATTATGTTATATAAGCTGTAACTTTAAGTTTGAAATAAATAAATAAATAAATAAATAAATAAAATAAATAAAATAAATATTCACCGAAAATGTAACCCACGCTCAGATTAATTTAAATTTTTGTTTGTTTTACTGAATGAGGGCACAACGCGCAGATAACAAAACCAATCGGACATCTCTATTGGAGAACCATGTTTACACAATGTTACGTTACAATGTGTAAACATGGTTCTCCTATAGAAATGTTTGAAATATTACCTAGATTAGAAATGGTCGGAAATGCTTTACAACACATAGTTTCAACGCAACTGAAAGCAATAGTTCAGAATGATATTTTGAATAATGTTTGCTCCCATGTAACTCACTGTAAGGACGTCCAAATAATAACATTATTATTGTCTGTAGTCTGAAAACAGAATCAGTTACGTTGTAATCCTTTGTTTACTGTTTTCTTAGAGAGCCTTACAGGATTACGGCCTGGGTCTAGTTTAGATTTTACGTCAAATTGTTTCAGACACAAAATACAGTATTTCGTCTCTCCAGTTCCATTACTCAACAAGTCGAAAGATTTTATATTCGACAAATCGTCATTCTCATAATTTTTGGTATATTTAGATTGTGCTTTAAAAATACAAAAGAAAGTGAAATATAACAAATACTAATCGCACTTTTAGAGTGCGATTAGTATTTGTTGATGTCGTATTTGTTCCGTACAATAGTTCAATAATTCCAAATATTTATTTGTGGATTTAACACATGAAACTACCATAATATAAGGATAAGAAAAGACAACGTCACCTTATTCGGTAGTGCCCCGGGCGGGACTTGAACCCGCATCCCTTAACCTTGTCGTGAGGAGTGCTTTATCCAGTAAAGCTATCGGGCGGCTTGCCGAAGGCTCCAATATTTTCTCTTATAAACCCCTTTGACAGCTTCACGTGTTAGTTGGTCTTTTCTTAGTCTTATATTACGGTTGTTTCGTTGTTAATTTTTTTTGTTTTTTTTTATTACTTTTATTAATAAAAAATATGTTTACAAAGTCTATATATTATTTTGCCTAATCCCTTATGGGGATTTTGGGCTGTGATCTTAAATATCTTACATTACAATAATAAAATAAAACAATCATATAACCTCATACAATGGTTAATTGTGAAAATAACATCGATAGACATTATTTTACTCGTGGAATTTAAAAAAGGTAGGTACCTACCTAAATACATTATTTTTTTCATTAACTAAATATTTAAAATACAAAGAGAACCGTGTAATTTTATAGTTATTTGTTTGTGGAATTGATAGAGTGGAGTTGATTATATGTATTACCAATTAAATCAAAATTTTCCAAAATTTCGACTTGTTGAGTTGTAGAACTGGACCGTCGATATATGTACCTATTATGTAGATATGTAGGTACTGTACACAGAAATATATTTGTACAAGAATTTATTTATCTTTACGAAAGCTTACATTATTTAACTTTACTATTTTCTTCAACTTTAGTTGATTGTATAAGATATCTATCTGTGTTCAGTAAATAAAAATGTATAAATGTAGATATTTTATCTCGTCAAATTGTAGTTTATTTATATTCACTTCAAATATGATTAAAATGATTTTAGTAAACACATACTTGGTAGGTACATTACACACACAGTCATAAAAAAAATGTTGAATCTGTCTGATGAAATGTATGGATGAGGTTATATAAATAAAAGTTCTAAATCACTCGTAAACGAGTGGATGGCCTTGAGAAGAATGGAATAGAATAGAATATAAATAAAGTTGATGTGCTACAAAAAAAAACGTAAGGAATTATGAAATTAATTTGAAAACTTATTTATTTATTCAACGTATATTAATTTAGTCTCATTCATTATGTAGAACTAAATGTTTATCTCAAACTTCCCCAAAATAAAAATTTATTTTTAGGAACATTTTGCGAGGACATAGTATTGAAGCAACAACACGGTATGTAGTAGTCTTAGTTTGACAATGACTTTATGAGTCGAAACCAGGTCACTATTCAATAGAAAAACTTGGCCATCGGAAATAAATTAAGTAAGTGGATACCTTTATGTATACCTACAAGATTCTCATTTCATCTATTTATTTATCTATATTTATATTGAATTATTGACCTTATTCATATAAGATTTTTTTTATTACCATTGTTACATTATCTTATTGTTAATCTTGACTTGTGGTTTTGTGGTGTATTGTTTTGTATGGACTGCGATTATTTTGTTTTTTTTTGTTGTTTCTCAGGTACACTTTTTGCTTAACATGTAAAAGGCTTACGGCGTATTTTGTGTAAATAAATAATATGACGTCATTGTAATATCCTAGAATATTGATGAATTGTACAGTGTCCTTGAGGTGCTTTGGCACGTAAACGACACCAAGCGGATGTAACAAAGTTAATATTTGTTTATAAATAACGTGTCTTAGCTAGACAGTTGTTTTTCGGTAATAATTATTGTAAGATTCGTGGATGTTAGAGTATACTCCTACCACAATAATGATGATATTACCCTATCCATATTATGAAGGTATATAAGAAAGTTCTCTCTATTATCCCTCTGTCTCCATATTACCTAATATTATCAACTCTTGGAATCAAAACTTCTTGCAAAGGTTTCCTCTCATCACAATTATAATAAAATAATAAACCTGCTCATGTGTTTGAGTCTTATACACACGTAAATACAGGGTGTATTCTCTAAAAGATTTCTCCTTCCATAAGTGCATATGCTGAGGAAAAAAATCATTCTAGACAAATCCTTACAATGTTTTGTTTGAAATCCTTCATTTAATAGGTACTGAATATAGTAAGTATCTTAATATTGTGACAAATTTGATTGGCACGGTTTTTTATCAAAGTATCATTCTGTATCCGGAATTCTATACCGGAACGGTGGAACGCAGATCCCATTTTTTTCTTTTATATTCATATTCCATAAATGGGGTAGCCAGTATACCTACTAGCTGTTTATTGAAGATGTGATTTGTCTCGTTCCATTAAAATATAATACATTCAGGATGTTTAGCATACCTCGTCGCTGAATGAAAGATTAATAAATAAAACCTTAAATGGAGCACCCGACCAAGAGTTAGTCTTTAGTCTCCTTCTCTTTTCCGTAAGTTTTTGAGTGTCCTTTAATTGGCAGGGATTTGAAAAAAATAAATACGTTTTACATCTTCATTTCAGCGATGAGGTTTGCCACCTATCCTAATTCATCGTATTTTTTTATTGGCACAGAAAGGACAACTTGCGTATTTTATATGTAGCTGGTATTCTAGCTAACACACTTGCAGGTTATGCCGTGATGGGATAGTAGAAGTAGTAATAGTAGTAGAACAATAATAAATTCACGAGTAGGTTTTAATTTCAGAATTTCTTCTTCTAACAACAACAAAAAAAACCATTGAGAATGTACACCCTGTTTATTATGTGTGTGTGTGTCGCGGGATTGTTTAATAGATTACCTTCTTAACTTCCTCTCCCATCCCTCAGAACCCTCTTATTCTCCCTTCCCCGTCTATTCCTTCATCCAGGCCTGGGTGTAGAACTTGAGCGGCCCAAAGCAATAAAAAAGTTTATATTACTTTCAATGGCCAACTCTTAACTTTCAGGAGCCGAAACTTATTTTTTGTGAATCTTTATTATATTGTACTTCCATATAACTACTACTAACACATAATATACACATAATGTATGGTAGCTATAAATGTTATGTAGTACTGCAGAATCACTGCTACATAGTAGAGACGGAACATATATTCGGTTACAACTATTTCATATCCGGTCTATCCGTAATCTACATATATCCAAATTCTAGATAGAAATAGATTGTATAAGATAATATATAATACAATAGATTTCTATCGAGAGTAACAAAGGTATAGACAGATTATTGAAACCGGCCATTAGAATCTCAGAGAGAAAGATCACACTCGCAAAGAACCAACCCGTTATCCGTTGTCTGGTCAAAGTATTATCCGGTTAATATCTACACATAATACTATTATAACTATACCTACTTTGACAAAGGGAGGTTTGTATGGAAAGGGTGACACATCACATTATGGCACACTGTGTTTGATATTGTGATGTGTGACAGTACAATATTGTATATATGTTGCGCAATACATGTTTTGTGTATGTGGACTAACAATAATTAACATTGTGTAATACTAATATTGAGATTAGCAGTATTATTATGTGCCTTTATCTTATGAAGTCGATGTTTGATGCATTTACATATCACATTATACATTATGTTACGAATTTTTTTGACACAATTGGATGTCGGGAGCTCGACTTAGTAGAAGAGTAGACGTTAATCATATCTTGAACCACTCTAGATTAATCATTCCAATTGACCACACTCACCGATAGTCAATCAATTGAAATGATTAATCTAAGAGTGGTCCAAAGTATGTTTGTTTAACATTATAGGAACATTATTATTATATGTAGACTATAAGACAAATTTGCCTGGATCATTACAGCTGAAGGCCAATGTGAACCCAGAAGATAATCTCAAACTAGACACACGGGCGATATCGCTACAATGATATATATGTACTATTGGGTCATAACCAAAATGGATTTGATTAGGTATATTATTATTTATTTATTTACGTAATTAACGGCTGTATCAACCTTTACAGATAATACAATTAAAATAGCAATCAAGTGAAATAATGCATAAATAAATAAAACAATATAAAAAAACGTAAAAAACATACCTACTATCAATTAATTTCAAATAGGTAAGTATCTACTGGTATATACAATGCAAACAAAAAGTAGGTACATTTAATAAGTATTTGTATTTTTTTTTGGATTAATTGCATTTTTATAAATTTGGATGTGTGATTAACTACATAAACACAAAATTAATTAAATTATGTTTTTAATCAATTAACGATTATTAAAAATCATTATTATAATAATACTGGGATGCCGCAATAATTATGGCGAAAGCCCTCGGCAATATGTACCTACATATTTTGCTACTACTACTACTACTATTTCATCACGACATGTCCCACACGTGGGGAAGCCAGCAGACCAGTCGCATGCAAATAAATGTGCTTGCTGTCCTCTACGTGCTGACAAAACTAAGAAAATCAGAATGGGTGGCAAATCTCATCGCTGAATTTAAGATTTAAGATGTTTTGTTTCCAAATCCTGTCTTTTACCTGGACACGATAACCTACGGAGACTAGTAGGTAAACGACCAATCTTTGCCCGGTGTGCCTTAGAATATTAAAATATTTTTGATCATATAACTACTTCTACTTTTTAGTGTAGCGTCACGGCATACCTCACAAGTGGGGAAACCAGTGGACCAATTGCAAGTAATAAACATAAGTACATAATATTATAACCCACAGTTAGTCAGCTGGCTTCCCCACTTGAGGATGCATGCCTTGTTGAAGATGTTTATAATATTTTTCGTAAGGTTTTATAAACACTTAGCTTTTATAGGACACTCGAAAATTTACAGAAAAAATTGGGAGATCTTTTCTTTACCGGGGACTCTTCACTGCTTTTTGCAGTGTCCTAGATTCGCTCCTGTCATAGAGCAAGAGAGGATATTTATCGCCTCTCCTTCACCTCCACAGCGAAGCAATGCTTCTAAGTTAATGGCAAACATTTACATGGATGGGATATCTTTATTTCTTCTGCGACACTCGCCTATTTCATGTCACTTTGTCTTAATGCATGAGAAGGGAACACTAATTTGAACTGATGTCTACAAAGGAATTTTTAACAATTACTTTTGGTTGGAGACTTAGACAACTGATTTACTGTTCTACGCTGAAATAAAACAGCCTCCCTCATAAAGCAGCTTTACCTACATCCCCGAATATAATACAAATTCATATAACTACACAACAACACAAATCACATTTATGTGTTACGTATTTACGTATAAACCCTAATGATATAATGTAGGTACGTAGTTATTTTGGGGAATCACTTTTATACAATTTTTATAATTATTAGCGAATGACGTGAACTATTTAATTATAAAAATGCTATTCTTTTTTATTTTTAAATATGTTATTATAGAAAATAATCACCTAGCTTCCCTTGTCAGGTTGGCAGAAAGGATCGAGTGTCATTTTGCTCCTACCCTAGCATAGATTTCCGGTTCAGTCAATGTCATACAACTCCCCGTGCATAATATGTTCTTCTGTTCAATGAGCTTAATACTTAGAACAGGAGAACAAATGCACGAGGAGTTGTTTGTTTGTCTTTTAACACAAGAATTATGTGACAGTGACAAAAGCGAAAGGTGTACGCAAGGTTAGGAGGAAGTGGCGTTCGATCTTTTCTGCTCACCCTACGAGGGATGCGGCGTGATGGTATGGATGGATGGGACGTAAAAAACCCTCAAATGTCGTCCAGGAATGATAAACACATAAAAAAACATCAGAATTTTAAAATGACATGTGGAAATATCGGCACGATGACATTGATATGAAAATTTAAAACTCTTTAAAATATTTAAACAACAACTTTCTCATTATAACCTACTTAATGAATTTATTATGTACCTTTTAGTAAGTTAGGATATTAAAATGGTTCATTTTGGTGTGAACTGCCCTCATTATTTCTCAACTTAATTGGGTAAGAGATACCTCCCGTGAAGGGTGAGTATACCTATAATGGAATCTTAGTGAATAATATAACACACACACACACATATACCTACTTACATACATTGTAATGAGGAACACCACATTCCCATCCCCTTATTCTATTCTATTTGGCAATTTAACTTTTCACAGCAGCACTTTATTAGGTATAGCAGTACACAGTGAAAATTATAGTTAAAATAGATCATAATATGATCAGCTGCCAACTGAACAGTGGCAGCAGTAATTGCTTAGGATTCCTTAAAGATAAATAAATAAATAAAACTTTCTTTTCTTTTAGACTTTTTCGATTTTCTCCGTGAGGGAACAGGCGTGATGGTATGTGATGATCAGACTGGTCAAATACATATAAAATATTGAAAGAGTGTATGTTCAAAAGGTTCAAATAGTGTATGCAGATGAACGCCTATGATTCTGAAAAAGAAAACGTGGAAAGACAAAAAAAAGTATTACGAGACTTCAAAAAAAATTGCGAATAACATTTTGTATATCTGGGAAATTAGTTTTATGTTGCTTAAAATTATAAAAAAGAGGTATTAATCAAAAAGTGTATGGGTGAGGGCTGGCATTAAATTATAAAAAGTATTGGTAGAGTTTCAGAATTTCAATTGAGAGGTTTCGACACATGCATACTCTTATTGTTTACTGTGAGAGTGTCTGGATTGTATTTGAGTATATTATTTGAAACTGCAAATTCATATTTATATTATGAAAAAATACATAGATACATTGACAAATTACACTTTTACTGCGCCATTTTCGGTTAACAAAACGTTTCATACACCCACACATCATTATACAAACGCAATAATATTTATATGTATGTCCCTACCTAACTAGTTAGTAGATATTATACACAGGATCATCCACTCGTAGACAACATCTGTTGCCTTGCGATAGTTACAAGATCGTGATCTCAAAATGTGTTATCATCAGTTAACAAACATAATACGAGTACATACATTAAAGTGTGTACGTTTATCCTTCAGAACATCTCTCGGCTCTCCCTCGAGATGATTATACATATTTACAAATAATATATAAAACCATGTCTACATCTCCTATTATAATATGTCTTCAGATACGTTTTATAAATTTGTTATCATATTTTATTCATTCAGTTCTCTTATGTAAATAATGTAGGTAGTTATTATTTTGTTTACATTACATTAAACAATTTATTCTATCTACTGAATTTAAAAAAAAAGTTTTTCTTTTTATTAACAAACTCATACATTTATATTTCAGTTTGTATCGCATTACACTATCGGTATATGATTCAAAATATTATATTTTTTTTTTGCGCCTAGGTACCTTCTCCAGAGATCCCTGTCCACCGCAATGGGCCCCAGACCCAACTAGGACAAGGATAAGAAGATGTATGTAACTATGTATGTACATTCTTCTTTTTTCCCTTCTTAGTTCCTCTCATAAGTTATGAATGAACTTACTTCCGATGGTCGAACAGCCCTTGTAGGACCTTTGCCTCCGAAACAATAGATCTCCAAGCCTTTCTATCCTGAGCAATGAACTGCCAGTCGTCTTTAGCATTGAGCTCCTCCAGATCTCGGTTGATGTTATCTAACAACCCTTGTCTTGGTCTGCCTAACGGTCTTATACCCTTTGAATGAAATCGAGCTTTATTTATTAAAAGTTGCGATTTTACTGACACCATGAGTAGGTAGGTACTCGTAAATGTTGAATTATTTTTTTACGACATTCTTTGCTCATTAATTTCATTAATATAAAATGTTGTAACTCACCATAAATGAGTCTGCTGGAAAATCACACAGTTAACAGACTCATGTATGTATAGATGAAGTATTCTTATCAACAGATTAAAATAATATCAGCAGGTACCACGTTCCTTATACATAGTTTCAAATAGGTATCTTAAGCATAATCTCAGTACATAATCTCGTATGGGTGTCATTTAAATAATAATCTCTAGACATTTTGTGTGTCGATACCTACCTGTGTTACAATATTAGATACTGTACTACGGAGTGTATTAATAAAGTGCTCGAGGCCTGTATTGAAGTAGTACTGATGAAGGGAGGGGGAGGTAACTAGTATTGGGAGTGTGTAAGTATTAAGTATAAGTAGGTATCTACCTATATAATATGTAATATGTCGAGGGAAAATTATAAAAATCTAGATTTGATCAAATCCCTAAAGGAAATGATTAATTTACGGAAGATGCTTAAATAAAAACTCCTGAGTATGATTATGCTAAAGAAAGTAATTGATTTGATCAAATACCCAAACTGTTTTAGTGGCAAGAAGAAATTATTTATATATTATTTAAATTAGCCATATAAGGCTTAGGTAAGACAATGTCACCTTATTCGGAAGTGTCCCGGACGGGACTTGATCCCGCATCCCTAACCTTGTCGCGAGGAGTGTTTTGTCCGATTAAGCTACCGGGCGACTTGTCGAAGGCACCGATATTCTCTCTTATAAATCCCGATGACAGCTTCACCTGCAGATATTTTACACAGCGTGAGCCTTTTATAATTATGTTGAACAAAATGAGTATGACGGACAACAACATATTTTAAAACAATCGTACACATTCACAAATATTACATGACCTATACTATACTATACTATACCCTCACGCCGCGTCCCAGGAGGGGTAGGCAGAGAGAACGGAACGCCATATAGATCTATCCTTACATACTTCTTTCGCTTCCTCTACATTCATCCAGTTTCTCATACATGCACGCCGATTTCTCTTACTCAGCACGCGTCCGTCCTTAAGAATTTGGTCCACGTGATCAAGCCACGTGGTTCTTGGACGTCCGCGCTTCCTCACACCCCTTCTTTCAGATAAATACATCCTCTTCGTCATCCTTTCATCTTGCATTCGCTCAACATGTCCAAACCATCTCAACTTGTTTACACGCATTCTGTCCACAACACTCCTCACACATCCGCTCATTCTCCTGATATCCTCATTCTTCACTCTATCTCGCAACGTTTTACCAACCATTCTTCTCAGTGAACGCATCTCCACAGCATTTATTCCACTCTCATCCTTTTTCAACCACGTCCAAGTTTCGCTTGCATACATAAGTGTCGGTACCAGAATGGTATTGTGCACTAGCATTTTTGCCATGTTCGATACACTGCTATTGCTAACAATAGGTCGAAGTGCACCATTCACTCTAGCACCGGCGACTTTTCTTCTTTCAATGTCCTTATCAAATCTTCCATCCCTCGCAAACAGACTTCCCAAATAGACATACTCATTCACTTGCTCTAAACATTCAACGTCAACCTTTATTTCACATACCGTTCTTTCACTCTCTCTTTCAAACACCATTACTTTCGTCTTCGCAACATTCATTTTTAACCCATTTGCACTACAGCTATCATACACACACGAAACAATATCTTGTAAATCACTTTCATTCTCAGCCATTAAGACTAAATCGTCTGCATACATCAAAGCATTCACTCGATTTCCATTCAGTTCAACACCTACATTCATCCCTTTCAAAGGTCGCATACAGAAGTCAAAAAATAGATTGAATAGCCACGGAGACATAACACAACCTTGCTTCACTCCTTTAGTGAGGGTAAACCACTCCGAGAGGGTATTGTTTACCCTCACACACGCGGAACTCCCCACGTAAAGTGAAGATATTACGCGTATCAACTGTGTACTCACTCCATACTCCGACAGCACGCGCCACAGTCTTTCTCGGTCCACACGATCATATGCCTTCTCCAAGTCAACGAACGCGCAAAAAAGCTTCTGGTGTTTACCCAAAAACTTTTCTACGATCATCCTTAGGGAAAAGATCTGATCGGCACACCCTCTACCATTTAAAAAAGCTCCTTGCGCATCCCATACCTTACACTCAGTAGTCTTTCGCACTCTCTCAATCAAAATTCTTCCGTACAGTTTACCTACTGAACTCAGCAAGCTAATAGCCCGATAGCTTCCGCACTCAAGCCTAGCACCTTTCCCCTTATACAGCGGACAGATGATGGCTTTCCTCCAGTCCTCCGGAGTAGTGCCTTCTCTCCAACAGGTGTTGAATAGCTCTAGGCACCATGTGAGGGTCTTCGATCCACCAGACTTGATGAGCTCAGTTGAAACACAATCATACCCAACCGCCTTACCGCACTTGGCTCTTTTCAAAGCATTCTTAATTTCAGTCATACAAATCTCATCTACACCATTCACGTTACTTTCCCCACTATTATACTCACTTGTATTTCCGCCTTCACATTCAAACAGTTCTTCAAAGTACTCTTTCCATCTTCTCAACACGCATTATTCACTAACTAACAAGTTACCATCAATATCTTTTATCCCTTTCACAGAATTTACATCCACACTTGTCCTCTTTCGTTTCACCATCTTCCAAAAGATTTTCAAGTTATCTTTCGCGTTCACTGAAAGCTTCTGGCATTCTTTGTCTTCAAGCATCCTTTTCTTCATTTCCACTATATCACGCACTTCTTTCTTACACACCCTGTAAATCTCTTTCTTCCGTTCTTTTTCGTCTTCATTTCCCTGTCTCACACTCATTTAATCTTTCCACGCATTCTTCTTCTTTTCCACAATCATTTTCACATCATCATCCCACCATGCATCACCTTTCTTGCGTCCAACGGCAGTTTCACCACATACTTCTCTAGCACACTCTACTAGCACACCCTTCATTACTTCCCACTGCTCATCCAATGTACATTCTTTCCCATCATGCGAGCTGAATCTCTCGTTCGTCTTCCTTTCATACTCTTCCTGTACATTTTCATCTTTCAATTTTTCGACTCTCAGCCTTTTAGTTGGCGTGATTCTTTGTGTTCTCGAGCGCCAGCCAGAAAACAGTTTTATTTTTGTAACCACAAGGAAGTGATCTGTTTCCAACTCAGCGCCACGATACACTCTGGTGTCCGTGGTTACCTTCCTAAGATGAGAGTCCACACACACAAGGTCTATCATCGATCTTTCATCCCCTCTCTCCCATGTATACTGATGGATTTCTTTATGCGCGAAAAAGGTATTTGCCACAAAGAGATCCATCTCCAAGCATGCTTCAACTATACGTCTTCCATTGTCATTCACTCTTCTATCACCATTATTTCCCAACACACTCTCTAGTTCGTTTCTTCTTACACCGACCCATCCATTAAGATCACCTGCCAAAATTAATCTTTCATTCACTTTCCTGTCATCCGCAATCTTTCGCACACTGTCCCAGAACTCTTCTTTTTCCGTCTCGATAGCATCGTTTCCAGGTCCGTACCCAATTATGAGTAAAATCCTAGTCAACCCTACCTTGAAGCGGATCCAGATTAGTCTGGGACCAACACATTCATATCCCTTCATACAGTTGCTCATTCTTTCAGACAGAAAAGCACCCACACCTTGACACGCATGTTGAGTGTCAGGAACTCCTGACCACAATTCGATTCTTCCCTCTCTTTCGTTTATTCCACTACCTTTCCTCTTAGTCTCACACACGCATAAAACATCCAGAAATTTTTCATCCATCGTCATATTACATGACCACAAGTCAAAATTAATGTAAAAATAATAAAAAACATGTATTGTCAAAAGTCCATGGTAAAAAATATTGTTCTAAAACTAAAATCTAAAAAGAATTTACTAAGTAAACTATGCACTATGATACATAGAGTACTTAGGTACATAGATAATAAAATAATTATCTTTGAAACACAAATATCGAAACTTCACTCTTAATCGATGGTGGATGACCTTTAATAATTTAAATAGAAATATAACTTAATTAACAAGCAAAATAAACTCATAATTCAAGAGTTTTTGTGTTTACGCTGTGGAAATCCATTTTTAATTTTATTAAATACTATAAAATAAAAATATATATTTTTATGGTTTCTAACCTAACAAAGTGGAGATTTAACAGTGCTCTAATATATATCTTTATATTTTATTTTATTTATTAAAAATAAACTCCCTTTGATAAAATCAAAAAATGTACATTTTATAATGTATTTTTTGATTTGTTTTTTTTTTTAATATTCATTAAAACGCGCTGTGGCTTATTTATTTCATCTTTTCATATAAATGGTTAAGAAATTTGATCTTTCAAGAAATCACTCCACAGAGCGTTATTTTAAGATCTTCCAGGAATTGATTATGTCACATAGGAATTAGATCGATCCTCGATTTTCATCATTTCCTTGCGTCGTATAATATATTCCCTATAGTGTTCCCTCTTATATATTCCCTAGTGTTCCCTCTTGAAGACATATTATAACATTATGACAATGTTTGTATATGATATTTGGTTAGGCAGATTCTCCTTCAGCCATGATTCAGTGAATATTATTATAAAGATGGAGCTACACTTCGCATCAAGAGATTTTCTCCGACAAACCTCTTTGAGCAGTCATTTGCTCAAAAATAACTTTGCTTCGCTTAATTTTTATTTACTTCATTCATGGAAAAAGCTTTTAAAATATTAGTATGGATAAATTATTCCGCAAAATATTTTATTCAGAAACAGTTTTTTTAGTTGATTGGTACATGCATTTTAAATTAGGAAATTATTATTATTATTGGATAATTTATATTGCCCCGTTTTCATGATTCAAATCATCTCAAGGGCGCATTTACACTATTATTTCACATTAAAATTTATTCTTTACTACTTTTACAATACAAATTTGGTTAAATATTATTGTCACAAATTTTGATAAGATTTAGTTTGTATGTTTCTTTATTTACAATTTATTATTTAAACTTAACCATAGCAAACACTTGAAACCACACAATAGGAAAATATTTGAGAAATATTATAAAAAGAAGTAGGTACCTATCTAGCTACATATTAATATGTACGTTGAATTAATTAAAACAAGCGTCAAATAATGAAACTGATAATGACCTCATAAGTGGAAAGACGTTTCTGTTGCGTCGTTTAATCAATAGTATAACACAAATCTTGTTTCAATTTATTCGATTCTACAAATTTGTGTACCAAAAATTGAATATTATATATTTTTTTCTAATACCTTAGAAAATCAAATGTTAATAGTTCTAAAATCATTGCTTTAAAAACACTTTATTTCGAATATCAGTTTGACTTACATGGACATATTCATAGCGATGGAATGAAACAGTAATTTTGCAGTGTATGACAATCTTAATTCCTATATTCCGTGCGCCCGAAGCATTGATGTTTGACTGTCAAATATTAATCGGCGACATATTGAAGAACCGTCTAGGAATTTTGCAATAATATTTAATATTATTATGTATGTACCTACATATGTACGAACATATCTTCAAAGAACATGTACATAATATTATGTAAAATCACCATCTCACACAGGTACCTCAGCAAAATAATATTGTGAAATTGAAACGATATATGGATTGTGTTATGCAATAATTTTTAAAGCCACACCAACCTCAAACAAAACCCAGATAGGTATATCTTAAAAAAAAAACTAAGACACCCTATCTCTCTCTCTCTTTGACTTCAATCATGTGGATTGGTTTGCAGCTAAACCTCAAATCTTTTCTTCTTCTACTTTGATAAGTCCTGCATGACCTTCTTCAGCTTCTCGTACGATCGGCAGCTCATAAATATTGCATAGAATCATAGGTTGTCTAGATATTTTCGTTGTGGACACCTCATGAATTATTATGTCCTCTCAGACCAGTGTTGTCAATTCTACGTATTTTTATGTAGATCTATCTTATTTTGATCCCATTTGTTAATCTACAAACTTTTGTTCCAAAGCTACAGTTTTGTTTTTTATTTCAAATGTAATTGTTGAATGTGCCATTTTTTTTATGTTTCTAATAGGTACTTTTTAACAAATCCGAGGAGATAAAAAGACATTTTTAAACCATTTTGAAAATCTAACGTCTGAAAAGTTGAGGTAGAAATTTTAAGTGCAAGGAAAATTAATAAATTTAATAACTGAAGACTAAAAAAGGTCTTCACAAAAACATGGTCAGGTTATAAGAGATCAGGTCATATTATCTAAGGTAAGGTTAAGTTTGATTCCAATTATGAACTGACCCACATTTTTTTTCGATTTTATGGCTTGATACATTGTGACTCAACGCTCTCCACACGAGAACACAATAATAATATCTCGAGTACTATTTGCTTATCTACAGAGAGAAGGGGGGGGGGGTGAGGTTTATAAGAGAAGATACTACATACATATTGTACATACTCCTTGAGGATATTAGCTCAATTATTGTAATACATACTTGAAGTGGATAGATAATAATATAGGCTGGAGGTGCCTCTACACTCTACAGCCTTAGGTAGTATTGTTATCATTGCGATGAAATGGATATAACGGTTATATCGATAACCGGATTACGGATATTGAGTAGGTACGCTTCACATTAAAATAAGTGAATAAAAAAATACGAGAAAAAATTGCACCTAAACAATAAATTGAATACTGGAAATAAAATAGGGACTAAGCGCCAAACAATTTTTTTTTTAATTATCAATGTGTGGCACTAATCGACTAACGAATTTTTCGATGGAACTATGAGCTAAAAACAGATAGGCATGACACTTATACTTTTTTTGGGCATTGACTTTGGTATATCATCATCATCATCATCGCCTTCAACGCTCCTCTCGGGAGCACAGGGCAGAAACCAGCCTCCTCCATTCAGAGCGTCTCTGTGCCAATTTGCGTAACCTCTTTCCTCTTTCCCTTTGGTATATATGTACAATCGATTAACGAAATTTTTTTTTTTCTTTCGTTGCTTAGTCCCTATGTTATTTCCAGTATTCATTAATATAATTTTAACCTGTACCTACCTTTTAGAGTCGCCGGTAAACAATAATTACTTCTCTTATTTTCCTTTTCCGTAAGTTTTAGAACGGCTTGTAAAAGGCAGGTTTCGTAAATGCTCACGTATAAGACAATTTCAATTTATAGATGAGCCATGCCACCCATCCTGAGTGTCTTATTAATTTTTGTTATGGAGACGATTTGCATGTTTATTATATGCAGTTAGTCCGCCAGCTATTCAGCTTATGGAATATGCCGTGATGGTATGTTCAGTAGTTCTAACGAAAGAAATATGGTTTAATTTTTCATAACTTTTGCACTTGTTTGTTTTTATTTATAAAATGTTCTATTCTGAGCATATATCTGACTGAGTTCTCTAGCTCCTTTGATTTTCTTTATGGTGTCTACAGGGGCCTCTGTGAATACTCGAGGATGTTGGGATGGGTTGGGACTTTGAAAAGAAATGATAAATTCGGGAAGTCCTACATAATAATATGTGTCTATAATGGAATGCAGTATTGTCTCTTGTAGAGCATCATTATTCCTTAATGTGTATATGTTGCAGGTGCCCAAATAAAGCTAAACACGCAGTTCCCGACCGCATGTAGAGCTACTATCCGACTGGATACTAAAAGCCAAATATCGGATAGTAATTCTAAATCACACTGAGAAAAATATTAACGAAATTTCACAACGAATCATTGGTACGACGTACTACCAGATTAGGTCCAGAGATAGTACAAACGATTCATTAGTACGGATCTATAATATTAACTTTTCGCAAACAAATTGTTGGTAAATTTACTGATGATTTGTTTGCGAAAAGTTAATATTATAGATTCCTACCAATGAATCGTTTGTACTATCTCTGGTCCTAATCTGATGGTACGTACCAATGATTCGTTTTGAGTATTTTTCTCAGTGCAGGTTTCGGATATCCGTTACATCTTTAATATGATTATATCATCGCACTGCAAACAGGAGGATGAAGAAGGTGGGGGGATATCTCAATGTTGTATGTAGGCGGAAGGATAAAATGAGAAATTTCATTTCAAGTCCTGTTATCCTATCTGAAGCGTTTCCGTGTGAAAAAGTGATAATTCCAAGCAACGTTAAAGGCAAGAAGAGATGAGACATCTCAAGAAGAGAGAAGGAAGTTCCGCAAACATATCGGTTGTATTTATATATTTTTTTTAATTCAAGAGTGAGTTAGGGATAGATAGGTAGATATATACCAAATACTTGAAATGGGTTTATTGTGCGGAAATGTTGTTATTAAGAATATTCTCTTCCTTACCACAACATGGGATGGAAGTGGAAATGCGAGGACCCAGTGGCCCGGTATAATAATCGCAAATTCTATTTTTGTTCGTTCGTACACACTAATATGTATGAAGCATGTAAACGAGAATATCAATTTTTTTTATGGATTCCCCGATAGACCAGCCTAGAAGAAACTGACAAGGGCAGATGTCGAACATACTGTGTATTGAAAGACTTGGTTTGAAATTGTCAAAGGTGTACAAAGAAATATCAATGGACATTATAGTGCTCTCGAGAAAGTACTAATGCACAATGGACCTCCAACCTAACCTTTTTCTTATACTATTACCGATATCTTTCGTAAAATCAGAAAAGCATCTTTTCAATTAGAGCTTTTTCATCTGAAAATAGCGGAGGTATACAACCATTTCTTCTTCTTCTTTCTGTACCATATCAGGTTCCCCGACGTTGACGATCACTACGGCGAAAATTTCCCTGTCCTGTACTGCTCTGAACAGGTCATCCATTGTCCTCATCCCGGTCCACTCTCTAATGTTGCGCAGCCAGGACATCATTTGTCTGTTTTTTTTTTCCATTGAAACAATTTGAGGCAAATCCTGAGCCCTCTCTTTGAATTTTTCCTTTTTGTTTCGTTGGTTCTGGATGATATAAGAGTTCAGCTCTTAAACCTCAGGGGAGAATGGTGGGAAATCTTTATTGAAAAAAATTATCTGTCTTGTCGCAGACATTTTTAATACATAGATGAAATTTCTTCATTTAGTGATACAGGGTTTTTAGTTAGTGCGTAAAAAGACATAGGTACCTTACAACTATACCTTTATCATATTTTCATATTGTTATGTATATTAATTTCGTAGATATAAAGTGTATGTATGTATGAAGGTTGGTATGTATATTATATGTCTTATTATTTTTATTCATTACTTATGTATCTACTACTTCTCCTTCTTTATTTTCATCAGAAAGGGAAAAATTGTATTTATCTACCTAATTCTTCTTTCATTGCGGTTCGAAAGAGAAAATTAAATGTATACATCACAAGAACTTAATTCATTTATAGCAACGTAACTGTTAGTCTATAGGCATTTTTATATTAATATCTTGTACAGTGTAATACATTATAAATACATATTGTAATAATAATACATAATGTAATGTAACATTAAATGCTTTCTTTCTTTCTTTTTCTCGAGTCGAGGCACCCGATACCGAGTGAATTATGCCTAGTTGTTGACAAGAATACCGGTAGTTACAGTTAAATGTATATGTATTTCCGCAGCATGGTAGGTACCTATATTCGCCGCAAACTCCTACACTACACGCTGCAAGTACGATTCAAGGGCATTGAGTTCAATGAACCCAACACCCGCATACCATCACAATTATAAACGTACACCGACGCTTGTGTAACGGCATCATTATAGTGGTAGAGCCGTTTTCAGGAAAATTTAAATGTTTTCTGTAGCTAGTTAATTTTGTCAATTGATTGTAATTCCTGGGAGTTCATGTTTACTTATTAATATTTAAACATTTATATTCAGTATTTTCACAGCGACTTTACTAATTGCAAGCCGACTTGTAAGAGCTACCACTCTGATCTTCACGCTTATTTTATTATTTATTTATTTATTTATTCATTCTTTACTGTACATTGATAAAAAACAATTACATAAAAGGTATACCTACATTCAAATCAAATACAATCAATATACAGAGGGCGAGTTTAACGCAAAGGCGCGATCTCTTCCAACTAAACCAAAAGTATTAACTTAAAAAAAAAACATATGATAAAAATAAAATCAATAATCTAAAACAATTTGGAAAAAAAAGAGAGAAAAATAAATATTCACAAAGTGAACATATATACAAACATACATACATACACACATATATATGTATATAAAAAGGGAGAGACTGAAAAAAAGTAAAGCTTATGTAAAGTTAAGCGCTTTATTTATTTATTGTTTACTATACATACATTGATTACAAACAAATTTATACAAAAATTGATACAAATCAAATACAACATACAGAGGGTGAGTTAATCGCAGAAACGCGATCCGTTCCAACTAATCCAATATGCTCGAATCGATGGTGAAGCAACGTAAAGTGAGACACATTTTACTTGCATCGATGCCAATAAACACCTTTGTGTACAAAAATTTAATCTAATTTAAAATGCACCCTAGAAATGATATTTATTTATACAAGCACAGTATGATAACCAGTGAAATTAATTGATACACTTGAAAATGTATTTAATTACGCTCTCTCCTGACTTGATTGTAAATTTAACTCAAAAAATTACCACACAAGGCTTAGAAAAGACAACATCGCCGTTTTTGTTAGTGCCCTGTGGCCGTAATTAAAACACATTTTAGCGTTATGTAGTCGTTCGACTATTGATGACTGCTAGAAAGAATAAATTTCGTAACTCAAATACACAAGTCATTATGTATTTTAGCTACGAAGATTGAGAGGTACTTTCTCGCAAAGACGTCCATGTTCAAACGTCTACATAACGCTAAATAACCACAAAAACGCTAAAAATCATAACGTTTTAACTACGGCCGCTGCGCTGGGCGGGAATCATGGATTACTATTCTTCTATAAGCGAAATAAAAAACAAATGTCTTTTCTACTGTATTGATTTTTTCATTGATAGACACATGTTTTGTCTTTCAAGGACATTATCAATCTTCTATAAGTCTCCAGTACCAGAAGATTTAATTTTTTAACATAATATTAATTGTTTTGTAGTTAACTAGGTACCTACGTAGTACGTAGGTATATTTATGTACATTAAAATTAATATGAAACCAAAAATATATTATAATATTAAAATTATGAGATAAAAGTAACATATTACATGTTAAAAATAAGAGGGGTGGGTATAGATCTAAGTATAAGGATAAAAGAAATTGGAAGTTTACTGAAGATTATCTATAGATTATGGCTGTACCCTTTTCCATTGACATAAAATCTTCTGAGATGAGATCCTTATTAGCAATACATAAGTATATAAATGTGTATGTTTAATACTCAATGAAGGTACCTAGTTAGTTTTGAAGACAGTGAAATATAAATGTTATAAGAGAAATAAATATTGCTTGCTCATAAATTCACGGTACAAAGGAATAATAATTAATGGTGAAACTAAATAAATAACGATTATTATACCTAAAAACACAGCAAACAAGTAAATTAAATAATCAATAAATAAATAAAATTTTATTTATTAAAAAACAGAAATAACATACCTACTACCTATTAATTTCTAATAGATAAGTACAAATAGGTGTGTATATGTATAGTACAAGTAGGTGTGTCGGTGGATGGCGCTCGTAGTAGCTGCCTGAAACCTCTGATGTGTCACTTTTGAAAATTAAAATATTATCTAATAATGAATCAAAATAACTAAATTTTAATACAGTGTTTTTAGTTTCAATAGTTTTATAAAGATAATTGTTTTTTGAGTGTTAAATTACTTTCAAACTAATTAAAATTACAAATTTAAAACAAATGAACTAGGGGATAAAATTTGTGACAAATAATAATATTTACAATAAGAACTCACATAATTGTTTCATATTTCAAATTTGTGACAATTAGAAAGGCATTAAAAAATATTTAATTGTTAAATTAAATTTATAAAATATATTAAAATTTGATCATAACAATAAATAAATTTAAAAAAAAAGCTGAAAATGCGCCCTTGCGGTGGTTTGTACCACAAAACGGCGCTCAATAAATTGTCCAGATTATTATTATTATATATATGGAATCAAATGAAAATAATTTATAGTGATAAATAATATGACTAATAAATTAATTCACGCATACAGGAAGTTGAATCGAGAAGTGATTCCTACTCTTTTTTTAAAGATTTATCTCGTTTTTTTTTTATAAACCCAAATAAAAAATTATGATTATACTCGTACCTTTCACAGTAGGTAAGCTAAAAACTTGTGTCGTGAAAAGAGAATTTGCCGGAGCATGAAACCAACACTCTACCTCTAGGCTTCCGACGAACTCTTAATATACGTAATTATCATACGTTTATAAAAAAAATTGTATTATGAAGCAAAATTTCATTAAATTATAGCTTTTGTAAGTAAGTATATGATATCTTCATAATATTATGTATGTATTATAAAAAAACAAATCGGACTGTTTTATTCCATTATATATTCTTTACTTTTTGGTACGAGATATCACGATAAGCCACATACATACCTACCTATGTACATATTATATTATAATATAATAGAGTGTCTCTATTTTTTATGGCAGAGATAAGACGTTTCTTGTGTTTTACGAATACGTTACGTAGAGCAGTAGGGTATCTAGTTGAACTTCTATTAGACTAGCTGATAGTGACTCCTATGCCACTTCTGGGAAATTTAGTGATGGGATGTGTAGATATAGAAGATATAAACCAACTAGTAGAATATTACTTTGTAGGTAGGTATTATATTAAAATGTTTGATAATAATGTTGCGATATGACTTCTCTATTTCTCACGACTGGGAGACTCTTGCAGTAGGTGTATGTAATTCATACGAAAATAGTATTTTGTGTCCGTTTGTACATAATATTATAATGTAGATGAAATTTGCCTTGTATTTTCATCATTAGCCGAGTCCACACTGCTAAACGAAATCATCAATCAATCATCTGTATTTGGTTGCTATTTGTATTGTAGATATGTGTTTATTTTTATTGTTGTTTGGTGAGGGCTATTGTTTTATGTAAATTATAATATATGAAATAATGTTTAAACCCTCAAAGCACGAGCATTGCTCAATTTTGAGGGTCAAATATGTAATAAATGTGTTTTTTTTTTAAGTAATGGGGTGTGTATGTATCTAATATTATTAAATTGTAAATTTTATTTAAATAAAAATATTTGAATTTGAATTTCGAAATTTTTGAATTCGGTGACGATTCGGAGCATTCTCCGAATAAATATTCAAATAAATGCTTTCGTTATCCATACAAGGACGAAACACCGAATCATTGAAGCTTGATGATTGATTGACATTTTCATCCAGCTGTGTGGACGCGGCTTATCAAGGACATTATTAATCTATTTGTATTGTTCTTGAAAGACAATGACAGTTTTTTGTTTGCTTATTTTATCAACCTTGAGCCCTTCCATAAGAAGAATTTGCATGAAGAGTATGGATGACATAGGAACTGACATTTCTACAATATCCATAGGTGAGGGAGAGTGCAACCCTCAGTGTGTATTATTTTATTAAAAGCTTTTTTTAATTTAATGTTTTAGTGTGAATAATGTGAACATTTTAAATAATTTTATAACATAAAATTAACGCTGATTATTATTTCAGAAATGTGTACGAGTATCTAACGTACCTACTCGTATACCTACCACAAATAGGCCTCACGACTTCATCAACGAACTTCCATCATCAGTGATAAGTAAAAAAACTAAATCTAAGAGAGAAATAATCATTTACATATATTATAATAATATATTAAGAAATGTTCTCCTTTATAAATTTGAAATGGTTCCATAATAAAAATTGGGTTGAAAGCTAGTATCATGATATCGAAGTAACTTTATGTACGTTAAGATGATATTACAAATGTGTACATGTATGTAGGTATGGTAATCATGTAATATTAGATAGATAGTTATGGTATTACCTCATAACTTTACATGTCCTCGCACCCCAGTGACTAAATGTATCTAGTAATAAGATATTATTTACATACATACATTACATATATTATAAGGGAACATTATTAGTTCAATAGAAGATAACATTACATACATTACGTACAGACATACAATTTGTAATCCATTTCAATAACTTTACTAAGTCTACACTCGTAATATAATAGATTGTCTTCTATGTAAAGTAATAGAAATTAAATTAAATGCAGCATTAAACCATAGGTCGAAAATATTGACTAAATTGCTATGCATAAAACCTTTTCATATTATTCTTCACATTATTATGTCATGATTTTAGCATTTAATCTGGCAGATTTAAATTTTCTGAACATAATCGACATTACGTAGATCTCATCAAATAAAAAAGAGAGAGTATTAAAATATTAGTATATTTAAATACAGAAACGTTGTAAAAATAATTTCAAAAGACAAATTCAAGGGATTTTCAGGATTTACGTGATGGTAAAATAAATTAATATGTCACTGACGTAGTGGAAAAAGCAGCAGCGCCTGTTGCCAGATATACCAACTCATGGTGCAAAAATAAAAAAAGAGTAGCACCTACATATATGTACAACACAAGCAACCCAACCAACAACAGTAAGTGTACAACCTCAGAACGAGAAGAGCCGACCCCAACAGCATTCAGCGGCAATAAGTTGGGACAGTGCCAGGAAGAAGAAGAAGAGAAGCACCTATATGTACTCGAATAGGAAAAATAGAAAACGTGTTATAATATTAATAACTAGACAATATTTATAGTGCGCCGTTTTGTGCAATAAATTCACTTCAAGGGTGCATAAATTATGTGAAAAATTATAGTGGCAACTTCACCTGAGTAAACAAGGTAGACCCTATGTAAAGTGATTTAAGAGTATTCAAAACATTACCGGATTTTAACTACGTTACTTGATTTTTATTTTCGAATTGTATCGGTCCTTATTCAGATGATTGTACTCATACCAACATGAAAACTAAATATAGAACGACTTTGTATAGTAAATATCAGTTAAGATAAATATTAAGTTTCTTGTCTTATACAAAAGGAGACATTACTCTGATATTAGGTAATGAGTCATTATATGTGTGATCATCTATACATCAATATTATCTATTAGAGATTAAATTTAAATCCGGTATTGTCCAGAAAGCAATGGAGTAGCCAATTTTGTCTATTAAAACACCACACAAATTATTAAATTTAGAATATTTCTAAAAGTATTTGTGTTAGCTACGGATACATGTCGCGATAAATGTGATTCGATTAATATTGACACGCCCTAAATAGATGAAGCTTGTATCAGTCCGGAAGTGTTTGAGGGTGAAAAAAGAAGGAAGAGGAAGAGAAAGCCTAAATATTATTTTCAAGAATATTTTAGGCTTTGAAAAAAAAGTACATGTTATAATGAAGTGGTATATTTATGCAATTTTTCATGGAGGGAAATAAATAAAACACGTGTTTTATTCTACTATTTGATATGATTTACGTATTTCGTCTTGTTAGGATATTATCAATCTGATTTATGACAATATCCTAAAAGACGAAAGACGTCTCTCACGTAAATCAAATAGTAGAATACATAAATAATTCGTTTTATTTATTTCGCTATGGAATTCTACTACCTAAACACCGACACAGTGAATAGCATAGAGTGTTTATAAAAATGATTCCCTTCTTATTGATTTATTTATTTGGTATATGTATCTAAAGCAGACATATTCTGAATATTCATTCACATGATCGGAGCTGAATATTTATATGAAATTGAAAGTTTCCAGACAGACATGTGTTATAAGGGGTATTTGCTGATTAATAACTAAGTACTACAAACCAGTACAAAAACTTATTTCCTAATAATTATGAATGGAAGTTCTAAAAGTCTTCACAAGTCATTTTTACTTGTGAAATTTATAGGTAGGTATTATAAGTTCCTACTTTTATATGCTTTACGTTTATATAAAGTAAGAATCATGAAGAGGACAATATTCAATATCATCATTTTAAAGCCCATCCTGAAGTCTGAATATTTATTGGAAAGGTGAGGATAACTTGTTTAATAAAACTTTATAGCATTTTGTTATTCTACTGGTTGCCCGATTTTGGGTGATGCCATTGTCGTATTTATATTACTATTATTAGATATCCCATTAGGGCATATCGCACAAGTGAGGTAGCCGGCAGATCAGTCACTTGTTATTAATATTGAAGTTGTCCTCAACGTGCCAACAAAAAAAATAAAGACATTCAGGATGGGTGGCATACCTCATCGCTGAATTTAAGATGTCAAATTGCTTTATTATTTGAACCCGTAGGTATGTTCCTTTTGGAAGGCGTCTGGAACCCGTGGAAGGCGTCTGGACTCAGCATCAGGACAAAATGCCGCTTGTTCAATGCGTGCATCATCCCAATCCTTCTCTATGGCTGTGAGTCTTGGCACTTAACCAAGGCTCAAGAGCGGAAGATACTAAGCTTTGAAAACAAGTGTCTTAGAAGGATTTTGGATGTCATGATTTTGGATTATTTGGTATGAACATGTTACAAATGATGCTGTGCGCCGGCGCACCCAGCAGAGACCTGTAATCTCCGTAATACAGGAGAGACGATGGTCCTGGCTGGGACATGTTTTGAGAATGCCTAATAATAGTTGGCCAAAAATAGCACTGTTCTTCCGTCCGCAGGGGTTCCGTCGGCCCGGGCGTCCCTCTTTCACAATACACCGTTCCTATGACGACGATATCAGAGTGCAAGGAATGTCGTGGAAAGAGGTGACGCAATTGGCACAGAGACGCTCTGAATGGAGGAGGCTGGTTTCTGCCCTGTGCTCCCGAGAGGAGCGTTGAGGGCGACGATGATGATGATGTTCCTTTTGGTACATACGGGAAAAAGAGTGGGAGACCAATTCTTTGCCGAATGCATATTACATAATAATCAAATATAATTGTAAAGTGTTCCTAAAAAACTATATAGGTACCTAATATTTCTTCTCGCAAAATCCCTACATTTAGTTATTATAAATTGACTTGAAATTTAATTTCGATAGCTTTTTTGATTGGCGTCGATTTATCCTTTTGACAGAATAAATTTGAATTCTCAGTTAAATATTATTTTAAAAATACGGTGTATATAGATATGTCTTTTATTATTCAATAGTTAATTTAATTAAAAAATGAAAGTTCTGAAAGCAATCTGCAACCAATTGTCAAACACCGTGCTTTTAAAAGTGAGGTATTTAAAAGACAAAAATAAATTTACAACAAAAGATTTTTAAACTTATTCAAATCCATGTGCAAAAAATATTCAAATGAGATTCAAATATTTTTATTCGAGAGATCTTTATCTTGTTGAGAATGTATTAAACAGGTATCTGAGTGCCTACTTACATGAAGTTGAATTCATATCTCCTTGTAATACTTTATAGAACAAATATTATTTTGATATTGAACAATCTCTTGAAAATATTATAGGAGGCATTTGTTCAGATTTAATTCATCACTTTATTTGCATACAACAGGTTTTCCGCTCTTTTCTGTAACTTTTCGAATGTCCCGAAAAAGTCAGGTGTTTGTAAAACGTCTCTATAAAACATATAAGATGAATTACGCTACCCATTCCGGATGTCTTAAGTTAATATCGCCACGGAAAGGACAATTTGCATGTTTATTATAGTCATGCAGTTGTTCCGTAGAGCACCTGGAAAAGAATTGGTCTCCCACTTTTTTCTGTAAATTTTTGAGTATCCTATAAAAGGCGGGTGTTCGAAAAAAGAGACATGTTACAAATTTAATTCAGCGTTGAGGTTTGAAATCCATCCTGAATGTCTTAATTATTTCTTTACACGGAGAGGACTGCTTGCATGTTTATTAAATACACCTGATCTGCTGGCTACCCCACTTATAGGATATACCGTAATGGTAAAGTTATATTTGCAAACAAAATTGTCCTCCCGCTCCATTCCATCCACGAATGTCTACTGTGGGCCTAGTCAAAACACATTTTAGCGTTACGTTTTCATTTCGTTTTCGTTCAAATGTAGACGACGTTGCGAGAACATGTCAATTTTCGTAGCTACTTGTGTATTTTAACATTCGAACGAAAACGTAACACTTAAATGTGTTTTGACTAGATAAAAATTAATTTATCGACCGACGGTTCTTGGTGGAAGTTCATATAAATATTTTTTTAAATGAAACACAATAGGTATATAGGTATTCCACTATTGACTTTATTTATTTTTGCGAGCCGGCTTTCAAGAGCTTCCCCTCTCATCGTCAGGCAAAAGTAAAGTAACTTTATTACTACTTTACTTAACTACTTTACTTTTGCCTGACAATGAGAGCGGAAGCTCTTGAAAGCCGGCTCGCAAAAATAAATAAAGTCAATAGTGGAATAACTACATAAATTGTGTTTCATGTTTTGACTAGGCCTACTGGTGTATCGTAAAATATTGAGATACATATACTCGTAAAACGTCACATATAAGTTATTTCATTCATTCATGCAGTTACATTATTGGCTACCCCATTAATGAGGGATGCTGTGCGAGTAAAAATAAATAACTTATTAAAAAAATAAGAAAATGAAATAGTTCTAAAAATCATTATACAAAAGCAATTCCACAATAATAATATAATTTTTGTTACTTTTTATTGTAAACGCAATTTCTGAAATTTCTAAGAAACGAAAAAGTTTATTCAAAATTGAGTTAATTTTACTTAGAAAACTCTGCCTCTACTATATTATATTATATTTGGTATTATAGTTCATATATTTAGATGTCTGATTGAGTAGACGGTGCCTTGCTTCGTTTTTATTATTATTTGTTTAGTTTTGCAGATGGTTAGAGGAGACCTACTTGAGCTAATAATATTAAAACATGAAACGGAAATCCGACGAATATAATATTTATTATCGGACCGGATATCGGATAGTCTGTTCTTGTATTAGAAAATGAAATCAATGCTTTTCGATTTTTCATGATGTCAAAGATTGCAGTATGTACAATAAACCGAATTAAATGATATCTAAGATTGTTATTTTTGACCCCTTATACCAGAATTTAATTGCTGTCTGGGGTCTTTAATCAAAAATCAACAAAATTGTTTATAAATATGTTATTGCAATGTTTTTTTTTTCTAATAAATAAATAAATAAATGTAGGTACACCTACATAAAGGACTTTCTATAAATAGAAAAAACATGTAAAAAAAACTATTGTTTTTTTCTTTAAATTAATCATTTGAGTGTTTCTTTTTCACAAGTATTGTGTACATATTCATTTATCATAAACAAATTTATATTAAAAATGTTGTCTGATTTTCAACATTCTTTAGTTGAAGGAAGGCTTCAAACTCCTGAATATGGTGATAGAAAGCTCTACAAAAGCTCAAGATAATACCAACAACTACATGGTGATTCCGACAACCAGGGCCCCTAGTCAAAACACATTTAAGCGTTAAGTTTTCGTTTCATTTTCGTTCAAACAAGACGAGGTTGAGAGAACGCATCAATTTTCGTAGCTAAAATACACAAGTAGCTACAGACAACATAATAAAGACCGTGAAAACCTGAAAAACAATTGTTTGTGTAGAGAAGATTGAAACGAAATAAATACAGCTCCTGTACAGGTCCTGAAATGCAATAGTGGAAATCTCATAAGAAACTACCTATGTATTTAAAATAAATCAATTATAATTATTACCATAGAATATTTTAGGCTATTTTTGTAAATGTGTAGTTTAGGGTGGTTTCTTATATTGCGAAGTAGATTATAACTTTTTCTAAGCTAGACAAGTCATGCCGCGGTCAGTTATCAAGTATGTGGCTATCTGGTTATGGATCTTGTTGGATATTTATTATCCGGAATCCGGCCAAGCCTCTTACTGGCAATAATAATATATTTCATCGCCTTGTAATTCAGTTTGAAAGTTTCCCTAACCTAATTGCTGTAAAGGAGGTGAGACCGATGGTAACTTTGTGCGTGGGCTGTTGCCACAAATTCCTTTTTAAAAATCCTATTTAGTTTATATATTATTTTTATTCTGCCTTACCTGGACGGTAGACCTTTCCAACTCTGGAACTGAAAGTAAACATTTCAATTAGTTTCTCCGGTGGAAGTAATTCATTTTATGAAACCCGATTAAAAGTATATGATTAGTTTTTTTTTGTTTTCCTGATGAAATAACAGTATTTTTAAAATTGTATTAAATTGATATCTCGTGGAAATTTCATTCTAAAATAAAATTGATTTAACAAGATTTATAGTTTTTTACTATCTTAAAATTTTCGGTCTAAAAAAGGATACATGTATGTTAATTACATAATATTATAGTTGGGAAACCAACTGCCCCATTTGCGAAAAAAATGATGATGGAAAAAATCACGTCATTATATTTTTACAATGATTCATATTGGCAGCACAACATTTAGTCATTATCGAAATTAATGACAAATTATAACATTTTAGATACAATTGAATTGAATTATTTAAACAACAATAAGCAATGTTTTAATCTCGTAATGAATAGTTCTTTCATATTAATTTATTGGGAGCTTGTAAAAATAAACACACATTATAATCACTTGTACCTTGAGAATGGCAGACTAATTGAGCCATCTCGATCTCGCAGGACAAGCTTTGGAGATAGAGCGTTCAGTGTTGCGGGTCCCAAATGCTGGAACAAGTTGCCTTTGAGTCTGCGAGAGGTGGTGAATGGAGGGAGCTTTAGAAGAAGGCCGAAGACGCACCTTTATGCTGGGAGTTTCGGGTGATGGACGCGGTATACGGCGCCTTGATGTCATGTTATGAGTAAACGGCGCTTTACAAATTGTCCTTATTTAAAATAAACTACAATGAACTACAAGAGTAACTCAGTATAGACTTATTGAAGGAAAACTCACAATATTTGATCCACCCAATTGCTCATATCATAAACGTTAGCTTGTTGAACGGAATTTTTCCAGATATATATAAAACGGCATATGTAACACCTGTATACAAATCAGGTGAACGACGAGATATTAATAATTATCGCCCTATCTCTGTCATATCAAACATCGCTAAAATATTTGAAAAGACTGTAAAGCAGCAAATCTTGAATTATATTGATGAAAAAAAGATTCTTCATTCAAATCAGTTTGGGTTTCGTCAGGGACTGGGTACTGATGATGCACTGGCGAAGCTCACTACAGTGGTTTCGCAGTCGCTGGATAGGGGAGAAAAATGCTCGGGTGTGTTTATTGATTTGAGGAAGGCTTTTGACAGCGTGAGCCACAGAAAATTACTTAATAGATTACACCATATGGGATTTTGTGGTAAGGTGGGACAGTGGTTAAAGAGCTATTTGTTTCAAAGGAAACAAAGTGTCAAACTGAAAACTGTCATAAGTGATCCTTTAACATCTGAATTTGGAATTCCACAGGGAACGGTACTGGGACCGATATTATTTATACTTTATGTAAACCAAATTTTTGACATCCCATTAGAGTCAACGGTGATATCATTCGCTGATGACACCGCGCTGATTGTTCGAGGTAAAACATGGAATGAGGTAGAAACTAGGGCCAACATAGAAATGAATAGACTCAAGGATTGGTTTGATGATAATTTATTGTCCCTAAATGCTGAAAAGACTAATTTCTTAAATTTTTCAATAAACATTAGAGGTAGGCCCCTTGTTGATATGAGAATCAGAATTCATGATGGATCATGTCAAAGTAAATCCGAGTTCTGTGATAATTCACAATGTAAGAAGATTGCCAGCAAAGATCAAGTGAAATATCTTGGAATTTTGATTGATCCTTATCTAAAATGGAGGGACCACATTCGGGCAACAGTAGATAGAATAAGGAAAATTTTCTACATATTTTATAGATTAAGAGATATTCTAAAGCTTGAACAATTGAAGATGGTATACTTTTCCCTGGTCCAGTCAGTATTGCAGTATGGTATTGTGGCATGGGGTGGTACATACAAAATTAATCTTTATTCATTAGGAGTTAGTCAGAGAAGTATCATAAAGATAATCTTGAAAAAACCCATGGATTATCCAACTGTAGAATTATTTAGGGAATTTACTGTTCCCACAATAGAAAATTTATATAGGAGAAAAGCTATAACACAAGTATGTAGAGAATATTTCATTTTAAAGGTTCACCCATCTGAAAATATAAGTGCGTGTCCTAGATTGGGTGGCAGAATCAAGGTTCCCGCACGAAAAACATCGGCTGCACAACACCACTATACATACTTAGGTGTGGGGTGGTACAATGGTCTGAAAATGGAAGATAAGTTTCAGCAGAATATCAAAACTTTTAAATTTAATCTAAAAAGGGCGTTGAAGTAATGTAATTCTGTTTATGTTATTAATTATTTTCATCTTGTTTTATTTTATTTTATATTATTTTATTTACATTTTATTTATTTTGTTTTAACTTATTTTAATTTATATTCTGTTTATATAGTTTTCTTTATACACCTATTACTTATTTATTATATTCGATTTATATTATTTTATTTATATATTATTTATTTATTTTATTCGATTTATATTATTTTATTTATATATTAATTATTTATTTTATTCGATTTATATTATTTTATTTATATATTATTTATATATTATATTCGATTTATATTCTTTAATTTATATATTAATTATTTATTTTTTTCGATTTATATTATTTTATTTATATATTATATTCGATTTATATTCTTTTATTTATATATTGATTATTTATTATAATCTATTTATATTAATTTATTTATATATTATTTATTTTGTTTTACTTTATTTTGTCTATTTTGGATTTTCTTTTTTTCTTGTTTTTGTATTTTTATATTTTATTTTATTATTCACTACCAATTTTGCTTATTTGTATATATTTCATCTAATTTGTCTTGTTTTATTTTATTTCTATTTTTTGTTGTTGTTTTACTTATTATTTGTTATGAGCAAAAGTACGTGTAAAAAATAATGAAACTATCCCTCAACGCACGAGCTCTGCTCATATTTGAGGGAATGAATTGTTTTGCTTACTGTATAATTATAAGTAAATGATTGTTGTTGTAAATTGTGTAATTATCAATTAAAAAAAAAAAAAAAAAAAAAAAAAAAAAAAAAAAAAAAAAAAAAAACTATAGTCCTATATGCAGATATTTTTTGTACACAACATTTTACAAATAATATATTTTCTCGTAAAATTACACAAAATTTCTAGACATTATCGGTTCGACAAATTCTTCACCTCTCACCACATAAATGAATTTTGAAAGTTGTGACATAAATTGACTTTTAATAATTTCTCCTGTCACCACGACAGCAGTCACCATGTTAACCTATCGTAGTGGTGGTGGATAGTTGAGCAAACTGATGGTTGATGTGGTCTGTTGCGGGTAGTACTCGTATCATTTTGTGGACTGTGGTCAACTTGCTGCTTTTCAAACACAGCAACTAGAAAAGCTATAACTCTATGATAACACTTCTGTGGTTGGAGTTGTTAACATTATTCTCACATTTTTGATGACAAATTTTCAGAGTCACTTTAATTCAAAATATTTAAAAAAATAAGTTTTATTTTAAAATCAAATATTTTTGACAAGATTGGAATGGGTAGGGTAATAAATAAGTACCTGCAAGGTCAAAAAGTTGAATTTGTAAGAAAACTTTGCTAAAATAAAAAGCATTTATTTTTTCTAAATATTGAGATTGAAATGTTATGTTTTAGACTAAAAATATAAAATAAAAACAAAAACAGCTTCAGATTCGCAAACCCGTTTTCAAGATGAATCATCGTTAGCCTGATGATGAGAGAGAATGCCTTTAAAAACTGGTTCGCGATTAATAAAGTCATTGTGGAAATATTTAATATCAGTATTCGATTATTTTTATTTAATCAACTATGTTAAAAAACAAGACATCGAAATCATGCACAATTATACAACTATTTACAATATGATTTTAAAGAGTGATATTGAAAGGTACTTTGCGAAATTTGTACGGCAAGAACTTTCAAAAATCTATTTGATTTTGTTGAAAATTTAGTTATGCCTATATTTAAGAAAGGAGAGCTGGTGGTGCGAGCAGTGTGTCTCTCTGGTGTAGTAACATATTGATATTACCTACTATCTTTTGGCCGCTCTACTTCTAGTTATCTCGCAAGGAAGTGATCCATGAATATTCATTGGAACATCCGAGTCCCACCCTCTTCGTGTCTCCTGATCCGCCCTTACTGAATGTCGTTATCATAATATCTGCCAGGGATGAAACTGATTACGCCTTAACCGGATTTTAATGGTATCCGGTGATATTCTAAATCCGATAACCAAATTAATACCATGCAAGATTCTAAGCCAGTTAGCCGAAAAACTATCAAGATCAACAGAATATGCGACGGTTGGATATTTGGTCTAAAATTTACTTTGATTTAAGCTCGGATCTATACATTATAATTTTATCATATTTTAAATTAGAGTTTTTTGTTTAGAGATATTTATTCTGTGTAAAGTTAATATGCGATGATTAGTGAACAAATATAAGCATTTCAAACACATAAAAAATAATTTTCACGATGATTCAGTTTACCTAAATTCATTACAAAATATTTTTAATTTATACAATAATTGCTAGAGTTGAAGCGAAATAAAAAGGTTCTTTCATATGTAAGGAATTCTTGAAGACTTTGTCAGAACTCTTATTTCAAATAAGTTTTCACAATGTTTTTATACAAATGTAGGTAGACATTAAAAATATCCAAAATTATTTATCTTCTGTTTCTAAAAAAAATCAGTCAAGTTTAAGACATTAAAAAGTTCAGTTCAGTAATGAGGTAACATTTTATTTACTCAATTTAATTTAAATTGAATACACCACTGCCATCTTGACAGTTATTAACCTAATAGTTGGACAATTAACAACTTATTTTTTTGTTATACCAAATTAATTGATTGCTTTTTACATGTTTTTTGATGATTTGCTCTATAGTTTTTCGGTCAAATCCATTATTTAGAACGTATTCTTTAGTATGTAGAACGATACATCTATCCAATTTTTTTTTATTTACAAATCATTACTAATAATTTACAAATCTTATACATATTTTCATTGATGCTGCCCAACTAGGTATAACCTGTTCTAGGGGAAACATCTCACAAACATTTCAATCATTCATAACAAGAAAAACACTGCTGTAATCTGTCCATACATGAAACAACACACAAACAAACCATTTCTCCATATAAAACCAGAAAAAAACAACATATCCCTCAACCACACACATCACAAATCCCACACCACATACTAACACACGTATATCACCCCACATAAAACACAAAAACACAAAACAGATAATGGAACAAATCCTTCGATATCTTGCAATCTCTCCATTGGCAGATCAGACACCCACCCATAATTATTAGTTATTTATTAGCATGCAATGACCATCTAGAATCTGGATAGGTGTTGAATGATATCCGTTATCCGGTCGGATTTTGATACTGATCCGAATAGCTGAAGGATATTCATTTCACCTTTATATTAATAATATTATCACTGTACACTTCTCTACTACACTATCAAATCTGAATTGGGAAATCAAACTGCCTAATCGAAAATCGGATTATAATTTAAATCCAAACCATTTGCTTTTTGGATCTGAGTTCCGTTGTAAGGATAGATAATAGTACATACATACCTACATAGTGTTATGTACATTGATTTGATGTTATTGGGTGAAAGAGAGTTATGATCATAATAATAATATTATCCAATCCTAAGTTCCTTACACAGTAGGCAGACACTATACACAGTACATAAGTACACAGTAACAGTAAGTTACAGATTGAATAGTTATCTATCTGATGTTATCCTTTTTACTGCTGCCGTTACTTTACAGTACCTACAGTATAGAAGGTACACATAATAGAACAAATTATAATGTAGGTATACATTGTTTTATACATATTATAATATATATATTTAAGATGCGAAATATTTTATTATACTTGTTTGTTTGCATGAATGTGTGTTCATAAATATTATAACAGCTATCCTTCATTGCTGCTATGATCATCTATGCAATAGGATAACTAATACCTCCTTTACAAACAGTCATATCACAATGAACGTGTTTAAGGATATTAAAAATTATACACATTTTTGTAGTACATAGTTATATTTCTAGTATTTTTTCGTCGCGTTAGTACCCATTATACAAGAATCATATTTAGTTTCGAACAAGCTCAATCAGTGTTAATTTAAAATGTGTGCTTTATAAGAAATATATATTTTTGATATATATTAATGGGTAAGTAATAATATTAATGGGTTAGTTGGAAGATATGAATGGTTGGAAGGAAGAATGTCTTGATTTTGTATTGGCACGAAGAGGACAGTTTGCATGTTTCTTACATGCAGCTGATCTACTGGCTACCCCACTTGTGGGATATGCCGTGATGGTATAGTAGTAGTATAGTAGTAGTAGTTGGAAGACATTGCGCTTCAGCGATAAACTCGCCCATTGCACAAAATTATGTAGGTAGGTACCTATTCTATTGTTATGATACCATGTTTTTTCATCATCTTTGTATACTAATTTTGTGCAATAAAGATTATTATTAAAAAAATAGTAAAAGTAAAAATACTTTACCCCGAAACATATGTTACTGGTGAATAAATAAATTTAAAACTCTAAAGTATTTTTACTTTTAATATTTTTTAATTTAATAATGGAGTTTTACTCATTAAGTGAAAACAAAATCAGTGAAGATTATTATTATTATTCTATATCTCATTTATTTAACAAAACAATATTAGATTCTACATTTTGAACACAATATAAGATTAACAATATAATTTAAAAATGACATTAAATAACAAAAACCATAAAATATTAAAATAAATTTATATTCAAAATGTAGAACCCCAACATTATTCGAGTTGATTCTTCCATGATGTTCTATGAAATGGTACAATCATGGGAGATCACTTACAGAGCTACAGGGACAAAAACCTTCTTACTATCCTGGTAGACGATAGAAGTACGGCCTTATTATTCTTATTATTATATTTTTATTTATTTACATATGTATGTATCATGCCATTACAGCGTTTTTCAAAAGTGGACTAGCTTCATAGAATAAATGTATTTGACAAACGTCCTCTCTATACCATAAAACGAAAAAAATGGAATGGATTGCAAGATGTAGGTATTTATTATTGAAAAAATTGTGTCATTTTCTGCAAAATTTACAAAAAAAGAATGAGAGATCTATAATTTATGTGAAGAAACAAGAATAGTTTAAATTAAAATATAGTTTTTTAATATAGTGACTTGGTTTCGACTAATAAAGTCATCGTCAATATACAAAAATCAACTCAATCAGAATCTGAGAGACCCATTGTTCCCTGAAGACTTGAAAGAATGAAGTTTATTATTTCCTAAGCTACGCCTAGTGTAAGGCCTTATATTAAGATAACACTATACAGTCTATCTACTATACCTCCATATGAGTAGATATATTATGTAAGTAGATAAGTTTGTATTGTGTAGGGCTCATTTCCATAATAATGTTCCTTGTACAGTGCCGTATATCTTATCTCAGATATATTATATTTAGTGACATATTACCTACCATTCCATATCTATATAACAATACACACTCTTAACCTTACCCAACCTAACCATATATAGTACACTCTCTTAACCTAACCTAATCTAGCCTATCCTTATTCTACACTTCTTATTCCCAACTCATAACAAATACAATGGGATAGTGTTATACTTCAAAGGTTTGAGAATTACCTACAAACTTAAAAAAAAAATTGATAATAGTCGCTGATTTTTTTCTCAGACTTGACTTTAAGATCAGAGCAACAAAAATATAAGAAAAGGTGACTCAACTGCCTAAAAGCTCTGAAGCTGAGTTTTGCTCCCGGGAAGAACATTGAAAAGTGATTGTTTTTGATTGAGGTTAAGTTATCATGATTTTTATGAATATAAAGTGTTGCAGAGGATGTTTAGAATATTAACTATTTTTTTATTGTTTAACCGAATTTGGGTGCAGATGACAAAACCGATCAGAAACCTCGATTGGAGAACCATGTCTACACAATACATCATAAGCATTGGGACACCTTTCTCACTTCTTCCGATTAGATTTTACACAATATTGCATTGTGTAGACATGGTTCTCCTATCGAGGTTTCTGATTGGTGTTGCAGAGGATTTTGGTTTGCTATTGGTCAGTTATAGCCTTTCTAACTATAACTGTTAATAAAAATTCTATATTTTATATATTAGATTTGCACTGATAGAAATAAATTATTTTGACAAAGCCAGAATATGATTTGTTTGTTAATAATAATAACAATATAACAATAAAAAAAATACCTAACAAATATGCACCATAACACAAATAGTAGAGTAGTCAGTAGAATAATTACTTACGAATATACGAATCGTCTTTCATCATAAAATAAAAATACAATCGGTATACTTGGTGTTACATACATATTCTCAAAATATAAATACGATGTAGGTATGTATTTTATTAAATTGAAATGCTTTTATATTCGTTCAATTTAATAAATAACATAATGCTAATTTGTGTACATAGCATGTGGGTGTGTGATTATTCAAATTATATTTCAGTTGATAATAATTGATTACTGAACAGCGGTCATAAATCCTAATCAAACAAATTGTGTATCAACATACAAACATACATACATACATAATCAATTTACTTTCAAATAATTATATCGTCGTTGCTTATTCAACAAGGGGTATGTGAATTTATAAATGTTTTGACATTCCCAGAATAAACTGCTTATAATGAATACACTGGTTGAGGGTCGAGGAAAGGGTGACATTTAAGGTGTGCCTTTTGGTCTACAAGGCTATTAACAAAATGGCACCATCGTGCCTCACAGAGCTTTGTCCCCTTGACTCGACCACTAGAAGGCCTCTGCGCTCTATGGAACTGGCCGTGAATAGACTTACTGAACCCAATAGAGCCGGTAAGTCCAACTTTTACGAGAGGGCCTTTGGTGTTGTAGGACCAGTTATGTGGAATCGCCTACTGGTGCTGCTGAGAGATGGTCAGACGGTCACTAGCTTCAGAGGCAAATTAAAAACTAAACTCTTCACTGGCGCCCTTGAGACGGTCTAGAGACTGTAAAACGGCGTCATAAATAAAATAAAATCATCCAAAATCATCATCATCATCTTAACCATTTTATAATGTGATTTTTAGAATCAAGTATTAAAATTCAGTACTTAAAGAATAATATCACATGCTAATAAAAATATCAAACAGCAATTTTAATGCCCTAGTGAACAGTTTTTTTTTAAAGAGTATACCTAAATAAAAATGTTCACAAATACCTCTTTTTGAATATGCAAAGACGATATGTAATATCAGCGATATAACAACCAAATTATTAATTATTAAATACCCACTGCTATAAAGTTTGTATAAAACATAGATTGGCAATACAGATGTCTGGCTTATTATTAGTTAGAATAATTAATCATGTTGTTATGAGTTCATTAAATTTTATAATTTAAACGAAACAGTAAAATGTACTAAATGTGATTTTTTTAACATTCTAAATTTCAACGTATGAAATTAATAATATAAGTTACATTAACATTTTTCTAAGCATTTTTAATAATTTCACGTAGAGTATTGCTCATTTGAATCAAATTAGTATTTCTGTTTTGTTCTTTTAAACATTGTTTTAAATATCTTAACTGAAAGAAATGATAAGTGGATAGAAAATAAATTCATTCTTTGGTAATTTTTTTCGTAAAATATCACTTTTTACATTTTTTTTATTAACCTACAAATATTTTGAAAATAGATTTACAATACATTTATGATAAAAGATAACGATATTACGTTAGTCAGAAACCAATAAAATTTAACAAAATTAAATATGATTACATACATAAATATATTATACGCGACACGCCTCGATACAGGGCAACCTAGTGAGCTTGTTTCAACTTAATTGTAGCCATATTGGTGAAAATTTTTCTCAATATTTGTACATTGATATTGATTGATTAAATAAAATATTTATTTATTTTATATATTAGATTTCATACACACAACGAGAATTATTATATTATTAATCCAGTGTGCTTCGCAATGGATAAATAAAACTAAAAAGTGCATCAAGAAGTAAAGAGAGGAAAGACAGTAAGGAGAGGAACTTTAGAAAGCAATTATGATAATGGATGATTGATGATGAGGGCACGAAAAGCTCTATTGGAAGAGCGACGTCTTCAGTTTCGATTGAAATAAAGAATATGCTACCCATTTTGAATACATCATTTTTTACCCAAAGAGGACAACTTCCACGATCATCCCATGTAGCAAATTTAATAACTATCTTCCATCTATACTATACTCTACCTTCACGCCGTGTCCAAAGTGGGGTAGGCAGAGATAACGAAACGCCAAACAGACCTTTTTATAACTATCTTACTTGCAAAAAAAACTGTGATTGCATAAATAGATAGACCGATAGAAATAGGCACATATTTTAATAAGAATAAATTAAAGTGTCCACTCATAGAATTTTTATTTTTTATTTTTACTGTACTTAATTCATAACACCAATAATTATCAAGTATCAGTCATACAATTTCACGATATCTTCCAACCAACTAAACTATCAAATGAATAAAAATAACTAACATCGTCCTTATCTTTTACGAAAGCAAACAATTTGGAATATTTTTTCTAAACAGCTGAGTGAAAAAAAAAATGTCCTTACCATACTATATAAAAGAATCGTCTATCTTTATTGAAACTGAAACACGTGCTGACTATTACTGATGGCAATACTCAGACAACAATGTCCTCATAAGACGAAAGATCAGATTGACAATGTCCTCATAAGACGAAAGACGTCTCTCTCACAAAATAAAATCTTTAGTAGAATAAAACACCTGTTTTATTTTTTCGACTCAGACAACAGTCGTTTTACTTATTTATGTCAACTTGAGTATTGTATCAATAATTTTCTATATACATTTTCCCAGAGCTGCACGCCGTTAATCGAAAACTTACCTCAGTTAATAGTGAAAACATTTTCGAAACTTTTATTAACTTCATTGCTTATCAAGTCGTTATATTTTACTAATCAATTAACAGGTCATTATTCCAGTTAATACCAGAGAACTAAAAAAAGATCCCCAGTACTAAAAAAACGTGAGCTTCGGGAATAAATACAGAGGACCTTCGGAATCACATATTTTAAATATCGCTAAAAGACCCCCCTACATTACAAAAAAAACAACGTACTTAATATTGACCAGTGAGGCGCAGAGGTAACGCTTTTGCCTTTGAGTTACGAAGTCCCAAGTTTGATTCTCGGCCAGGCCAAAATGAAGAATTACCTTTTCCAAATTGCCCTGCGTCTAGGTGTTACATTTATATGTGTTTAGTGCATTGTATATGTGTGTCGTCCCGTTAGTACCCATATTTTTATTTTTTACATTATTTCAATATACGGCGTCAGTCTTTTACATGTACTCAAATATATGACAGACCTAAAAAGTACATTAAAGCAATACCTATATACAAGACAGACAGGAGTAACCACGACAAAAAATTGGAATGCATGATCCAAAAACAATATGATATATACATAACATTATTCAATTAAACATGATAAAAGTTAACAAATAATATACATATGTAAGTGAAATAAAATTGAAAATATGACAAGATTCTTATCTGAGTTTGGTATCAGCTCGATATGTGTTAATTATCTATGCATGTTATGTAATGTTAATTTAACAGATAGAAGCTTTTTATCGGAATCTATGTACATTACAATCAAATTACATAAATACATTATAAGATTAAGTAAAAACTTATCACAATTGTTTTAAAATCATAATAAGATTAAGTAAAAAGTTATAACAATTGTATTAAAAATAAAAATAAATATCATGGTGTTGACGACATTTAATCAACTTTTGAATAGTTAATGCAAAGTTGTGTATGTATATACATACGAGTATATTGTATGAATGTCGCTCACTCACGAGTAATCGATTAACGGAGACGATAACACAAGAAGCCTATAGATTGCTATTTTATCAATGAGATAATGACGTTGTATAAATGACACTAAAGTGAAATGATACTGAACGTGTTATAGCTGCTTTATAGCTACAGCTGTTATGTGATTATATTATGTAGCTGTTTTTTTCTTGTTATTCTCAAAATAATATATATTTTCAGAATTATCTAACTAAATACATTGTATCAAAGTGTCGTATTTGTAGACAAACATTTTCTATATAAATACGTTACCTATACTAAAAACTTTTATAAATATTATGACACTTTCATCAGAACAGTTTAAAAAAAAAAGTTTTTTCACAAACTTTAATCTGTTGAGCATGTTTTTGGATATAATCAATGTACATTTTTTAAATATAAATTGATATTATTATTATTAGATATTCTAAAAATATCACCCTACACTGAGACCATAACAGCTTTTGGCCAAGGCGGTCTCAGCAGGAAAAATGAAAAAACAAATGAAAAAAATACAAAAAATGCCAAGTCACAAAAAAAAACAAAAAAAATGCCAAGTCAAAAAAAAACAAAAGATATCATCGAAAAGAAACAGAATCATAGGAGAATCTAAATTCTAAGAAAAAAATATAAATTCAACTAAAACTTAACTCTTGTATTACAGGGATAATAGTCATAGTATCACCAAGTCAAGGAAATTGCAATTGAGGTAGGTACCTACTCTTATTCTTCATGTTTTTTTCAAAGCATCGTACATAATTTAAATTTTGGATTTATTAAAATTGAAAACCCTAAACTAAGCTGTGTACAAAACTAGTTATTATATAAATAGAATCTATAAATGGGTTTCAATGTTTAAAAATAAATGACTGAATTTGAACACTAACGATACAAGATTATGTAGTATTATAAAACCATTTGGAAAGCGGCATTAAAATTTAATAATAGTTAAAGTAATATAGGTATGTATCCTTTTAATATTCATTTTATCGTTACTGATAATTTTGAAAGTGTTAAGTATGGAATATGGATTTGATAAATTATAATCAAACACACACAATTTTCAAAATAAATGTAGCATATACACGGTGCGGCAGAAAAGTAATGAGACTGATTTTTTATTTACCAAAGTATTTATTTTTATCAGACATCAATATTATCCTCTTCAAAATAGTTTCTTTGGGCAGCTACACACCGATGGAGACATTGTTCCCACTATTGGTAGCAGCGCTGGAAATCTTGAACCAGTTTGGTTTTGAGCATGTCCGTTACACTCTTTTAGATGTTGAAGTCCCGAAATGACGTCCTTTGAAGACATTTTTCAGTTAAAGAAAAAGAAAACAGTCACAAAAACTGAAGTTAGTTGAAAAAAGAGGCTAAAGAACCACAAGGATGCCTTTTGAAGTCGAAAATCTTGAGAAATCCTTCTATTCAATTCTGAGGTTTTTGGGCACCATTTTGGCGCAGACCTTTCGCATTTGCAAATGTTCAGCCAAAATTTGATGAATGGTTAATCTGTTCAACTTCAATTGTTCACTCAACATTCAATGTTAAATGGCGGTCTGATCTTACAAGAGTGTTCACACGTTCGATGTTTTCGTCGTTTTTCGAAGTTGAAGACCTCTTTTAACGGTGTTTATCTTGAACATGTTGTCTGCCTTCCAAAAGTGAATTGTGCCAGCGAAAAACTCAAGCTCAGGATAAAAAATGTTCTCCATAGACCTGTTTTAAATATTTAAACGTAACACTTGCCGATTCTCCAAGCTTTACATAAAATTTAATGGCACAATGTTGCTCCAAATTCCGTTGTTCCATTTTCCGTGACGCACAACCAAAACACAACTTCACTTATAGCAGTCCCAAAATCTCATAGTTAACGGAATGGGTTGAAACTCTAACTGAGGTATGGGATGATATTGATACATCTATCAAGGATAACAGCGCAGCATTGTCAGATCGCTTGCAGTGTTGGCAGTCTCATTACTTTTCTGCCGCACCATATATGTAAACTCTTAGCTATATTTTGTACTTCTGCGGCAATTTTATTAATCGCAAACCGATTTTCAAGATCGTAAAGTTACGTTTGCTTGATTGTGACATCGGAACCTCTTGAAAGTCTGGAAAAGAATTAAATATTAAAGCAAGTAAACGTTGTACATGGACACCGAAAGTGATCACTGCCAGCCTAGAGGCAATTCGTACGCGTTGAGACGCCTTTCTCATTCATTTATTCCGTTTAGATTTTACATAATGTAACAATGTGTAAACATGATTCTCCAATCGAAATATTTTTAGAATGAAACACAATATATAGTTTAAAAAATATTAATATGAACTTCCACCAAGAACCGTCGGTCGATAAATTAAACTTTATCCAATAGAGATGTCTGATTGGTTATATTTCATTAATTGTATCGGCATTAACTTTGTAACACTTCATTTTAAATTATGAAATAAAATAAAATAGATAATTATTTAATATTTTTGTTTTATGTTACTATTGAGTAAGACTAACGCATGACCGGTTTCGCGGACTCCGAGTTCGCAAAACCGGTCGTGCGTTAGTCTTACTCAATAGTAACATAAAACAAAAATAATAAATATCTATTTTATTTTATTTGATAACGTATAAATTTTAGTGATATATATAATGAATGAGCCTAAAATTAGCGCTCTCTTTGTCATACAATAAAATACTCAAAATAGATAGCATACTTCATCTAATACGTGATATTTTTCGATCTCTTACATTTTTAAATCAAACGTAATTTCACAGGAAAGAGTTTTTTTTTCTCTTTCAAGAACTCCACCATAAATTTATTGATAAAAAAATATTTTATCATGCTTTGAATAGGTACGGCCAAATATTTATGAAAACTGAAACAAAGCATTATAATATACCAACATACTATACTACTACTAAATACTCAGGTTTTGAAATAAATTTAGATTTTATACGAGCCATGTTTACCTACATATGTTTACAAATAAGGCTTTTACATAATAATTACAGGGTACCTACATTCAGAAAGAATTGAAATGAATTTTTTCACGTAGGTAGGTACTCGTACGTAACACAGAACCCTTATCTTGTGTGAACTTATATTACTAGATATTACCGTTTTGAATGAAATAATAATATATTCTCTCTTTTCCACAGGAGATAAGTGAAAGATCCTATACAAACATGACACTTTGACAAGTAGACCAAGAAATGAAATAAACATAAATACCTACATATATTCCTAGATAAGTACCTAATCATTTCATTTTCATACAAAATTGTATTTGGTTTGTGTGTAGTACATTATACTTAATAATTATGTTCTATTCTGTTGATAAAACGGATAACAGATAATGGATATCAGATGAGATTCTAGACCGAATAGAAAGCAATTTAGTGGTCTAATATTAATTTAATTAATGTCATAGCATGTTTACGTCATTCGATTCATGTAAATCCGTGAGCAGTAAGATAGAACAATATTTTTTTTTATGATTAGTGAGCAAATAAAAACTTTCTGTTTTGTTTTATAGTAGTAAACAAAAATAAAAAAAATAGGTGCTTTATTCATTCATTTTGAATTTCAAGAACTCTAAAAATTAGTCTTGGATATAAAAAAATGAGTATACATAGTCACAAAATAATATAACTTACTTGAACTGCTGAGTATAAGCCTCCACCAAATGTCTCCAGGCATCTCTATCATGAGATTTTTGTAACCTGTCACCACAAAATAATAATAACTTATATTAAAATACTACACACCAAAAATAATTATTTGTTTACAAGAATGTCTTGTGAATTTATAAATTAGAAATATATTTTGGTTTTTACAAATCGTACATCAATATGTTTGTATTACAATCGTTTAACTGAATAGATACATCATGAAAATAGATTTCATATAATTTTTGATATATCGGAATTTCTTACATCAAATACGTTCTATAAATGCCTATTCGGCTAAGTAATACAATCCAACCGGATTCCGGATATCCACTCTATACAAAGCTGACAGTATTATAGTTACGCTTGGCTCGGCGTGGGCGATGTTATATAGTCAACAACGTATCTTGAATACAAGTATAAGGAATGAGGATTATCATAAAACTAATCTCAGATTTCCAGAATACGATATGTTGAAATTCTATTTCAACAGCGAATACTTTCGAAGAAATATCTACCTACGATGTATGGACTCTTGATACACTTTTTACAAATGAAATTATGAAGAAAAACACATAAACAATACCACAACTATTTTTTATTTGCTTTATATTTTTAAACAGTATTTTAATCAAAAATATGACTTATCCTTTGCAAGGTATCTATTTTTGAATGCTCTCTATTTATGTATGTAGAATGTATTTTTAATATTATGTTAAATCTTGCGGAAGAGGGAATGTTTATTATCTTATGTAATGATTATACTGCAGTAATTTCTCACTTGCAAGAGATAACGAAATCGCATATTTATTAATTGTGTCGGTGCACACGTAGTAGAGTTCCATAATTATGTAATTGGAAACAAGTGTTTCTTTCTACTATAGATTATTGATTCCGAGAGAGACGTCTTTCCGTCAATCGATTGATAATGACCTGATAAGTCAAAAGACGTCTCTCTCGGAATCAATAATCTATAGTAGAAAGAAACACTGGTTTCAAATTACATAAAAATTGCATATAAAACGACCTAGAAGTTTATATGGATATTGCAACGGGTCTGATGGTTTCTATATTTTTTTTAATTTTTTATATCTACCTACATTAACAATCACAGGACACATGACAAATCAGTCGTATTATTATATAATACAGAGCAAAGGTATTTACATGCGAATATAACTATATATTATATAACTTTGCAATATATGTACCTACCCAATTAAGTTCCCAAAAGGCAACAAAATGCCCAATAAATAAATCCTTTCTATAGAACAATTAAGCAGATATTGGCCACGAATAAAGTACCTACCAATATCCCGAACCTAAGAAAGCCAGTTATTTTTTTTCGCGAGGACTTTTGGTATTGCTGGACCTGTTCTATGGAATTGAATGCCAGCTTTACTAAAGTAGCACTAGCCAATAATCACCTCTAGTAGAAAATTGAAGACTGAACTGTTTTATTTGCGTCCTTGCGATGGTCTGAATACTGAGAACCGGTGCGTGGCGCCATAAAAAGTAATGTACCTACCTATTAGTATCATACAGTGTTATAGTGGTTGCATATATTAAGGAGTAAATTTTTCTAACACTCAATTTGAGGAAAGTTGAAACTTCATTAGTTTTTATGAGTTGAAAGCATTCATATTAAATGGTGAACCTTATAACCCCTCAAATTATAATTAAATCATACTCTTTGATTCACTCATAGGAACTATCTCGGAATATTCCACAAGTGAAGAAGCCAGCGGTTAAACTGCATGTAAAAAAATACGTAAGTCGTCTTCTCGGTGTCAATAAATGTTTAACAGCCGTTCTTACCTAAGGTACAAATTAAATTTAGCTCTAGTGGTTTTAGGCAACAATTTTTAGTAGGCGCAGAGAAAATTATTCAAATAATTAATAAAATAGCTTTATTAATAAATATAAACCAAAACTTTATATGCAAAAATATTCATGGGTATAAAACAATAGTATGTTATCACATATAAATAAAATTTAAGTTGTATTTATTCTATAAATTGAATTTATTTATTTCCTAATTCAAAAATTGAGCGAGTACAGTCTCACATCCGGCAACTAGGCACGCCGTGGGCCTTCTGAATCTTAAAATTTGTGAAACTCGCTATATTCTTGATTATTGCACATAATAACGTTATATATGTAGTATGCACGGTGAACAACATACCATATTATTATATAAATAAAACAAATGGTTGAATTATAAACATTTTTTATGATTTTTTTGATGATGAAATTTATTTTTAATGTGTATGCACTTTGTCATAATAATTAAGAAAATCCAAGGGTTGTAAATAAATAACTCAAGGTGTATTATAAAATTCATGATATTTTAAGATAAATCTTGGTTTTAAAATTTTATTAACACTCTTGTATTATTAAGGATAATTTATTTAAAATAGCACCACTCGAGGTATCATCATTGCGACGGTAATCTTCAAAAATTATTTTCACTATATTTCTCGCAGCAAAATAAAACTAAAATGATAAAATCACATTTAAAAATGTTCAAAATATTATATAAATATAAAAAATAATATAAATGTTATCCAGAATTTAAAATATATTAAAAATAAAATGGTAGTAATTTTGCTAATTCGTTTGCATGAAATCACAAAGAAGAGGTGTTGAGCCCTCTTATTAAGAGATTCAGGAAGGGTGAGACGTTAATAAGTTGAATTGGAGTGACAAATTCCCTTTTAAAAGTGTTCACCTCTCTGAAAGGATGTGGATATATAAAAGCTCAACAGATTATACATTGTGATTCATCATACATTTTATGTATATGTATAAATGGCTTCATGCCTAATACAATCATTTTCAATAATGTTCTTGCAAAAAAGTAGGCTTTTAGCAAACTGCGTGGTATTTTGTAAAGGTACTTTTACAAAATTATGTACCTATATTGAAATATTATATTCTTCGTCAGAAAGGAAGATTGGTTTTCTCTCACTGTCAGATACACTTGAAGTTTTTATGATTAACAACATCAAATTATATTATTCTTTATTCAATTCACAAAATCGTGCTGAAAACGAAAGAATCTTTAAATATTTCACAATTTATTGCTTGGTGTTTGTTGTATTGAAGTTACTACGCAAAATATAAACGGTTGAATTCATTAATACCATCACAACATATCCCACAAATTAGGGTGTAATCATCTGAATAGATACATGTTATATTATATCAGTCATAGATGTGCCAATAAAAAAATAAATATTAAGAATGGGTAGCAATCCTCATCACTGAATATGAAATATAATATTTCTTTGTTTTTCGAACTTTTGCCTTTTACAGGACACTCGAAAACTTACGGAAAGGAGTGGGATATCAATTCATTGCTATGTATACATGTGTGAGGAATATGAATAAATGTTATCAATTTAAATTAATAAATATACACTTAACACGGATATTCTAATAAGAAACGATAAAACAAAACTTTTCATTCATTATCTTCATTTTAAAATCCATATTTTCTGTCTAAATTCATTGAATAAGCCCGTTGTTATGTCGTTAGGCAGTAAGTTGTACAGGTACGCATTTGACTCGTTGTATTGTCTATAGCCTCTGATGACGTGACACACCTGTTCCGCGATGGTTGGATCTTTCTGCTTTTTGCGGCAAACTGCGAAAACTGCTTTTTCAAATGGTGAAAAAACCCATAAAATGCACGTTTCAAAATGTAAAAAGCACCACTATTTGTCTAATTTTCTGTACTATTTATTTAACTGATTTTTTTGTGAAAGTTCCCTATTAAAAAGTGAGTGACAGAAATGGAATGAAGTAGAAGAGAAACAGATAAACCTTGACTGAGGATTATTCAGTAATAAATTATTAGGTATTTTATGACACCTTTAGTTTTCAGTAATTACAAGCGATAGAAAAGGCGACTAAAGGTATTCCGCAGGGTATACCCGATGGCAGGAGACCGTTAGGCAGACCAAGACAAAGATTGTTGGATAATATCAACCGAGATCTAGAGGAGCTTAATGCTAAAGATGACTGGCAGTCCATTGCTCAGAATAGAAAGGCTTGGAGATCTATTCTTTCGCATGCAAAGGTCCTACAAGGGTTGTTCGGCCATCGGAAGTAAGTAAGTACAAGCGATAGAACACATTGTGGTTTGGACGATACCGAATGATTAGAAAGTTCAAGAAAATAAAGATATTGTAAAGAATATAACCATCAGGACAGTATGGTGTCTTGTTACTCATCTAATTACTTTCAGAACACCATGGCATACCACTCTCTCGCAATCCCAAATCAAATATTGGTTTCATATCCTATTTGCCATATACCAACCAACATAATCATCCTGTTCCCTTTCTCAAAGGTTCTTACAAACAAACCATAGGTATCGAGTAGGCATATTAGATATTATTATTGGTAAGCAGCCTATATTATATATAAAATAGGATACATGTACCCATACAAAAATAAGCACTCACATCAAACTGAATGAATCTATAAAGAATCAATAGGAATGAAGAATAATGGGTATTTAAGAAAAAAAAAGAAATTGAATCTCCACATAAATATTTGATCTCGTCTTTTGGTATGTATGCATGATTATTAAATCATTTATTTTAATCGTTTAAAGCAAGCAAAAATTTGCCTTCGTTTGCCAATGCCTTTAATACAAAAACATATTTTTAAAGTGTTCTTATGTAGATATTAAAATTGTATGTACTCATAGATATTCTATTTTTTTCTTCTCAATTCCATCCACGTGTTTGCGAGTGATTTACAAAGTTGTATGTTTGTACAAAGATTATACTGATATAAGGCAGATGTGTGAGTATTCCGGCAATGCTTATCTACCGCCATCTATCGTATAAAAATATTGGTGAAATTAAGAAACAATTTTTTTATTCTACTATAATTAGTTTTATTATTGAGAAAGACGTCTTTCGTCTTATGAGAATATTAATGTCATCGTCAATCTTATTTTACAACAAAAGACGTTACTTTCTACAATAAAACATATAGGTAGTAGAAGAAAATATTTGGTTTTTAATTTCGTAATGGTATTCTACTACCTAAATACTAGCACAGTGAATAAAAATATTGGTTAAAGTTGAAACTTAATCGTATGAATTTTTAAATAAATAAAGGTGAAAACTTTCAAGTAAGCACTCTTGAAACGAAGCCGAGTTAAAAATTGTTTGTGGGTGGGTACATATATATTTTGTATTAAACTTTTATTAAAAAAGGAATACGAATAATGTTGATTCCTTACAACATCCTTGACACAAAGCTTCACTTACATTATACCTACAAATTTGTATAATAATGGGAACTATAGTACACTATTCTATATTGAATTCGAATACTGAAGAATTATTATTGAAATAATTCGCACAGAATCTCTTTATTTCGCTTAACACTGATTCTAAACCTTACTTTAATACAACAGAGATACGATTTTATTCAATTTCTTAAGTATAATTTGCAATACAAAAAGAGAACTAAAGAAAGCGAGTTTTGTAAGTGACAATAAAAATATTACTTAGAGTAAGTCAGTATGTATATAGATATTATCTATTCCGATTTACATATTGAAATTACTTGTTCAGATTATTGGAACATTCGCTACATTGGAAGACAATCCAAGTGGAGCGATTCTCATCTCTTCTCTATATACCTACCTATAAAGCCTTCCGCCTTGATTTATATCAGCCTACATATTTCTCAGCTCAGAATTACTTATAGTATTAAACAAATTAAGTTTAATGCAGAAGAACGTAATACGTTATATCAATAATTGTCATTTAAGTACTTATGTAATCTTCTAACTTAAGTTATTATGTACCTAATCCGTTTTATCCAGAAAATCATTAAGTACATAAATCTAACATATACTCGTAGCTGACCAACTGATGACAAATAGTAATATCTATGGGCAAGGACAACGGTGAGAAACCAACCTTGTTGCAGATCCAAATATACAGTTTCCAGGTTCTATGTTGCCTAAAAATTCTTGATGCACTTTCAACAGACTAAGAAGTGGCGTCAGATGCAGAACGTCACACCTACATCATTAGGGACCTTATAATAGAACACGCGGTGAACACATGTCCTCAATACTCATACGATGGCGGGTTGCAAGCATTTAGTTAAGGGTGGATGACTCGATTTGATAACTACGGAAATTAGCGGAAGATAGCGCACGTTATTACAGCAAGATTGCAGATTTTAATCGTGATATTACACGAATAGCTGTTTTCAACACAATACTACTATGGTAAAATTACAGGAAGGTGTGACAAATGCTTTTATTTCCAACGAGTCTTTCAATTACAATATAAAGAATATGTATTGTTTCTCGGAACGATTGTTTTGTGAAGAAATTCAAGAAGATATAAAATAGACAAACTACAATTTTTCATCAAACCCAATAGTTGTGTAGATCCGAGGGGAGAAAATGTGTGTATGGAACGTGATACGAAATCAAAAGCATATAAAACAATTTTATCTTTTCACAATAATACATAACACGACTTCCGGCGAAAGAGAAATCGATGAAAATAATATGTTGTGACCTCTTCAAAATATGGAGGAAATCACTTTACTTGGAGGTCATCAAGGAAACAGATGAATCTTGGAAAGACATAAAAAGGGTATCAACTGTCTGAGAATGAAAGCAAAGGGGAGGGGTGGAAACAACAAAAAAGGAAAATGGAAAATAATGCTTTCACCGCTTCCTTATACATACATATGTCTTAAGGCACGTTTTCGTGTCTTGCTGTAGACATCTGGCAGCAATAATTGCAAAACAACATTTATTCAGGTCAGGACTGCCAACAGCAATACATTATGTAGTTATGTTTCTATAATTATTAAGTTTTGCAGATTATTAATTTGAATGAGCTACAATATTTTGCTGATTTATTTATTTTATTTATTTATTCATTTACATGGTACACAACAGATGAAAGACACATAAATATAACATGTAAGCGACAAAAACATTCCAATAGTCTTACATCCAAACAGTGCACACTTCAGCAATAACACACAAAACTATCATAGAAAATCTTACACACAATACATTCATTCACAATACATCCATTCACCCAATTTCGCACACATAATACATTCATTCGCACAAACACATTCACACTTCCTAAATGTACCTATGCAATAACAATACAAAACAAACTCTAAAAAAAGGAAAATCAAAAACTTTAAAAAGAGACTAAAAACAAATACTATCCCAATACTTCACATTTTATCAAACACATACATTTTTTTCATTTTTTCGTCTCATTCCACTCTCAACTTCCTTCCTCACAAACCTGACGTTATTGGCACTTTAAAAAGGGAATTGGGAAAGGGGGGGGGGGTATTCAGCTCACCTCCGAGACAGGCCCAGGACCGAAAACGTGACGACCGATAAGCCGCTTAAATCCATGGTTCGATGTACAAGCCATATCGCACTGTGAAAAGTTTTTATTATAAGCATCGCACATTCTTTATAAAGGGTTTCTTGAGCCTGCAATCGTTTTTGTTTTTTTAAGGTAGAAGGGGAAACATGATCTTGTTAAAGTAGGCATTCTAAAATTAATCCTATCTAAAACATTAGGAACATCGTATTCGGACAAGCATATTTTTCTCAGGTTGCATGCATCCAGCAAAACTCTTCTTAATTCTAATTTAGGCAGATCTTTAATTATAACAGGATAATGCAATCTCTTCCTAACCAAACGAATGAATTTAGACTGAGTTCTCTCAACCTGATCGACATATTTTTTAAAATGTGGATTCCATACAGACGAACAATACTCCAGCTTGGAGCGAATCAACGATAAGTACAATTGCAAATACGATTCATATAACCTAAATGACTTTGTAGACCTCAAAATAAATCCCAGTATTTTATTGCTCTCTTCGGTAATTTTGTTCACGTGATCATCAAAGTGAAGCTCAGAATCAAACACCACACCTAAATCTCTAATCTTGTGTACTTCTTTTAAATCATGATTATGGATATTGTAAGTATATGGAATTTTGTTTCTATTTTTGGTAAAAGAAATCAGATTACACTTCTCCAGATTCAAGTGCAAGTTATTTCTGTTACAGTACTCGTGTAGTCTTCCCAAGTCCTCGTTGAGCATTTCACAGTCAGACAATGATTGAATTTGACGGTATATTTTTAAATCGTCCGCAAATAATAGAAGCTCTGAATGTTTAAAGCACTTTTTTATGTCGTTTATGAATATCGTGAAAAGTAAAGGACCCAAAACAGACCCCTGAGGGACACCAGATGTAACACTGACACTCCCAGATGAGTAACCGTTAAGTTTAACTGTCATCAATCTATCAGAAATATATGAGTCAATCCACCTAAGAAGATTCCCATGAATTCCATGAAATTCTAACTTCTTAATCAAAAGTCGATGATCTACTTTATCAAATGCCTTCTGAAAGTCGGTATAAATGGCATCCACCTGTATACGATTGTCCATAGCTGAGAAAAGAAAATCAGTGTATGAAATCAGATTTGTTACTGTCGATCTTCCACTCATGAACCCATGCTGTTCCACAAGAAGATACGGCTTTAGGAAAAAAGTCATTTGTTCACGAACAATACCCTCAAATATTTTTGAAATAGGTGACAGAATTGAAATTGGTCTGTAGTTACGAACGTCCGATTTGCTGCCAGATTTATGCAAAGGAGTAATATTGGCCATCTTCCATTTGCATGGAAAGCACCCTTCTTGTAAACTCCTAATAAATATCAGATACAATGGTTTGGTTAAATGATGTTGTTAATGTGTTATTGTGAGATTTGTTTTTATCTATTATAACATAATATTAATGCGGCTCTTAACAAAAATAATTGTAATATCATTTTATCAAATAAACCTTGTAACGTAATTAAAAAGGGTTTAACGCCATTTAATATGTTAAGTAAATATATTTTTTTTTTTAATTCTAATAGGATAATTTCCGTGCAACGGGTTATGTCTGCAGGCATGCAATATTATGCAATGATGCTTTGTCAGAACATCGCGTTACATCCTCCACAGTTGTGTATGGTCAATGATTGACTGACATTACTTGAAGATATTACTTTGGCAACAAATTACCAACAGTTGCAGTAATGTTTTCTGTATAAGACATAAACTGTTTCGTATAAATTTATTGTGCAATAATGAATTGCTGTCGATACTCATGACGTAACCTAACGCTGTCTTGCGACTGTTGACGACTGATGCTGCAGTAAAACACGAAAACAAACCTTTGCAACTGACCCGTCTGTAGGTCGAACCTTATCAAGCAAATCTTAACCACCAACAAAATATAGGCGAGGAAAATTCCATCTTATGTTTTTTTAACACACGAAGCGTACAATTGGTTCTATATATTGAGAAAGTGAGATCGCTTGTTGTATCATCATGCCTACTTATTTTAAACCCGCCTAAAAAATTATCACGAATTATTGAGAATAATTCAATACTAAAAAACAGAAAGAAATAAATTGAATGCAAAACGAAATACTGCCTAAGAACAGGCTACAGTGTTGTGTTGTGTTGTATTTTTTTTTTGACTATGTATGTACATATATGTGTATCTTTTAGATCTTATTGTGAATGTATTTTAATATTTACATATTCATTTGTATGTGTTTATTTTTATTTTAATTTGATTAATTATATTGATGGTTAGTTGGAAGATATCGCTTGTGCGATAAACTCGCCCATTGCACAATATCATTTATTTGTATCACATTGTTTTATAACTTGGTAATTATGTATGCTTCTTATTGTGCAATAAAGTTTAGTATTATTATTATTATTATTCAATCAAGTTTGTTGTAAAATATTATATTTTATAATTTTAACTAATATATTGACTTATAAACGAACTCAAACACCAGTTGGTGGAATTCTTCTCCTTTGTATTATTTAATATATTTTTTATATAATATTTCTCATATCTACCATCTTTGTAATTCCTCTGGTCATTGTGGTAGTATTATTTTATCTGTACACATTTAGTATGGAGGAGACGAAGCAAGCGCCGAGCGGCACCCTCTCGATAACCTTCATTCGGAGAATCTATTGATGAATAATAAAGCTTAGAATGGGAATACAGAAAATAAAGAACAGAGGTTCTAAGGCTCTTCGACCAACATTCTCAATTTCTTCTCCTGCCATATACTTACATAATATTATCATAATATTCATTTAGTATCAAACCAGGAGACAAAAACTGGTTTTCACGGCATTTCTCATGCCACGCGAATTTTGTTTTTTATGCCAATAAGAAACTAAAACATTCAGGATGAGCGGCATGTCTCATCGCTGAATGTGTGCCCATATAAGTACATGCAGAATTTTATTTTTTTTCTGGTTAGGAAAAATCTTAAACTTTATGCTGAAAATAATAGGTATGTATTTACAAAGCTTTGTTTTATAAGGTGGAATACTCGTACATATAATTATTAATAAATATTTTTCTGTTAAAACACATGCGTGAGTGAAGATATTAAGAATATTACAATAATAATACCAAACAAACACCTCGTTTACATTACCAACAGATTGTGCAAACTCCTTTTATTAAGAAACAGGAAAGGTGTCCCGGTACTCACGAATCGGCTAAGGCTGGTTTAAGTACACATTTTCCATGGTATTGGTGATTGCATCACGGAAAAAGTGCACATAAACCAGCCTTTGCCGATTCGTTAGCATCGGGGTACCTTTCCTATTTCCTACTAAAAAAGTTTTGCACAATTTGTAAATGAGGAGTTTATTGTGAAATATCATTCTTAACTCCTTGATATTTCACAAAATAAAATGATCAATGAATTTTGTAAGCATTGAATAAAACATTTTTTAGATATAAGCATCTACATGTATTATTTCTTAGAACTATAAGTAATTTTCCCGTAACTTTTTGATTAGTATAAAAATATATTTGTAGAGTATATATTTTTTCTAGAAACCTACACACCAACATATATATTTATCAGAGTAATGATATTAACATTTTTTCACTCTTACAGAAAAAGAAAATCCATGATAATAATATATTGAACATCTCCGTTGGGAAAACAGTATTATCATTTATACATACTAGATATAAACATGAAGCCACTCGGAACAATTGTTAAATTATTTATCAACAAAATAAAATAAACAATCTATCTTTGCCCCTAAACGATCAAGGGATTTCTCATAAATGAAGTGGCCAGTGCAATGGTTGGATGTGATAGACATAGAAAGTGTCCTTTTTGACTCATATAAATAATTTATTCCGAACGAGTTAAAAACGTCATCTCTGAATATTGAAGATGTCAAAAAACAAAACTTTGAGTATTTTTTTTTTATTCAACAAATAAACGACTTTTACAAAACTTAAACATTATTTTACATAGCGTGTTCGGTATATAACAAATCTTTTGTTTAGGAACAATATCAAATATTTTAATAGAATACAAACACAAAGATAATATGTATTATTCAAAAAATAAAGAATACATACAAAAATGTGAACGGACTTTAAATATTTCTACGACAATTTTATCTGAATATTATTTACAATGAATTGACTCCCTCTATCTCAATATCCTTACATTACATATCTACATAATATTATGTAGGTATTATGTATGTATGATACATTATGATGTAGAAGATATTATCTATTAAGATGCTTAAAGAGCGGAAAGTCACAAAACATGTGGACAATAATGTGAAATCTATTGTTGAAAATGACATAAATATGACTCTACATCTTATCTTTGTACTCTTGTGAAATAATAGATAATACATCCTCTGCTCTCTTCTTTCTGATGTCCTCTCTTCTTTTATACAGATCGGATCTTGGCTCCAATCCAACCAGCTTCAAATGGAATCTTTACAAGCTTTAAAATAACTATCTACCACACCAAATCTGTACTTATATGTTGTATACTTAGATTCTAGAGATGAATCAGATATCCAATAACCATCAATGCACTCGTAATTGCGACAAATTTGATTAAAATGTTAAACTTCTTAAAAAAAATGTGTGAATTCCCATTGTTATTCACATGTTTTCAATTTTTTTAATTTTTAATTGCTTTGAAAATAATTCAACTCTCAAAATACAATTTTCTTTGTTTATGTTTTCGGCATTAACAATATAACAATTTCTAGACATGATATGTTTTTTTAGATTATTATGTAATAATTGTTATTTTTTGAGCTTTTTTATATTAACGCTCGTTAATGGTGGACGCTCCACCGAGACCGCGGTTACAATTTTCTTCTAAACTTCCTATTGAAAGTAAAAACAATGTGTTTACATTTTGTTATTTTGAATCATTTTAAGATAAAAAAACAATTTATAAAAAAACGTTAGGGGTTGCAGGCAGCTACTACGAGCGCCATCCACCGGCATATTATAATATCCGGGTTCGCTGGAATAAATAAATATTTCAACTAGCTAACTATTATGTAATTTTTCAACGAAGATTTTTTTATTCCAATGAAGCTTCCTGATTCATTTTTAGTAAATTTTTCGTAACATTTTAATTCGCTTACAAATTATAAAACGCTTTGTTTTACATAGGATTGGCTAATTTGCTCTTAACTTTTTAAATGCACCATTACAGTGAACCCACAAGATATTCAGCGATCTAGAACCTTGCCACATATTATCCGTTATCTGGTATCTGATCAATCACTATTCGTTTTCATCACTAGCACCTACCTATCTACTACCCGTTCCTTACATACCACACACTTATAACTATACTTTCACTGTAGGTAGCTAGGTATATATTCACAATAATAATATTCTTGTTGTGGGTTTCACTTGAGCCCAGATCAAAATGGATTTTAGTAAAATGGTTTTCAGCTTAGAATTGAAACACCTTCTTTAAAATACAATACAATATTTATTTAGAGGTTGACAAAAATATATCTCAACTTATATATTAATATCATTTTCTAAACATTTATGTATGTAGTAATACAATACCTCAGTACGTTTTAAACCCAAGCAAGAGAGTATATTGTGTGTATTTGCTTGAGAGAGCTACTATTATATAATGTGTATGGTGAGGTGAGGTGTCAACGTGTATGAATGGTTTTCATATTATTATTATTAACAACTTAGACCCGGCATTGCTCCTTTAATATTTATGGAAAGAAAAATAGAAAAACTTACAAAATATTTCCTGAAGTAATAAATGGTATCGAAACCACAAATTTTGTCCAGCATGGATTGCCAGAAGAATATCTAAGTGACATCTGCCAGAGAACTCAAAGCATGGATAAGCTCCAACATTTGGGTTAGTTGGAAGAAATCGCGCCTCTGCGATAAACTCGCCCTCTGTATATTGATTGTATGATTGTCTTTGTTTGAAATGTATTTTTGTGTGAATTTGCTTGTTATCAACATACATACATACATACATACCATCACGCCGCTTCCCTCGCGGGGTAAGCAGAAAGGATCGAGCGCCACTTCCTTCTATCCTTGCATACATCTTTCGCTTCCGTCACTGTCATACAATTCCTCATGCATGCTCTCCTGTTCAACGTGCTCAACACGTGACCGTCCTGTAGGATTTGATTTAAATGATCTTGCCATTTAATCCTCGGACGTCCACGTCTCCGAGCACCATTCCTCTCAGCCAAATATATCTTCTTAGTCATTCTGTTCTTGTTATCAATGTACAGTAAAGAATTAATAAATAAATAAATAAAAAAACATTTTGTAATGACTCTTTCGTCTCAACAGACCTTAGGAACTTATAAAAAGGGAGAAATGTTTTTTTTTTATGTAAAATATCATTGGCATAACAAATACTTACCAGTGGATATTTTAGAAACTACCATTCCTGAAACATCCACGAGTAAGGGAGGATACAACCTTTAATGACATAACAAATAATTAAAAAAATGACACTCAAGATAATTCAAATGCCTCATCGCTGAATTTCAGATATTAATTATCGTGTATGTGAGGTTGATCAAACACCTTTGTTCTACGCGTTGCTAGAAAAATAAATGTACCTAATCGGTGTCATAGAACAGAGCAATTCAGTGGACGGTGTAATTTTCCTATCTTGCATAAATCAACTGGTGACATGCATGGTCACACAGCTCTGGAGGCGGCCCGATATGAGATTCTTCTTTTACGAAGAAAGTCATATCCTTTCCATTGTTTGGTCCCTGTGGGGGTTGCCTCTGGCTCGCTCGTCTGGGACTATTATGGAAGCCCATGATGAGGTATGATAGTAAAAAAACTGATAAGACTGGTCTGATGTACATGGTAATGTATGATAGTGTGATCATTGTTATTGTCTAATGTTGATAAATTGTATGTAGGGAAATAAAAAAATCATTTCATTTCGTTAGTTGTACAACACTGCGTTTTTGGAATGTATATATTTAATGTGTATGTAAAGAAAACCACCTACCTACTCATAGGAGTGATTTCCTTTAGTTTATTTATTTGAATTTAGAATTTTTGTTTTGACAGTTGGTAAAATAATTTTGTTTGTAATTTTGTGTTAGTTTTGAAAGACCTGAAGTAAAGACTTTAAATGTTGTTTTTTTGATATTATTTCAGGTAATTGTTTTATTATTGTTTATTTTATTTTTAGTAATATTTAGTTTCTTTAGTTTAAATAATGTTTTTAATAAATTTTTGATATTATTTCAGAAAAACACTGATTGCTTTATTTCAAGTATAAACTTCCATTATAAAACAACATTTATTGATAATATTTAACAACATGGATAAACTAAATGAAACGTTGGAAAAACTGTTAACAAAATTAGTTGAAGATAAGCAAACAAAATATGAAAATCCAAATTTGGGAAAAATTGCAGAGAAATTCATGATTGAAAAATTTACAGGCAGAAATACAAATGCATGCCAGTGGATGAAAGATTTTAATTTAGAATGTAAACGATTTCAAATCGAGGATGATATAAAAAAAATTGAAATATTAAAAGCCTTTTTGGAATACTCCAGTCAAGATTGGTACAGCTGTATGTTGATTAAACATACAGTGGAATCGAGATGGGAAGACTGGGAAAAAAGTTTTTGCGTGACTTTTGAAAACAAAGGATGGTCACCTATTAGATACGCTCTCGCTTTTAAATATCAAACAGGCCCGTTAATTGAGTATGCTTTAAAAAAAGAAAAATTATTGCTGAGAGTGAGAAAATCAATTGATACTGGGACACTTGTAGACCTCATAGCATTTGGCCTACCAAATTATGTGGCTGATAAAATTGATAGAGAAGCTTTACAAGGAACGGAAGATCTATACAATGCATTAGGAAAATTAGAATATCTTGTTGGGAAGAATAAATATGTTAAAAAAAGTGTTTCATATCCTGACACTCAATTAAATAAAAATGAATACAAAAAACCATGCAAAATCTGTGCTAATGAGAAAAAAGGAAAACGTTACCATTCTGAAGAAAATTGCTGGTTTAAAAGTCAAAATTCTATTGTAACTGTAAATAACTCAGAATTGGAAATAGAATTGAATGAAAAGAATCCAAAAAACTAGATATGCCACCATTAATAAAAGTAAAGTTAATAATAAATGATGCTTTAAATGTTTCTGGAATTTATGATTCGGGTCCAAATGTATCATTAATTAATGCTAAATTATTAAAAATACAACAAAAACCAGATACAAGAGATATACAAATGGTTAACTTGAAAACTATTAATGGTGAGAAGAAAACTAAAGGTATGGTAACACTTAAAATAAAGATTTTCAATATTGAAAAGATTATGGATATTTTCATAATAGATAATGAAAATTTTAATTATGATTTTCTAATTGGATTGGATTGCATCAAAAACTTCAGATTAATACAAAATGAAGAATTAAAGATAATGCAATGTAATGATAAAAAAGAAAATTACATATTAAATTTAAATGAAAGAGAAACTTCAAATATTCAAAATGTCGATATTCCTGATGTACTAGGAGACAAGAATAAAGAAGATGTTTTTCTACCCACTGAGGTATTACAACGAGAAAACAAACAATCAAAACAATGTGAAATAAATTTCAATGAACATATTAACTCAGATGGTTTTGAAATGTTTGTAAACCATCTAGATTTATATGAAAAATCACAAATCGATAAGTTGATAGAAAAATACAAATCAGTCTTTGCAAAAGATAAATATGACATAGGTACTGTGCGAGATTATGAGGCTCATATTGATTTAATGGTGGATAAATACTGTTACAAACGTCCATATAGATGCACAGCTGAAGATAGAAAAGAAATAGAAGATCAAATATCACAACTATTAAAGAAGAATCTGATTGAGGAATCTTATAGCCCATTTGCTGCTCCAGTAACTCTGGCTTATAAAAAAGAAGATAACAAGAAAACAAGATTATGTATAGATTTCAGAGAATTGAATAAAATTGTCGTACCTCAATCACAACCATTTCCATTAATTGAGGATTTGATGGTGAAAACTGTAAACTGCAAATATTTTTCTACTTTTGATGTAAATTCAGCATTTTGGTCGATACCTTTGAAGATTGAAGATAGACACAAAACTGCATTTGTCACACAAGAAGGCCATTATCAATGGACGTGTCTTCCGTTTGGATTAAAGACTGCTCCAGCTATCTTCCAAAGAATATTGAGTAACATCATAAGGAAATACAAACTCTCTGATTTTGCAGTAAATTTTATAGACGATATTTTAATTTTTTCGAAAACTTTTCAAGAACATATACTACATCTAACAAGACTACTGGAGGCAATAATAACAGAAGGTTTTAGACTAAAATTTTCCAAATGTACTTTTGCAAATAATTATGCCAAATATTTAGGTCACATAATACAAAATAATTCAGTAAGACCTCTGAAAGATTATTTAACCGCTGTGAAAAATTTTCCAATACCAGAAACAAGAAAAAATATACGTCAATTCTTAGGAAAAATAAATTTTCATCATAAATTTTTACCAAACAGCGCAATTATTATGGACCCGTTACACAATTTATTACGAAAAGATGTGAAATTCATATGGTCCGACAAATGCCAGAAATCATTTGAAAAAATAAAAGAATTGCTGTGTTCAGAGCCAATCCTGAATATTTTTGACCCTGAATTACCAATATACATTTACACGGATGCTAGTATCAAAGGAGTGGGAGCAGTGTTGAAACAAGAAGATAAAAACGAAAACAGTAAGCCGGTTGCTTATTTTTCAAAAAAATTAACTGAAGCACAAAAAAAGAAGAAGGCAATTTATCTAGAATGTCTGGCAATAAAAGAAGCTGTGAAATATTGGAAACACTGGCTAATGGGAAAAGAATTTATAGTGTACTCAGATCATAAACCATTAGAAAATATGAACATCAAGGCCAGAACTGATGAGGAATTAGGGGATTTGATGTATTATTTATCTCAATATAATTTTAAGATAAAATATAACCCAGGAAGATTAAATCAAGAAGCAGACTGTTTAAGCAGAAATCCAGTTCTAGAACCAAATGAAAATAATGACGATTTTATAAAAGTAGTAAATTTAGTAAACCTGCAAGATATAAAAAATGACCAACACATGAATATGGAACTACAAAATAGCAAATTTATATTGGAGAATGATATTTACTACAAAATGTATAAAAAAAGGAAAAAAATCATACTATCAGAAGAATATAGTAAAACACTAATAAAAGATGTCCATGATACCTACTGCCACATTGGAAGAACACAAATGATAAATAAAATAACACCATGCTATACTGCAAAGAATATCATCACAAACATTAAACAAATTTGCGATGAGTGTGAAATTTGTATAAAAAACAAATCAAGGAGGAAATCAAAATATGGTTTAATGTCACATTTAGGACCAGCTACACGCCCATTTGAAATTATATCTATTGATACCATAGGAGGGTTTGGAGGATCACGATCAACAAAAAAATATTTACATCTGCTGGTAGATCATTTCACGAGATATGCTTACATTCTCACATCGAAAAACCAAACCGCAAGTGATTTTATTAAACTGATAAAAAATGTGACACAAAACTACAATATTGATATGGTACTAACAGACCAATATCCTGGCATAAATTCAAAAGAATTTAAAGAATTTCTAAAAATGGAAAACATAAGAATAGTTTTCACTGCTGTGGATTCACCTTTTTCGAATGGGATCAATGAAAGGTTAAATCAAACCTTAGTAAATAAAATAAGATGTAAAATAAATGAAAGTGATAGGAAAACAGCATGGACTACTGTTGCACAGAAATGTGTAGAAAAATATAATGAAACAGAACACACAGTCACTAAGTTTGCTCCAAAATACCTTTTGGAAGGCGAAAATGTTAATATTTTACCACCAGAATTAAAATCAAAATTTACAAAAGAAGATTTGAATAGAGACAGAAAACTAGCCCTTGAAAATACAATAAAATCTCACAATTATAATAAGAATATATTCGACTTGCATAGGGAAGAATATAAATTGGAAGTGGGAGACAGAGTTTACGTAGAAAATGGAAATCGACTAAATAGGAAGAAAATGGATGAATTAAAGATTGGACCATACAAAATTTTAAAGAAATTTTCAAACTCAATCTATGAAGTTGATACCGGACACAAGAAAACAGAGTCAAATTTCTACCACATTACGAAACTTTTTCCAGTATTTGTTATTAAGTGAACAATTACGTACGTTGTCACTTGTAATTGTTTTTTTCTTGGAGGGGAGGTGTAAAGAAAACCACCTACCTACTCATAGGAGTGATTTCCTTTAGTTTATTTATTTGAATTTAGAATTTTTGTTTTGACAGTTGGTAAAATAATTTTGTTTGTAATTTTGTGTTAGTTTTGAAAGACCTGAAGTAAAGACTTTAAATGTTGTTTTTTTGATATTATTTCAGGTAATTGTTTTATTATTGTTTATTTTATTTTTAGTAATATTTAGTTTCTTTAGTTTAAATAATGTTTTTAATAAATTTTTGATATTATTTCAGAAAAACACTGATTGCTTTATTTCAAGTATAAACTTCCATTATATGTATAATATTATTTTAATAAAAAAATATTTGCATTTGAGTTTGAAATATTCATACATATTTACGAACTGACTCAATTTATCTGTAGCGATGTTACATTTATTATTACATAGGTACTTCTTTGTAAAGAACAGGTAGAGAGAGGTAAGAACTCACCTCACAACAGTTATTCAAAATATTTTGCCATAAAATTTCAATACATAAACCTGTATTTTATAGCCTTCTTATACACTGACAAATTGTCGCTTTTATATTTTCAATATGATGTACAGCAGGAGTTATTACCCGAGCGAACTTATATTGAAGACAGGTAGGCAGTATAATAATATATAGATGCTTTATAAGTCCAAATATGACTGATTGATGAGGAAAATTTTTAAAGAAAAACATAATATATGTTTTTAAAATACTAACTGACCCGGCAAACGTTGTTTTGCCACACACATTATTTCTAGATTACTAATATCGCTATTAAAAATAGAGGTTGAAGGTAGAAGGGTGAAAATTTAGGTCTGTATGTATTTTTTTATGCCTCACCATAACATTTTTTTAAAAAATATTGTCTACCCTTAACTTTAAGGGGTATGAAAAATAGATGTTGGCCGATTCTCAGATCTACCCGATAAGCACACAAAATTTCAACAAAATCAGTCCAGCCGTTTCAGAGGAGTATGATAACAAATACCGTGATACGAGAATTTTATATATTAGATAAAATTGAATGTTGTTGACTGACAACACTTTGCGGAAATTCATGTTTAATTGTAGGTATAACCAACCTTATATTAATTATTAATTTATAACCAACGACGGTTCTTGGTAGAAGTTCATGTTCAATTATTATAAATAGAACTCTAATATTTATTACCTACCTCCACAGTGACTTTTCGATCGCGAGACGGCTTTCTTTAAGAGTAAGATCTAATTGGAAGAAGTGAGTAAGGCGTCTCAACGCATACGAATTGACTCAAAGTTGACTTAAGTGATTCCTTTCTGTGCCCATGGAAAACGTTCATCAATTCTGCCGTTTTTACTGTCATGATATATGTATTATGTAAGGTTCACCAATCGAGACACGTTTCTTCTAACATGGACACCGAACGTGATCACTTATGTCAGCCTAGAGCCAATTTGGAGTTAGCATAGTTCCGGTCTTATTAATTATATTAATTCTGTCAGGTATAAAATTATTTAAAATATTTTTTTCTATATTTCCTGATAGCAGAGTCTAGGACTTCCAATCGAGAGACCTGGGTTCGATTTCACCCACTGACAAATAACTACGCGTTCACGACACAAGCATATTGCTTACTGCAAAGGTGTCTGGCATGTATTTGTGTTTATTCCAAACCCAAATTAAACATCTTAAAAAATGCAGATAAAAGGTTATTTTTATCCACCGACAATATCTATACATAATAATTAGATACGTACAAATAACTAATGGATTTAATACATAACTAGTTATACGAGAAATACCTATGTACGAGTATTAATAGATATTATAATACATACTAGGAGTTTATTGTATCTCAAATAACGTTTCGTAGACATTACTATTAACATTTTAAGCGTATATTTTACCTTTTATTTCAATAAAATTATGTAAATGCTGATAATTATATTCATCGTTTTTCCAATATTTCTGAAAGACATTGAACATTTAATGTGAAAAATATGCTAGTAACGACATTTACTTTGTAAACATACGCTTATTTTAAGAAACTTTTGACAATATTATAAGTGAAAACCTATTTGGCAATATTTACTTTTTACATTTATAAATACAAAAGTATTTTTTTAGCTCTTAAAATGTGGAGTTTTCAGACTAGAATAGGTTTCCACTCTTTCCTTTAAGTTTAGGAGTGTCCTGTAAAAAACAAGTAATCGTACAACATCTCTAGAAGTCATATTTTTTAATATTCAATTCAACAGTGTTAACGCTATCCATCACGTTATACTTTTTGTATCATGGAGAGAAGAAGAATAAAAAGAAGGGCTATTGAAGTAATAATCATAACTTAAAAATGTTTTTGATTAATTTATTAAGTAAAAATGAATATTCTGATACATAATAAATCTCGTTACAAACCTTATAAATTTTCCATAACATGAGCAATATACATAAATGTGGATGTTAACATATTTAATTACTCTCATTTCACTATAGACAAACATAACAGTGATGTGACAATGATCTTTTCTTTAATATTCCCGATTTTTTTTATTTATTATTTAATTTATTATTTATACATAAATATAACAACAAAATACAATTTACTACTACAAATTTTTTACTACTAACTAAACATTATTTATTTATTTATTTATTTAACACATTAAACAGCGTTCAATCCTTTTTACATTGTATTACAAAGTATGCATATTCGATTACATTTACAATTATTACTACAATTGTTCATTAGAATTAGGTACATACATATTATAAAATAATCATCATAATAGGTACTGTCATTTTTCACAATAATCATCAAAACTTTATAATAATAAAAACATAATTATAGGTGTTAAACAGAGATGATTATTATTTACCTGTTTATCGAGGCCTACTGAATGCACTCTGAATAATATTGTTACCAATATCCATCCTGCAGGGTTACTCTTGACAAAATCTAAACACGATCTTAATCTAGTCTTGATCTTGATCATACGATGCACGAAGGGACTATGGTCAAAAACACGTGTATTTTTGGCCAATAGTCACTTCGTGCGTCGTATGATTAAGATCAAGACTAGATTAAGATCGTATTTAGATTGTGTCAAGAGTAGCCCTGCTGAAGGTATATTGGTAGCAATGATATTATATCTTAACACACATATTCTTTTGACAGTTATAGAAAATGCAATTTACTGCCTCACTAGACTTAAGTCTGTTCTGAGGCAGTTTTTATGTTTCCATAAATATAACAACAATAATAAAATTACTACTACAAAATTTTACTACCTACTAACTAAACATTATATCTTTAAACACATAATTATACTTATCACAGTATTATTTTCTTTAAAAATTTCACAATCTGAGAACATTTTTCATTATATAAAATAAATATAAGCATTATTTACAGATTAGCCAAACAAGCACCATGTCTGTGTTGTGGCCGCAAAACATAAATCAATAAATCTCGTAATAAAAACAATCAATCATCTATTAATATTCCAATAGGCATACATTTTTTTATGTTGTGGAACACCCGGTAAAGAAATGATTTTCCATTTTTTTTTTCGTAAATTTTTGAATACCTTATGAAAGGCAGGTGTTACATCATAAATTCAGTGATGAGATTTGCCACCCATCCTGAATGGCTCAATTTTTTGCTGACACGGAGGAGACAACTTGCATGTTTTTTTGCATGCGGCTGATCTGCTGGCTACCCCACATGTGGGATATGCCATAATGGGAAAATAATATCAATCTTATTTATACTTTTGCGCTTTCATAAGTTTCAAAATTTCTACCTTCCTCCCCTTCGCCAAATTTCCGATATAGTGTAAGAGATTGAGATATTTCACATCATCGTTTTTGTATCACAATTTCAGAAAAAATGCCCAATTTTTTTTCTTTCCGTTGGCTTCGGTTTAATATTTGAAAGAAAAAAACTCAGAAGGATATTCGGACCTGTGCGGGACAATGGCATTCGGAAAATTCGATACAACGAAGAAGTCTACAACTTGTACCTACGATGAACCGAACATAATAAAATGTATCAAAGTTGGAAGACTGAGTTGGACTGGGCACGTGGAGAGAATGAGTGAGGAAAGAGTGCCAAAGAAAATCCTTCATTCAAGACCTCAAGGTAGACGTAGTGTTGGTAGACCCAAACTCCGTTGGATGGATGAGGTACAGAGGAATGTAGACATCATTAGCATCAGGGATTGGAAGAGTACATGCCAAGATAGGCGGAGATGGAGGAGGAGGAATCTTGGAGGAGGCCCAAGACTCATAACGGGCTATACAGTAACTGACCATGACGATGATGTTGGAGTCGGTGTATAGAAATTTGGAATATTTGACAGCCTCATCGTTTTTGTCTTTTAACGACTCACTTTTTGCAACTATGCTAGACTTAGGTACAACTTGAGACCAACATTTGCATGTTTTTAATTCAAATGTGCTGGAAAATTCGGCACATCACTTAAACATACACTGTAAGTAGGCATGAATGTAATTTATGATATATCAGGTGAACAGAAATGTAAGCGGAGTCTCTCTATACTTCACAGTGCGATAATACACACGGAGTACAAGTATCTACCTATATAAATTATGATGTGAATACACATGACAATTATAATAATATGTTATACTAAATACAGATATATTATTATGTATGTGTGTTAAACAATTATTCTGTTTGTAATCGCCGCATAAATATTTAAGCCTGTTTAATGTGTAGATATATATTTTGTAGAAAATTAATCAGTTTATGCTTCCTTACAAATCTAAATTCTCTACTAACATACAATCTATGCTTGCGTCGGCAGAGGTAAGATTGCTTGATTCCGGATTCTAAGAGTTCAATATTCTACCATCAAGGTATCAACCACTTCATTTATTCACTATATGAAGACACATTTACTAAATCTAGACTGCTCCCTCGGGGCAGCATTTCTCGCTTTAATGCGACCTTAAATCCTGTTTTTGCATGTGTGTGTCGTTATGGAGATACATATCTCCAGGTACGGCACGAGGTATGTGGCGGGCGTTGCCCTTAAAAAAAAGAAAAAGACATTTACAAACAATGAATCAAATTAATAGGCCACTCTTGTTTGTATGTTTTCGGGTGTACTGTAAAAGGCAGGTATTTGTGAAAAAATACGTATGTACAATGTCTTCAATTTATTTATGCGATCACCCATCCTGAATTTCTTAATACAAATTGGCACGGAGAGAACTATCCGCATGTTTATTACAGGGGGTTAGTCTACTGACAACCCCATTTTTGAGGATGCCGTGATGATAAATATGGACAATAATATTTATTTACAAAGGAAGCCGTATACGGGTTAATAGTAAAAAAAATGATATTCGTTTATTATCAAAAATATTTCAGGTTATGCTAATCATACCTGAAAATAAACCAATTTTCCCAATAAACATAAAAATTGTTGAAATTAATGACATTGAATAAAAAGTTTTTGTTTTCTCTCTTTTATACTTCTCCCGAGAACATAAGACGGAAACAACCTCACTCTATTCAGAGGGATGTATGTTTCGTTAATTGATTCATTATTATAATCGAAATATGAATCTGAGTTGACATTTAAAAAGGGGATCACTCAGATCACGAGAAAGCTTCAAAACAGTGATCTTATTTTAGCCAACTATCGTTGAGCATTATCGCTAAATGTGATCCAGCCAAATCATCGTCTTTGGCATATTGCAGAGAGTTTAAGAATTCTTTGCTGAGTGTTTCGACGCTAGTAATACCATGTATTGTAATTCATTATTATATACCTTTATAATTATTATGTACATACAGGCGTGTATTGTATAATACATAGAGTGAGTAGGGGAGGGGTGGAAATTAACGATGATTGAAATCTGAATTTATGTCACGTAGTAGGTAGGTACTAAGTCGGTACTTACTAAGCAAGTGTGTACATACATAGGTAGTTTAGAAATTACTTAGACGTACAAAGACTTTATTATTTGAAGGTTATTATAATTATTTCCATGTAATGTGTCGCCGAGTTTCGAAATCCACTATAACACATTTTCATGAAAATGTCGTTGGATTCGTAATTAAATATTCTATAACCGTAGATTTTTGGTCCTTTCAAAACAGTCACCATTTGAACAAAGAATTTAAAATGATTGTTGAAGGGTGTTTGTGTTAACACTGTGAAAATTCATATTTAAAATTGAATATTTTATTTAACATTAATTGTTTCATGAGCTGTTTTATATTTAATGATAGAGATTGTGATGTATGACGACTCCACGTACATGTATAATAGGGGCCTAGGGACAATTAGAAACAATAAATAATATCCCATTATGTTTTTTTTAATATCCTCCATAACTCAACCGACCAATAGGAGCTATTTTTATGTATACAAAATCAACAGTTTATTTTTATTCCATACCAAAACTTATTTTTTAATTGAACTGTTGTAACAATCTTAAAATAAACAAACTTGTTTGATTTCAGGAAAGTACGTTATATAGTTGTAGAATATTGTTTTTATCTAATTTCTCCGAATCGCAAAAATGTGTTATAGCGGATTTCGGAACTCAGCGACACGTATTACGTATAGGGCAGGCGATATATTGGTAGGTACAATCTTAGTAAGTGATCAGGTGTTTCCGACAGACTAGAAACAGAGTTTAGTACTTTCATAGAAGAGACTCATTCCACTTTCATACGAAGAATTTGTTTGATGTGAGAGTAGCTTGTATGTAAATTTGCTATTTCGACACTTTTTTCAGGTCCAAGTAATGACGTTTGGGGTAGTAGTAAGATGTTTGCTATTTGATCTAAGGGTAAGCCATGACTCGACTGATACTCAAATATTTCCTTGAGATATTATGGCGAACACGAAGAGTATAAACATTATTATTTTAGATAAGTAATTAAACATGGATTTTTTAAACATATTTGATATCAATAAAACACTGTTTTACTTTTCACTATTAATTTATTATTACTCAAGCGCTTTCGTCAAGTTAGCTTGACATTTTCAAGAGAACTAATTACAAGAAATTTTTTTCTTAAAGTCACATGCAACAACAATATTTTTTATATGTAGGTACCTAAAAACAGAAAAGAAGGGGTAAGGAAGTAGGAGTAGTTAAGATAATGGTGGATGAACAATTGGTTTCAACAATGGTGATGAATGGAGTATTTGAATATTTACAATATTTTTAATATTTCTATGTATTTCCAATGTTTCCAAAGCAATTAATTTTCTATACCGGTTTTCTGAATGTAGGACCCTTACACTATTCACATCAAAATTGTATAATTGTTTTACTTTTCACTAATAATTTTAGTGAAAAGTAAAACAGTGTTTTATTGATATCAAATATGTTTAAAATGTCTTTTCACAATGTGAACACACAAACTCTAGTTCACATGGATTTTATACTTAATATTATATGTACATAGATACATATAAAAGTAGATTGTGTGAATGTCCGTATATTAAGCGGTATGTATGTATGTATGGTGGAGTAGTGGGTCCAGGTTTAGGTTCAGGTATAATGCGTGTAATGTTATTACGAAATGGCCGGTAGGCGGGTAGGAGAGTAGGTAATAGGTGGCTCATAATGTTTCCTTCCATAATATTATTATTATATTACTTACCAAGTATAAGAAAGTTTTATTTTATTGGGAAATTCAGCAACCCTTGAATGATTTGTGATAATAGCTACTAACAGAACTGGCCACTGTTAATCAAAAATATTATTTAGTTAATCGTTAAAGAGACTTTTTACATCATAAATTCAACATGATTTGGTAATCCGTAAACTCTTCGACTGGTACAAGATCTAAAGACATTTGCATAGATGATTGCCAACGTTGGGAAATCTTGATAAGGCGCGAAGAGAAGACTAAAAGAATCTGTGGGACCTTTACTGGCTTATGTATTGATTTATATAAACGGTCTATCATGTATCGTTAAAACTGTCTGTATCTTTCGTTTTTTGTTTATTATAAAATAAAACATTATTACAAAGTTAATCATAACTTTATCGGATGTTTATTAATCTTTTAATCGTTAATGACTAGCTCTTGCTACTAATACTAATACCTTCTACAGATACTGTTACTCTTTACTATACTAACTTACCTAATACATACATACTCCATCATCATATAACCAACTTATCCCTCAGAAAGATTTACTTTAATTTCAAGACATTTATTTGGGAGTGGCTACTTAGTAAGCACTTGTACAAAAAACGTATTAAGTAGGTACCTACCGCTTACAAGAATAACGACATAAAACGAAAATAATATTATGTTTTGAGTTAAAAATACAGAAGAACTGCATTTTTCAATATATATGTTGTCTCCAATCCTCATTATCTTATCTCTATCGGTGGTACGAGAAAAATACCATACAAAACTAACATTTTCGTTTTATGACATTGTTGCAAGCTTTCGAATTATGTAGACACATATAAAAAGGATACTAAAGAGGCTGAGATCAATTTGAATAGCCATGGCCCACCCATATATAATAAATGACATCATATTCACAGTGTCAGCAATATCTTAGATCTTAAATAAAGGATGTTAAAGACATCACCATAAAAATAAGTTGATATTATGTAAAATATTAAAGATTTTGAAAGTAATTTTGTAAAAGGTCATAGGTAGAAATTATTTTAACTATTTTGAAAAAATTAAAAAAAGATATGCTTTATGTTTATTTACATGCACTTATATGGCGAAAATCGGTTGGTCTTCAACGTCGCATGAAAAAACAAATTCCGAACATACAAATCATTGATCTACTACAAGAAGATAAATTAAGGGATGCACCCTTCCTCACCCATGAGTGTTACAGGAATGTCAGTTCCTATGTCATCCAATCCTACTGCAAACTGCAAGAAAAAGAAGAAAAAGTTTATGAAAATCATCATCATCATCGCCCTCAACGCTCCTCTCGGGAGCACAGGGCAGAAACCAGCCTCCTCCATTCAGAGCGTCTCTGTGCCAATTGCGTCACCTCTCTCCACGACATTCCTTGCGCTCTGATATCGTTGTCATAGGGACGGTGTATTGTGAAAGAGGGACGCCCGGGCCGACGGAACCCCTGCGGACGGAAAAACAGTGCTCTTTTTGGCCAACTATCTTTAGGCATTCTCAATGAGAATGCCTATGAAAAACTCACTGTAATAAAAAAAAACAAGTCGTCCTTTTTATGGAATTAAAATACATTCAGAGTGAATGACATACCTACCTCATTGCTAAATAGAGAAAGTAATTTGTCTGAAATGAAAATGTTTCTGTCATTTACAGGGGACTCGAAAATTTATAAAAAAAAGTGGGAGACTAATTCTTTATCGGGGAGTCTTCAGAACATTTCATTGAGAAATCTCTTGGCTACACAAATTAAGACATTGGTTCATATATTGAAGATACCCTCCTATGCCCAGTTATCTCAGAGGTCAAGGGTCTTTATTTATTCGCTCTTCAAAACAAAGCTTTTGTCCTTAGAAGCACAATGGGCAGCCTGGAAAACTTACTGACAAAAACCTCATTTACAAAAATTTATAGAACAAAGAATGGTTCAGAAGTAGCACCACATCGCTATTTAGGATGAAAATATCCCTGATGATGGCCAACTTCCGCTTAAGAGACGGCACTTTATTTGTTAATTTTATTGGATTTATTACGCAATAAAATATTACATCACATAAAAAATGTAGGTACAGTGTTAAGGAATGTATTTTTAAGTATTCTTTATTTTTAAACTTTTTTTGTTAAGTATACTTAAATTTTGTAAGTGTGAATGTATTTGTATGAATATTGTGTGTGTGAGATTTTCTATGGATGTTATTGCTGTAGTGTTTATATGTAAGAATAATAAAATCTTGTTATTGCTTATATGTCTTTTGTGTACCATATTGAACTGAGTAAATAAATCATATTATTTTACTTTCTTTCTGCAAAAAATATCTCAGAAAGATTTACTTGAAATGATAAGATAAAAAAAGTCAATTTATAAAAGACTAAATTTACGAATGATGACCTTTTGAGAAACTACCTTCTATAATGTCAATACATAATAAAATGATTAAATCTCTTCTTCTAGTTGAGCAGAAAGTACTCAAATTATAAAGAACTTAGTTTAACCTAACCTCGCTCACCAATTATTTCTCCATTTACAGAAATGAAATTAGAAGATAAGAACAATCTGGAAATAAATTTGTGAAGGAAGAACTGAGAACATCAGAAGGGTCGGTCGAGCAAAATTTTTTAACGATTATTTTTCAAAGTCCTGCGGAATTCGTTGAAGTAATTATATTTTAGAATGAAAATGTAATTACATTGATTCTCTACAGAGTCGTGTTGGGGCAGGAGGTTTCCGCCTACCTGTCCACCCGCCTACTACCTGTCCTTGTACCCCGCCCACCTCTTCTCAATCAATCTGAGTTGGAATAATGATGAAATTAATATAACAAAGTAATGTCTACCTATACCAAGTATTATTGTCGTAGTGGATTTGTTGTATAGACTACGTCTTAAGCTACAAACTTATGTATGTATATTTAATTCAAAACATTACGTTTGTGTCAACACAAGTAAGTAGAAACATTGTTTTCGTAAATTTGTTTTCTCTTGTTTATTAATTTTCTTCATGTAGGAAACAATTCAATGTAGTTGATACTGTCAACCGATGGTATTTGGTGGAAGTTTATGGTAAATTAATAAAAATAAAACACTTGCATTACCTAAGTGTAGACTTCCATAATAACTTTATTAATAGCGAGCTTTCTTTAAGGAGCTTCCTCTCTTCGAAAGAGGAAGAACGAAAGCTCTTGAAAGCCGGGTCGCGATTAATAAAGTCACTGTTAGAGTAGTTAAAAAAAAGCGTTTAAATATTATTAAATTAACCGCTCAAAACATTGTTCAGCTCGTGTCCATCCATCAGGATACTATCTCATAAGATCTAGAACATTTATAAATAAATAAATAAAACTTTATTGGAATCCAAACATGTAAGTTGTATACCTTCAACAAAATTGCTACAGAGAGTACCAAAAGGCGGGTTTATTGCATATGCGATTTCTTCTAGCCTTCTCTCTTCTAACTCGGAATAAAATTAATGTAAAGAAGATGGCGCGATCTCTTCCAACTAGCCCAAATTATTTTTATCAGTTATTTTAGAAGGATTAACTATGTAACAGTTACGAGACATTTTGAATGTTTTTTTAAGCCTATTCTACAATGCACATCCGTTATTTGATTACTTAATTGTAGAATAGAACATTGTAGAATACTTAAAAAAACATTCAAAACAAATTATTTTTATTTATAATATGCTTAGGTATGTATAATACATATATAATCATGCAAATAAATCTATTCATATGTCTAATATTTACTTGGTCTTATCTCCTTAGTAATGGAATAGTTTTATCTAAATATGTGTAACTAACTGTACCTATACGTACATATATATTTGTAACTATATAAAGTTATGTTTATCTCCACCTCCTTCAGGTTCTCCTAAGAATTACATGTCAATTAGAAATCCCACCTCATCTCACCTGATGTCGAATTATCATTTAAATTGGACAAGACACTTCTGCGGCCTTCTCAACTCACCTTCAATTACTAATACCACAATTACTTTAACTACTCAGTATCTACCATCCTTCCTCAAATACAGGACGTAAGCCAGAATCTATATAGGTACTAGGTATTCACCTTAATTTCTCTATCATCAATACATATCTATACTTACAGGGTGTCCGCTTACAAATTGTATTTGTCTTCGATGTAAGAAAAAAAAGAATTAAATATTTATAACGAACTTGCATACTGTTTATTGTGTCATATATATTTAATGTGTTTTTTTAAGAGTATTAAGCATTACCTACTGTTTTTATTTTGAATTTAGATTTACTCTCAATTTTATTCAGCTATCTTGACGAAAGCGCTCGAATTATATAATTATCATTGTGAAAAATAAATAGTGTTTTTGTTTAATTTTCAAACCTTAGAATATGATAGTTTCATATCCTTTCCAAGTATGATAGTTTCTGAGCCTTATAATATGATATAAATGTACATGCTTTTCCGGGCTTACCGCGTCTCGTCGATCTTCCTCCCCCGTCTTTACGTTTCGACTCTACTGATTGAGTCATTTCAAAAGTATATTAGTTAGTGTTAATGTTATATAGTTTCATATACCTATTCAATTTTCAAAGTGTTATATAGTTTCATTTATTCAATTATCATATTTTATAACCTCATTCAATTGTTTGTGGTGAAAATAACTTTGATGACGAAAACAAAAACTCTTGAAAACTAGCTCGCAATTTATTAAGTCACTGACTATTATAATTACTAGCTATTAGTCAAAGTTATTTGATGTTTTTATGGGGATCTTCTATAGCTGGTTTTTGTTATTGTTTGATTTTATTGGCATAAACAATGTGGTAATCGTTTTCACATTTTTTGTTGTTGTAAAAAAAAAGCATCTTGTAGATGGTGCCAGAATGTGCGCAGAAACGTCGATACAATAAAATCAGACATGGCCTACCCGGAAAACAACAACCAAGTAAGTAATCACAAGTGTTTTATTTTTCATAAAAAAAGTATCATTGCCTGCATGGATACCCTGTGTATACCTATGTATAGCCTATAGTATACATATTAGATATACTCCTCCGACCTACATCAATACCCTTCAAGTTATGTACCTACCTATATATATTATCTATCATAATAATGATAGTTATAATATGTTTTCCATTAAGTGCTACATACAAGTACAAGACAGAAGATAACGATCAAATATATTATGTACAAATAGTAGATATCTAGGTATACATTTTAAAGATGAAACCGATATCCAATAATTATCCGGTATCCGGTCGGATATAGAAGTTAAGCTACATTAACAGGATAACGAAGAACTGATTTGACCCGTCTTGTTGATGACCAGCCTAGTGGATTGTCACTAAAAAGAAGGAGTAGATTAGATAGACTATGATGAATAGATTATCAAATTTATTCATCATAGTCCATCTGATCTGAAATATGTAAATAAAACAAAAGTTTTATCCTTCTATTTGATTCATTAGTAAGATAAAATAATCATTTTACTAATAAATCAAATAGAAGGATAAAAATAAATCAAGTAGTAAGATAAAACATTAGTTTTATTTCTCACAATGTCTACCTACATTTATTAATTTAATCATTCTTTACTGTACCTATACTGATTGCAAACAACAATATAAAATGTAGGTAGGTATATTGTCAATTTCTTAGGATTGACAATGTCCTAACAAGACGAAAGACATCTCTCTCGTTAATAAATCAAATAGTAGGATAAAACATTTGTTTTATTTATTTCGCTATGGAGTTCTACTACCTAAACACCAACACAGTGAATGATTTCATCTGATCCATCAGAGAACCTACCTATTTGGTTTTCTGAAGCTACATAGGCATTGTCATAGAAACAGTGTTTTGAACTCTGTGCCCCAGAAAGGAGCAATAACGGGTCGAGTGAAGTGAAATGAAGTATCATGAATCCAGCCTGTTCAGTTATTTACTTTTTATCCAACCGGCTACTGTATAGTTACTCAATATCCGACCGTTTACCAAATATCCAAAACGCACCTTTTTTTACACCTATACAGAAAGTATACAATGAAAAAATAATTAACGACATTTTTGTTTTGTCGTGAGATGAGATTTGTCGACAGACCGTCCACTGTGATTCATGCTACTTATGTATATAATCGATAGCTTGGTCTTAACTTACACGTCATAAAAATAGACAAATATCTGCATATCTGTTTAGGATATTGTTGAATATCTGTAATACAGTATCCGATTAAATGTCAATCCGTTTCATCACAAGTATTTAAATTACTGACAGTACATAAAATATAGGTAAGTAGTTACAATTCCAAACTATGTACTAAACATAATGGAGACAATTCCAAGAACAATTACGAATATTTCACTAAGTACAAAATAATTTCATGTCAAAAGTACACACATACGTAGTGTTTCAGATACAATGAGATTACAAAACTCCTTCTAATAAACATGTTTCGCGCCTAACGGAACATAACATGTTGTGTATGCTTGTACACATATATCATATTTTATAATTACAAAATAATTTGTACAAGACATTTGATGTTTCCGAATTCCTCTTGCATACACAGAGTGTTTAATATATTATTTTCTGATTTAATTTTTAAAAATATTAAACATTACTACTAAAAAATCTATAACTTTTCATCATTTCATCTAATATCTATAAACAAATGTTCTTAAAATAATTATGGAATCAACTACCTCGCTTGACTTTAGTCTGTTCTTTCTAAATATAGGAAAACAATGACATAATCGGAAATGTTTTAAAATTCTCTGAGAAGAATTTAACTCGCGCGATAGGTGAGAAAATCATCATTGTAATGAAGGAACAACCGTGTAGGGAATTATTACTTATATTGATATAAATTAGGTACCATCTATAACTACCATCATGGCATTTCTAACCACGTTTATTGTACCACAAAACTTTCATATACAAAACGCACCAAAGAGGATAACAAAACAAAGAATGTATATCGATTCTTACAAATCAGCTAAGGCTGTTAAAATTTTACTGCACCATGGTACGTTTACCATACCACCCATTTTCTTCTCAAATACATAATATGGAACACTCTTTATTATTTAACACACATACTCACATCATGCAAAACTAGACAATATTGGAAATTAATTTGCTTAATTAACATAGTATCGAATAAAATGTATCTGCGCTGTTAATTGCAAGATAATATTATAATATGAATCTAGAATATGAACATTTCCTGATATAATAACCTCATTCTCATACAAGTTTCCAGCGGGACATAATAGTTATATCTACAAATATCTTTGAATGAACTGCGATGGGTTTATATTAAAAGGAACATAAATGCTTTAAATACACATGAACACAAATTAGGTATGTAAATTATCTATTGTTATAAATATAGTAGCCAATTACATAAAATAATTGTCTCTGTTTTGTTTGCACAAATTGGTATTGCGTATCTTTAACATAAATAAGTTACCTTTGAACTTTTCTAAACAGACAGACATAGTAATAATACCGGTTAAATCAGCAGAATGTGTAGATTAAACCTATACCTAAGTTATTTTAAATGCAATACCGCAAGAACTTTAAAGAAATAGTTTTGGTTTTCTGCACACAGCAATAATGTTTCACAATGAACTCCCTAATGAAGTAAAGGAAACTAAATCGCAGAGTAGGTATATTTAAAGGTGGATTAAAAAAATATAATATTATAAAGAAGAAAGATAAATGAACTAAAGAAAAAGTTAATAAGTCTCATCTTGTACCAGTGCTACGTATTCACTGTGTCGGTGTTTAGGTAGTAGAATTCTATGACGAAATTAATAAAACATTTGAATTTTTTGTTGTTTTCATAATTTCAATATCATCTCAATATTTTATACTCTGTATTGTTCTGGAGTTTCTGTCAAATAAATAACTTTAAATTAATAAGTAAATAAGCTTTATAGATTTAGAGAAGGCCTTTGATAGAGTACCATGCAGACTAATATGGGAAGCACTTAGAAAACAGAATGTCCCTGAATACTATATAGAGTTCTTTAAAGACATGTATTCCAATATTTACACGAGTGTTTGAAGCCCGGCTGGAGTGAGTGACCCATTAGAAATCAATGTTGGTGTCCACCAGGGGTCGACATTAAGTCCTCTACTGTTTAATCTGGTTATGGACTACATAACGGCAGATATACAAAAACCAGCCCCATGGAGTATGATGTATGCTGATGATGTGGTCTTGATGGATGAGACACCTGAGGGGTTGCAGTGTGTTATGAATAAATGTCAAGAAGCTTTAGAAACGAATGGTCTGAAAATCAGCAGAACAAAGACTGAGTACATGCCATGTTACTTTTCTGGACAACGACCAACTGAGCCACACATTATGCATGTTTTCAGAATGAGCCAGTCTGGCCTACAGTCGAATCTTTCAGATACCTCGGCACAATATTGTCCGCAAAAGGTGGTATTGACGATGACATTGCACAGCGCTCAAAGCTTGGATGGATGAAATGGAGATCTGTTTCTGGTGTACTGTGTGACAAGAAAATGCCAATAAAAATCAAGGGTCAGGTGAACAAAACTGTGGTCAGACCAACCATGACTTATTCATCTGAATGTTGGGCCCTAAAACATAATCACGCCCAGACTCTACACACCAATGAAATGAAAATGCTCAGATGGACTGGTGGTGTAACAAGGATGGATAGGGTGAGAAATGTCCATATCCGTGGTAGTTTCAAAGTCGCTCCCATCGGTGAAAAAATAACCAAAAACCGATTTAGATGGTAGGGCACATCTTGAGACCTATCACAGGATAACATGATCAAAAAGACAATGGACGTAGAAGTAGGATCCAGAAGACCAGTGACCACCTGGATGTCCACAATTGCCAGGGGCATGAAGGAGACAAAGTTTCGCTCGGAGGATGCAGGGGACCAAAAAACTTGGAAGATGAGGACTAGGAGAGCCGACCCCAAGTAAATGGGATAAAGGCGAGGGCAAAAAAGAAGAAATAAGTAAATAAGCTTTGACGATGGCCAAATCGTTTTTAAAAGCGCTCGGCGTACTTGTGTGATACGTTTGTGAAACAGAAAACAGTGTTAATTTTATACTTGTAAATTTTACTTGTTAGTTCTCTTATAAATTTATTTATTTATTTTATTTTTATTTACAAATGTCAAGCTTACTTGACGAAAGTAATCGAGATTAATAAAATCAACAGTAAAAAATTGACAGTGTTTTTTGTGTATCTATACTAATATTATAAAGAGGAAAGAATTGATTGTTTGCATTGAATAGGCTCCGAAACTACTCAACCGACTTGAAAAATTCTTTCACTGTTGGGAAGCTACACTATCCCCGGGTGACATAGGCTATATTATATTTTCAAAAAAAATTGGGATCCTAACAAAAATTTAATTATTTTTTTAAATATCTATCTATCTGTGCGAAGCCGGTGCGGACCGCTAGTATTAAATAAACCTACTCAATATTTTATTTTCTATTTTGTGTCTCTCTTGTCAACTTGCTGTTTGGGTCTTTGATAAATAAATAAATGAATATATAAGTAGATAAAACGAATGTATACTGTTTTATTTTTAGAAACCTACGTAATAAGCACTTTGAATTTATAATTTAAAATAGTAGGAATTGTATTATCGTGATTACTTTATGTTGTAGACAGAATATTATATTTTCTCAGAAACAAATTCAGAGATCCATATTTCCGTCCTACATTTTCTATTTTAATAAATTGATTAATAAACGTTACGTAGCAACACGTTTGTCCCTTGAACTCATTCTATTACTTTGTTTTATTTTTATTATGTTTTTCTTTGTATTATTATTTTCAGTTAAACAAAAATGTACCAAAGTATTAACCAAACTTATCGCAATATTACAAAAGAAGGTTTTTCCTACAAGGGATTTTTTTCAGATAACATGAATGCATCAAAATGTCGAATTATCTTATATTTTTTTATGGAAATAATATGTAGTAATTCACCCGAAAAATAAGGATCCGCTAGAATTTGTGAATTTTTAAGTACAAAACTAAATAGGTAATTGTATGGTAACAGGCGACCGGTGTGGCGCGGAGGCTAACGAACTTGCCTTTGAGTCACGAGGTCCCGGGTTCGATTCCCGGCAAGGGCAAAATGAAGAATGACCTTTTTCAGATTGTCCTGGGTCTGGGTGTTACATGTGTATGCGTTTAGTGCATTGTATATGTGTATCGCCGTGTTAGTACCCATAATACAAGATTCATATCTTAGTTTGGGACTAGCTCGGTCTGTGTGAATTGTCTACACGTGTTATGTTATGTTGTTATATTTTTGTATGCTTTTGGTAAATCACAAGTTACTTATTTTTTTTAACATTTGACTGATTGAAGGTTAGGCTAGGTTAGAAAAATTATGTTAATAAAATTTTGATGCATTTATTTTATCTGAAATTTGACCTCTATAAGGGTTTTTGAGTGCACTGATTTTTTTGATGAACTGGATCAACCATTATTTAATAAAATAACAATGCTCCGGAAACGTTTAGAGTGTCAACAGAAAACATAGGTGACTCAATTATCAAGGAATTACTTAATTAATACTTGAAGCTTTCATACATATTAATGTAGGTCTAGGATTTTGATTAAACTGTAGCGATCTAATTTACGCATCGTAAAATGTTACACAGTTTCTAAAGCTGTACTCACTTTTTTGACAATCGCACTGAGAAGTTTCCAAATGATTTAGAAGTAAATAAGTAGGTTACCTTTATTTAATAATAATAATAATATCAAATAATTACTTTCTGATTACTTAGAACTGTTCCCCAATCAGTGACTTTATTTCCCGGATGTTCTGTGTAAATACAAATGTAACCTCATACAATATTTTGATCCGTTCGTAGAATAGCTACATTTGTGTCTTTATAGTTACAAACATACATAATAAATGTCTTCTTCTATGCATGGATTAGTTTAAATTTAGAAATGTAATAGAGAAATTAATACACTGTGAGCAAATTTGCACCGTTTGAGTTAATCCTTACAACTATAATTATTGTTGAGAGACTAAAGTGAATCGGTCCTATGTAATGACTCTATGGCATCGCATTGGCTAAAAGCTGTAATGTTTCAAGTAGAATCAGCACGGTTACTCTTGACAAAACTAAACACGATCTTAATCAAGTCTTGATCTTGATCATACAACGCACGAAGGGACTATGGTCAAAAACACCGTCCTACCGCTAACGCGCGATCGGTTTGCGTGTATTTTTGGCCAATAGTCACTTCGTTCGTCGTATGATCAAGATCAAGACTAGATTAAGATCGTGTTTAGTTTTGTCAAGAGTAGCCCTGCTGATAATTTTGAATCTAATAATTATGAATCAACCGCAATCCATTTAAATTATTTTACTGTAGATACCTACCTATAGAAATAGTGCCTATACCTAGTAGAGTAGGTAGAAAAAACTAAACGAGATATAAGTCTACTGTTGCGTACATACTTCTTTCACTTCCTCCACATTCATACAATTCCTCATACAAACACGTCATGTTCTCTTACTCACCGCACGTTCATTCTCGAATCTGATTGACGTTGTCAAAACATATAGTTTTCGGACATTTGAACTTATTCACATCCCCTTTTTTACGTCTTTCTTCCATCATCCATTCGCTCCACATATCTATACCATGGCATCTTCTATCCACAACACTCCTCTCACATCTGCTCATTCTACTATTCCTCACTCTATTTCGCAAAGTTTTACCAACCTTCCTTCTCAATGATCGCATCTCCACAGCACTTATTCCACTTTTGTCCCTCTTCAACTACATATATCCGAAGCATTCAAATAACTGTTCAGAGTCAGCTCAATACAAAACATCAATTATCTAGTACCTTCCTAAATTACCTTCTTAAATTTCTCTGAGTCATACCGATTGTCATACCGACTGAGTCATGACATTATATGACGCATCACAATCTACAAATTTTAATTGGTATATTCCATTTTTTTCCAATGGATCTGTGGTGTCTTTATTATTTAAAAGATTGAAAAATTTATTGTTTGAATAGTATGCTGGAGTTGTTAGGCAAAATATAAGTTATTTTCGAGATTAAGCCTCCAATGTAAAGATTTTTTATATAATCAATTTTATCTACATTAGTTTGAATTTGATGTGTAGCTAATGAGTTTTTACATAACATCTTCCAATTTATCGAATATTTTTTTGAACGAAGCCAGGAGTATAGCTTGTATAAAATAATAATATCAGAATAACAATAACTTGTTCCTAACTTCACCTTGTTGTTATACATAGTCAGCTGCTGAAGGTGACGGTGGAGTACAGCCCGTGCAGGGTAGGCTGGGAGACAGGGAGGTGGAGAAAGCTGCTGATGTTTTGTAATTTACAATCACCCGGTCAGATTTGATAGATTGTATTGTCATTGTCGTGACAGGTTTGAAATGTTTGGAATTTCTGTTTTGGAAATGTTAGATTTAGGAAACTATTCATAGTTCTCGAGATGTGTTTGCGGTAGTTAAATCATTACCAATTTTATTTTAATGTTTAATTTCCACTTCGTTAGATATTTAATCCGAACTTTTTCTGATCTGAAAACTGTTTTAATAAATATTTTCTTATTGATCTCAATATAAGTTCATATTTCGAAACATGTCATTTTTACTTCAGCCCAAAAAAAGTTAGTGAATCTCAGTTCTATTTTGAGACAACTATTATTGGATATATTTATTCTAAAGAAAGAACACAAATATAGCTTTTCAATAGTTTATTTTCGGATAAATGGAAGTCCTCAGACTTCTGCGCTATCCGGGTGGTCGGTGGGTCCTTCAATGTATTTTAAATAGTTTAATATTCAAATAAATAGTACTTTACTACTTCCGATGGCCGAACAGCCCTTGTAGGACCTTTGCCTCCGAAACAATAGATCTCCAAGCCTTTCTATCTTGAGCAATGGACTGCCAGTCATCTTCATAGCATTGAGCTCCTCCAGATCTCGGTTGATGTTATCTAACAATCTTTGTCATGGTCTGCCTAACGGTCTCGGGTATACCCTGCAGAATACCTTTAGTCGCCCTTTCTTCTCCGGATCTAACGAAGTAACAAATCCATGCCAATCTTCGGGATCTGATCTCACTTGTGATGAAAGATTGGTTTGTTGTGGTGCGAATTTCTTCATTGCTTTTAAGCTTCCAGGTTCCTTCTGCAATCCCCGGTCGAGGTCCCAATATTTTTCTTAGAGTCCTATTTTTAAAATACAAGAATCTTTGTTGGTCTTTTAGGGTCATTCAAAGAAATAACTGAGTTAATTTATGTATTTTGATAACACTGATCAAATGGTAGTTTTATAAGTTAATAAAAAAAGTTTTAATAAATAGGAAATATGGCAATAAAATAATTTAATATAAGCGAGTTAAGATGCAAGCGGCCATAAGTTGTTACACTAAGTAATAATAATTTTATTATTATTTTCCTTTAAACGATCACCACTGCATACATAAAGAGTGTACATGGTTTCTGGTTGCTGGAGGAGAGCACAGCTGATATCATATAGCACTTACATAATTATAATATGCGATGTGTTACCTACAAAGATACGTTACATATAATATCTACTAGGAAAACTGAAGAAGACTGCATATTTGGTACCTACTTAAAAACCAGTGAAGGTGGACTTTGAAGCTAACCATAAGATAACATTATTTTTTAAAAGAATATTACATACTTCCAGGCTTTTAAAAGTGACCTCAAGACGTACTTTTTCAAGCTTTATTATCAACTGTTTAAATTGTTATATTTATGTTTATTGCATTATTTAATTTTTATTTCTGTACTTTTTCTATTTGTATCTGAGATGATGTGTTATATAATAATCTACTGTTTCGTATTTAAATTTAATTTCTTGAGACAGACAACTTTGTTGAAGATAAAACATTATCATGTACAGCGTCCTCGATGTGCTATGGCACAAAGATGGCGCTCTAAATACTCTCCATCATTTTTATTAACAAACACCTCATCTGTTCAACCAATAGACTAAGGGAGGCAGAAGGGAGTTTGTACAGTCTGTTAGTTGTTACATTAAGGGTTGTAGTTTAGGGGAGAATTTTGTCGGGGGGAGCCCTTAAGGCAAATCCTGAGCCCTCCCTTTGAATTTTTCTTTTGTTTCGTTGAGTCTGGATGAT
>OX388321.1:23962243-24060779 GCA_947579605.1 Athripsodes cinereus | reverse complement strand
AAGATGGTACAGTAGTACCAAGTAAAATTAGCAGTAATTTGGTATCCTACTGTTTTCTGTAGTCCCCAGCAAAATATAGATCTTCCAGTCTTTTCTGTAAGTGTGTCCTGTAAAAGGTACGTATTTAAAAACATTAATTGGAAAGATATTTATTTATTTTCACAAACAAACATAATAATAAACCACTAGTATTTTAGTTTCTCGGTGATGACATTATGCCATCTACTTTAATTGTATTATTTTGTATGGCATTAATTTATTGTTAATTACAGTTCATTTGAAACAGAGGTAGATTCTATATTCCTAGAATATTTTTTTTTTTGAAGAGATGAAAGAGAAAGGTGGATTGTTTTCTTTATCTATTTATCTTTTCTTTATGGCATAACCCGCACTGGGGTAGCTAGCAAACTTAATGCATGCATGTTTCTCTCTTCATGCCAATAAAAAAGTAGCACATTCAGAATAGTTGTTCTCAGGAATAAATATTAATTTTATGTTTCTCAAATACCTACTTACTAAATAAGATCCACATCTGAGGATTTCAAGTCTGTCACCATCAATTTTAATTAAGATTTAAGTATTTTCTTTACAAAACTTACGTCCATCTCATTTTTTTCTTAATTAAATGATATTCTGTAGAGATTCTTTTAAATCTATGAAAAAATAATCATTTACATATTGTAGCAGATTCAGTATCGAGTAACTAGTAGGTATGTGTTGCTATGATAAATTATTTAGGTCCTTCTTTCCTTTTATTTTGGTACTTTTTTGAAATGTCAATCAATGCTTATTTTGTATTATAGTTAAAAAAAAAAGAAAGAGGAATGTACCTATTATGGCGGTTTATTGATTTAAAGATACGAAGTTATTTATCCTTGTTGAATTATAACAAATATGAGGTGATTTAATTAATTATTTCAGTTGAGGATCTTTTGTTTTCTACAATTTACAAAAATAGCATTCTATGTACACAAGGCCTAGTGATAGAAGAAGTCTCGGGATGTCAAAGCTGAGATGGATGGATGGGATAGAAAAATACTCGTATCTGCGAGTTCCAGACGTAGCCAACTGGCAACGAGATGTAATGGAGAGGAGGGAGGTGGAAATGACTTCTTGAGGGAGCTAAGACCCATACCGAATAGTTGTCCCAATTATGATGATAATATAAATCATAGATACATCTCGATTAGTGAACCATGTTTACACAATGTAACGTTGTGCAAAATCTAATCGGATAAAGTGAGAAGTGCGCCCCAACGCATACGTATTCACTATAGACTGGCTTAAGTGATCACTTTCGGTGTTCATGGACAACTTTCACCAATTTTTTCATCCTCACTGTCTCGATATAAGGTCCTACAATCGAGAAACACAATGCAAACCATAGAAGCAAAATTTTTTTTGGAATATCATATTTCAGAGCACGAATGGATCAAGACTGTCTGACTATTGATTAGATTTTGCACCATCTGTAACATTGCGTAAACACGGTGCTCTAATCGAGTTGTATGATTAGTTTTGTCATCTACTACATATCTAGCTAAAACAATAAAAAAATTCGTAACCACTCTAAACGGAGAAGTCGATGTTAATTTGCTTTGGTTTGTTTAGTCTTCAAATTATTATGGTAATAGTGAGTCCATACACTTTTATCTCAACGAAAAAAAATACTCCTAGCGATCTATCTTCATTAAGTTATTTGAATAATTAAATTATTTGGTAGAAAAGAACTTTACATAAATACTCTCTCTTCTCATTGGTAGACCACTAAATACGTACGTACTTACCAGAGATGTGCAAAATACTTCCAAAAAAGTATTTAAATACAAAATACAAATACTTTTGAATTTTTGTATTTCAAATACAAAATACTAAATACTTTTTCAAAATGGTATTTAAATACAAAATACGTATTTTCAAAATACTTTTTTAAAATACCTTTTTAAAATACTTTTTACAAATAGTCGAACAAGGTGTAAGACAAAAGTATTTAATATTTAAACCATTGATGAATGAAAAAGAAATTAAAAACTGGACAAAAGTATACATAAATGGAGAAAGGGTTGACATGATTAGATATAGCATTGCTTGCAGACAATTGATGAATACCATTGATGAATGAAAAACTGGACAAGAGTATACATAAATGGAGAAAGGGTTTACATGATTCGATATATCATTGCCTGCAGACAATGAGGATGAGTCTTAGGAAGAACTGTCAAAATAAAAAAAAATAATTAAGTCATGACAAAATGTACCGTTGTTAGAAGAGATAAGCCGAAAATTGTCATAAATGGATTGAGTATCATCAAGCAGGTAAGAGAATTCCTGACTTGGGCTGCAAAATAAATCAGAATGGATAATCCATATCTGAAATCGTATGGACTACTGTTACATCATATTATATACAGGACTGCTCCAGACTCTTCCTTATCGTCTTCAGATGGTTTTTAATGTTGCCTCCGGATCATTTACAGAGAGAATAAGAGCTGCCACATAACTTCACTACTAAGAAGTCTACACTAACTGTGAGTCCTAGAGATAGTGGTGTTTAAACTGTGTCTCACTGTCCACAAGGCAGCACACCACCCACTGAGCTGTTCCGCTGACGAAAATGTGTGGCGAAGGCTGTGATCAGCTTCTTAAACTCGTTGAACTCAAAAGGGCAAATACCTCTAAATTTGCAGAAAGAAGAAACAGAGTCGCAGCGTCATCTGCCTGGAAAAGATTGCCTTCAGACGAAATTGAAAATGCTACCATTCAGGAGAAATCACAGCGCCCTTGAAATGGCCATGAAACATTAAACGGCGTCATGTATAATTTGTTCAATCATCATTATTATGTGTGTATATCTCAAACATGGAGTACTCTAATGGAAACGTTGTATTTGTAATTCAACAAATTGGCAAAAAAAGCTTGCGTAGGTACGCGCATATCAATTAATGGCAGAATTTTGTTTCAAACAATAAAAAGGTATTTTGTAAAAGTATTTTGTGTAAAATACAAAATACTCAAAAAAAGTATTTCAAATAAAATACAAAATACTTTTTACAAAAAGGTATTTGAAATACAAAATACAAATAGGTACGTATTTTGTATTTTGTATTTGTATTTTAAATACTTTTATTTGAAATACGTCACATCTCTGGTACTTACCTACAGCTAGCTATGAACATTGCTGAGAAACTGATTTGTAATGGTGAAATAGATATTCGGCGAAAATTTAAATCGGATATCGGGCAAACAGATATTCTGCTTAATCATGACGTGTTTAGTTTGTTTAGACCTCAATCATACAAAAAAAAATAATATCGAAGACAGATTTTCATCCATGTGATTGAGTCGTATCCTCCAGTTTATCGGACACGTTCCAAGATGAGAGAAAGGCATGGAAATGTTTATCATAACCGATGGTGTAGAAAGGATAAGACGATAAGAAGGATTGTCTGCTAGGCCTTTGACTCAACAGTGGTGGAAGCAATGAGAACTGCTGGGAGGACTGGAGAACTATGATAAATCGTGCAATAGAGGCAAAAAGCCTGACAGGTCATAACACTTATTTGGATTGAGGAAAGCGAAGCAGAAAAAGGAAGAAAAGGTTTATATACATAGGTATTAATTAGCGATTTAATACCTTTAAAAATAGTAAACGTGGATCTCCAACGAGATGTTTATTTCATCTCGCCATTTTTTAAGTACAAAATAACTATCCGGTATTTGTAAAGATAACAAATTATTCTCGGCTTCCAGCCATTTCATCTCTACTCATTTGTTATTTAAAATAGTTTTATTTTCAGAATATTTGTCCGAGAAAAACATAAATCATTTCCAAAGAGCCTTTTACAGCCTTTAAAATCCTGAAATAAAAGAAACATTATTTACAGATGTGGGCTTTCCATTATGGTCTATTTAAGAAGATTCCTACCTGTGAGATAGTACATATATAGGTATTTCGGTTTTTAAATCGGAAGTTCGAAGTTCAATAAACTCTATTTTGGGAGAAAAATCAAGCACGATGTTTGATAATCCTGGTTCAAATTGCAATGCCTACCTACGAAATAAGGTAAATTTGAATTGCTTATACAAAATTTATTACACCTTTTATATTAATTAATTATCTGTTTACCTAATTTTAACCTATTTACATCGACTACCTGCTAACTATGTATGTATGTTTTATTACATTATTCCTATTTTCTATTAATTTCTTCTTGTTAATATGTCTTAAATTCATTGTTTATTGATCTCTGTCTGTATTGATTATTTGTTTGTGATGTTAAACATTTTATAATTATATATTTTAATAATCTTATGTTGAATTTCCCAATTTTGATGATTTAATGCTAGTTCTGTCTTTTATCAATTAATTTTTAAAAAGTTTTATTGAATGGTTTATACGTATTATATTTAGCATACTGTTTTTTTTATTGTGTATTGTCCTTTTTTCATGATTATTCCTTGTTGTTTAAATGTACTGTCTGTCATGCAATTTCTACTATTTTATTTTATACATGTAAAAGGCTCACGCCGTATATTGTAATAATAAATAAATAAATAAAACGAATTGCTTCTAATGCATTGATATAACATGTTAACACATTATATCATTATTACAGTATATTGTGTTATATCAATGTTCTAATGTGGCTTTTTTATACCTATCTTATCAGAGAGGCTCTCATTATCAAAAAGTCTCATACGAGTTCAACGTAACATCTTCTTATTCTCCTTAGGCAATTATTAGTCCCACATGGTGGTGGGGTCTGCCTTTCTTGTTTGGTTACGCCACTTGGTTCTGTCGAACACATCCTCATGGGAAACATCACAGCTCCTCATGTCTTGTCTTACTACTTCACGTCATCTGCGCTTTGGCCTTCCTCTTGGCCTCTTGCCAGTAACCTCGATACATTGAGCTTTATTGCCTACATACTCAGGCGGTCTCCTGGCCACATGGCCATACCGTAACTATAATATTATAAAGGTAGAAAAGTTCTATAATGAAATAAAAAAAAAAATTCAACTGTATTGCTTATTAGAGAGACGTCTTTCGTCGTAGAAGGACATTGAGATTAATAATATAAGCAATAAAATATTAATAAACAATATAGTAGGATTTTTTTTTATCTATTTATAATATAAAGGATGTCCAATGATAAGTGGGCAAAGTCAGCCCTGGAGGTTTACTCACGACACAATCCAAATACGATTTTAATATCGTCTTGATCTTAACTCTACGATGCGCGAAAAGTGTAAATACGTTGAAGCTAATCCCGCGGTAGCTGAGTATAGTCGTTTTCAACATTTATATGAGTATTATGGTTGTATTATGTGACATACCTACTCCCAAAAACGTACCAGAAATTGGTGTATAGGTTGTCATATTTGTCAATTTGTATGAAAGACATATTCTAATTTCATAAAAAAATGTTTGTAAAACGTCTAGCACAACAGTATTAAAATGTACATCAATGTCTTGTACATTTTTTGTTATATCTACATTTTTTCCCATATTACACGTATTTTTTTACTATTGTCACTTTCCGCATCGCAAGTTTAAGATAATAATATTTAGATCGTGTTATGAGTAATCCTGTAGTTTTACATCCTCAAGAAACCCCGCGGCTAAGGTGATTCTCCTTCACTTATTTCTACCTCGCACTTTGGAAGCTTTTGAGCGGAACGTTGAAAGACGAAAATAAGGAAATAAAATTTAAACAATTTCGTCACGTCGTAGGTTTTAAGCCAAGAGGAATAACACTTCTTAAAAAAATAATCTTGTTTTTCGACGTTTTTCCTCTATTTCACTTGATGAGTGATCCGACTCCAGGAAATATGTAGATAGATTGAAATGTTTTCGATTATTTATAGGAAAAAATTATACATAATAATAATAATAATTAAATATGTACGAGGTAGTTACATTTGAGTTGAATGTGGTGATGTGAGGAGGCACATAGGATATCAGTTGAAGATGTTAGGGTAAGGGGTGTCATATACCCTTACAGGGTGGGAGGGGTTGGTGGAGCAGAAAGAGAGTCAACAAACATCATCTCATCACGATTCTACCTATGCCAGGAGTGAAAGTAACGGCTAAAATAGAAAGAGATACCTAACTATGTATGGGAATAATATTAAACGAATTCTGTGAATAGTGTTGATATGTCCGGGAAATTCTCGCTACATCTGGCGAAATGCAAAGTAAAATTCATCGTGGCGATATTATTTTATGAACGGCGTAGACACAAATCACTTTAAAACATAAATTGAGTGGTATGTGTTAAGCGCTGTTCTTCTAGACTTTTTTTTATTTATTTTAATTACTTAATGAATTTTTACAATATCTTGCAAGATAAGAAATATGATACCTGTATTACCTACATAGCAGTTATTAAGTCTGTTGATATACCCTAGACACTCTCACAGTAAGCTACAAGCTTGTGTCGTGAAGGTGGAGTAAGCCGGCAGTGGGTGGAATCGAACCCGAGTCTCTCAATTGAAAGCCCGAAACACTACCATCAGGCTAAAGACCATCACTTCACCTTAACACAAATTAATTTTGGTTATTGCATGGAATTTTATTTTCAAGTTGAACACTAATTGAGTGCATTGAAAGTAAAAAATAATAAATTATTTATTATTGAATAAGTTTGTCCCCCTTATGTTTCCCATAAAATGTTGAACATGAATAACTTATGACATAGGTAATATGATTCTGAACATTCTCATGATGCGCTTGTATACGTCGGCAACCGAATATTAACATTAGATCTTTTGCTTTAAAGTTCCAGATGCAACATCTGGATACCAGTGACAATATTGTGTTTTTATGTAAGTGAAGATTTCTTTTAGTCTTCATCTGTCAACACCAAACATAGGCCTAAATATACCAACATCGTGACACTCAAACTGTTTGTCGTACGATGTACAAAATCCAGGTAAAGTTACTTGCAATATAATCAAAAGTTTTCAATTGAAATATGAAAACGAATTGCGAGGGATATAGATTTGAAAAGGTATTACTTCACGTTGCCTTCACGTTAACACCTGCTCTTGTAGACCTATATGTGTAAGTAGAGAAGCAATGTTGTAGTAAGTAACACTTTATACGTTAGTATGAAATTCAGGCGCAGGCGCTTACGGAAAATCAATAAGACCTATTATGAAACATTTTCCACAATTTTTGTACAGCGTAAAGGGAATATTATATGAAAGTTTGTCTTGTTATTGTGTAAAGTTGTGATTATATTGTGGAACGTACTGTTGTGACGTCACTCAGTGAATGGGCAATAGGTATTAGGTAGAGTGATCGTGCTGGGCTTTGGAGCTGGTATGCTGTACGGTGTACTGGATATAATATACGGAGAGTGTGAGGGATCAGTTCTCTCGTGAACACTGTTTCTATAACACATACAACAGACAGTATACGGCCGCGCAGTATCTCAATACCAGCACGAGTGTCACTGATCAGCTCTCATTGAGCACAACAGTGTCACATCTCCATATTTATTTAAAGAAACCAACAGAAATCGACCACATGAATACCAAAATTGAATAATATTTAATTAAAACGGTCAAATATATTAAACGTAATATATAAACTTGGGAGATTTTGATCGCGAATAAGGAAAAATAAAACGATGTTATTTGTTGGTGGCTGCTCCATGTGGTGGAGAAGCCTTATTTGGCTGTGTTTTTTGGGCAGTCTTCACGCCAAGGGTCCACTCTTTACCAACTCCTTTCTGGTGAGACTCAAGAGGGCTGGAGGGCCCGCTTTAGCCCAAGAGGTTGCCGCCAGGACTGGTTTTGACTTCTTAGGACCGGTAAGTGAGATTATAAACAATATTTTTTAATAATTTATAAACTTTTCGTTCCAAAACACGTTCCTGTACGATATAAGTTAATATTTATTGCAACAGCCTTGTGAATTATTAAAAATATTGATATTTGTGTGGTTTACATGCTGAACATATGACAGCTTACGCTTAGTGAGTACATCATTATTTCTACGTATACGTTCTCATATTACGATGACAACATCCCTCAAAGGGTCTAAACCATATTATAAAATAATCAACGCTTTATTCATTAAATCCTCATCATTTAAAATTAAAATTAATAATTAAGTATGACAATTAACGAAAAAATAGTCCATATGAAAAACAACACGAAATTTAATTAAGAAATTATTAATTTTGACAACTCAAAACAAATACCTTTGCTATGAATGATCCTAATGTTTTACTGTAGTATTTTTTGTTATACTGTTGTAAATGCTTTATTTAAAACTGGGCCCGTAGTCAAAACACATTTTAGCGTAAAGTTTTCGTTCGAATATAAACGACGTTGCGAGAAAGTGTCAGTTTTCGTAGCTAAAATACACAATTAGCTACGAAAATTGACACTTTCTAGCAACGTCGTCTATATTCGAACGAAAACGTCACACTAAAATATATCTTGACTACGGGCCCAGAAAAATAAATATTATTCCATCACGGCATTAACCCGAGTTGTGACAATGCCGTGATGTAATAATAATAATAATATAATAATAAAAAACTTTATTGCACAAAAAAAATCAACATAAGAAAATATTCAATTACACAAATAAATTTTCTGCAATGGGCGAGTTTATCGCAGAAGCGCGATATTTTCCAACTAACCCATTGATGTAATAGTAGTACTTAGTATAAAATTATGTTAAATAAATACCTACTCTAATATTAATATTGTTTCGGTGCACACGTAGTAGAATTCCATAAATATAGAAATTGAAACAAATGTTTCTTTCTACTATAAGACAGTTATAAATCGCGAGAGAGACGTCTTTCCACTTATCAGGTGATTATCGAGATTGTTATTAACCTGATAAGTCGAAAGTAAAAAGAAACATTAGTTTCAATTTACCTATTTACATCTTAAATTTAGTGATGAGGTTTGCCACTTATCCTGAATGTCTTATTTTTGTTGGCACGGAGAGAACAGCTTCCATGTTAATTTACTGATTCATTCTTTACTGTACTTTGATCACAATACGTAAAATTTTATAGAGAAATCTATTAAAATAAAATACAACCAACATACAGAGGGCGAGTTTATCTCTTTCAACTAACCCAAATTATTAATTAATTTATTTATCGATTACAAATAATTACATAAAAGGAAAACATTCAAGATAGATACAATCGATTTTTATTTTTATTATGATTCAATACAGAGGGCGAGTTTATCGCAAAGGCACGATCTCTTTCAACATGCGGCTGGTCTGCCGGCTACCCCAATTGTGAGAAACGCTGTGATGCTGTAATTTTGTTTAGTAGCATTAACATCAGCTGGGGGTGACACTTGTTCCACATTTTTGCAAAAACATTTATCATAAAACATAATTTAAATGAATTGACTTTTTGACAAACTCATTAAACACTCTGTATGTTAGAATTTGTACAATTAATACAAAACAAACAGAAAATTATATATCCTCACCATTAAGCAAGTTGTTCATTACACACGAGAACTTTTGACTGCCGTCGGCGTCGCGTTGGCAATATTGGAGGATATAATAATATTATTAAACTAATTCAATATTTTTAAGTGTCACTTTGTGAAAATTCCTTAATAAAGATTATTATGATAGTATTTATTTTTATTTAAAAATACAGTTAATTTTTCACTTTAATTTATCGAGAAATCTCGAGTAATTTCGTCAGCAGAGATGTGCAAAATACTTTCAAAAAAGTATTTAAATACAAAATACAAATACTTTTGAATTTTTGTATTTCAAATACAAAATACTAAATACTTTTTCAAAATGGTATTTAAGTACAAAATACAAAATACGTATTTTCAAAATACTTTTTTAAAATACTTTTTACAAATAGTCGAACAAGGTGTAAGACAGGGGTATTTAATATTTCCAGCACTCTTTAACTGTTATGTACAGCGAGCCATTGATGAATTGATAGAAGAAATGAAGAACTGGACAAGAGTATAGATAAATGGAGAAAGGGTTGACGATTCGATATAGCATTGCTTGCAGATAATGAAGATGAGTTGAACAAAGCCTTAGGAAGAATTGTCAAAATACTACATAAAAATGAATAAAGACAAAACAAAATGTATGGTTGTTCGAAGAGATGAGGCGACTGCCTGGAACAGATTGCCTGCAGACAAAGTTGAAAACGCTACAGTTCAGAAGAAATCACAGCGCCCTTGGAATGGTCATGGATCATCAAACAGCATCATGTATAATTAGTTCAATCATCATTATTATGTGTGTTTATCTGAAAATTCTCAAATATGGAGTACTCTAATGGAAATGTTGTATTCGTAATTCAACAAATTGACAAAAAAGCTTGCATACGCTCATATCAATTAATGGCAGAATTTTGTTTCAAACAAATAAAAAGGTATTTTGTAAAAGTATTTTGTGTAAATACTCAAAAAAAGTATTTCAAATAAAATACAAAATACTTTTTATGAAAAGGTATTTGAAATACAAAATGAAAATACGTATTTTGTATTTTGTACTTGTATTTTAAATACTTTTATTTCAAATACGTCACATCTCTGTTCGTCAGTATATATTTTAAAGAGTTCTCTTGAAAATGTCAATCGATATAATTATTGACGAAAGTAAGAGGTTTCTCAGTAAATTAAAGTGAAAGGTTAACTGTGTTTTTTATTAAAAATAAATACTAACATCAGAATGAATTTTCACTCTGTGAACGTACAGACTGTAGAATTATTAAAGATTATTATAATTATTTTGTTTTATATTAAAACGTTTTCGGCTACAATGTAGTCATCTTCAGTAACCAATAAAATCCTTTTTTTTTAAACAAAGAGACATATTCTAATGGAAATCAAAAATGACTGGTTATAGTTGATAGAAGGGGTGGAGAAAGTGGTGGGCTTAGGAAAGAATGAAATGGATAAGGTGTTTGAGGATTTTGAATACTAAGAAAGATTTTAAAATTTTAGTGGTTGCTTATTACTGAAGGCGACTTCATAGCAATCGAAAACATTTAACTTTAAACAAATTTGAAGTGGATTTAAACATAGTTTTAATTATTATAATACAAGCTTTTGTAACCCGGCATTGCTCGGGTTTAAATAAACAGAAACCGTGCAAATACATGGGTTAAAATTGGTATTTTTAGTTTGTAGTACCTACATAAATCTTCAAGTGATTTGCCATGAAAAGTAAAGAAAAATATTAAGTACCGAGGTACTTTTGTATTTATTTATACAAAAAATCAATTAACATTGTTTATGGATTTTTTACATATTACTATTCTTATTCTACAGTATGGATTTCTATGGTCTCATAATATCCTCCATTATGAAAATAGCTCAAAATGTCAAAAATATGCAATTTTTATTCTCATAATTCAGGATTTTTTGTCATTAGCAATCACAATGTTTCATTATGTAAACAGTCCCTAATTATTTAGTTTCAGTATTGTTTTATTTATTGTTACATCCATTTTGAAATTAATTCAATACAATGAAAAATGTTTGACTATAAATATTGGATTTTCATACATTCGCTTGGCAATTTTGTCAAGCGAATGTATGGGAATCTCATTAAAATTGTAATATCTTTATCAATACATAAGATATTTAAAATGTTTTTAGCCTTAAACCTGCCCAGGAGATGAGACCTCGTAAAGAGTGTATTATTTTACTTCTGTCTTTCCTTATTTCAGAGTCCATTGAGGACATACGCACATACGAACCGACTCAAATATTTATGTGTGGATTAAACAGTTTGGCACACATACAATTTTATAAATATGTATACGTTTTTTACAATTTTCAATATTCTAGAAAGTTTTGGAATACAATATTGTGACCCTTAGTTCTATTCTAAATATCTATCTAAACTATATCACGGTATATTCTTCAATGGGGGTAGCCAGCAGACTACTGCATGTCATGAACATAAAGGCCATCCTCTTTGTGCCATAAAAGTATGACATTCAAGATAAATAACATGCCTAATAAATGAGTACCAGACGTTAATGGTCATATTAATGGCGTTTTACGAAAACCAGCCATCAGGACGCTTGAAAACTAACGGAAAAGTGTGGAAGACCTATTTTATTCCGGAATCATCACGATTGTTTGATATATAGAATGTTAAAAATTTGTACCTAATAAATAAAAAGAATTTTCAATCTATTTCCAATATGGTTGCTTACTTCCGATGGTTGAAGAGCTTTTGTAGAACAATAGTCTTCGAAACAATGGATCTCCAAACTCTAATGTAGTGGATTTCCTACCATCTTTTTCATTCAGTTCCTCCTAATCTCCATTATGCAATATGGTTGAACAATATTATAAAATATATACGATAATAGGATATAGTAAGAAACAGGAAAGGAATCCCTGTGCTTTTCCATTTCCTAATAAATGAAGTTCGGACGATCGATTGATCAAATGAGGTGTCTGTGAATAATATTCTTGATAGCTTCTCTAACGCAGTTGTGAAAAATCCAGTTAAGTGCGAAAGCTGGCTTTGGAATTTCATGCCAGCTACGAATAACTGTCGTATTGAATACAACATCTCTCTTTTAAATCGTATAAATCTCTTTTACAGAGCTACGAATAATTGTATAAATCGTATAAATCTCTTTTACAGAGCTACGAATAATTGTCTTATATAAATCGTATGAATCTCTCTTATTAAGTTATGAATAACTGTCGTATTGAATACAACATCTCTCTTTTAAATAGTATAAATATCTTTTACAGAGCTACGAAAAATTGTCTCTTATAAATCGTATGAATCTCTTTTACAGAGCTACGAATAATTGTCTAAATCGTATAAATCTATTTTATAGAGCTACGAATAACTGTCGTATTGAATACAATATCTCTATTTTAAATAGTATAAATATCTTTTACAGAGCTACGAATAATTGTCTCTTAAAAATCGTATGAATCTCTTTTACAGAGCTGCGAATAATTGTCTAAATCGTATAAATCTATTTTATAGAGCTACGAACAACTGTCGTATTGAATACAATATCTCTCTAATAAATAGTATAACTGTCAAAGTGCGTACAATATCTTTCTTATAAATAGCAGTAATATCCCTCGCATACTACGCCAACTTTGCAAATTCAGTACAGTCATCTGATTGTGTACCCACGGTTGGACTGTTTGACAGAAACTGAATGATATAGGTTCAATATAATCACCAATTTAGAGTACCTAATAACATGAAAGGTGAAATATTTATGATGTAACTTGAGAATTTAAATACATACCTACATATTCTCTTTAGCTAGGTACATGTAGTAATCATATACGCAATAAGGTGAATATTTAAATAATTGTAATGTTACCTACGGCATAAAGGGTAGAATTTCACGTGTTTAAATTGACATACAGTTCCATTTAAAATTTATAGAATCATTATATTGTCTTGTGAAAATCAAAGCCTTGAAACCAAACTCCTTGACAAAATATAATAATCTATTCTCGTACGTAGGAGGATATAAATAATGTCTCTCATATTATTGTTCAATGTTCCTAGCAAGTCTATAAAATCAAATGTATGATAATTTTACGAGTTTCATAAAGATTGGATGATTTTTATGGAACTGCCGGCCGATGTGTCGTAGATCGTAGAGGTAACGCTCTTGCTTTTGAGTCACGAGGTCTCGGGTTCGATTCCCGGGCAGGGCAGATTGAAGAATGAACTTTTTAAAATTGTCCTGGGTTTGGGTGTTACACATATATGTGTTTAGTGCTTTGTATATAATGTGTATCGTCGCGTTAGTACCCATACTACAAGATTGAATCTTAGTTTGGGACTAGCTCGATCTGTGTGAATCGCCTATGCATGTTATGTTATGTGAACAATAATTTGGTCATACCCTAAGCGCTAGCTGATGAAGAGTGCTGTCAGAGCAGTTTAATTTGCACCTAAAGTTGGTGATCGATTTGTTTCCTCTCAATGTCACCGGTTATCGGTTTGTCAACACCAAAAGCTCTCTTGTAGAAATTGAGTTCGACAGCTTGTTGAAGCTCAAAAGGTCTACTAACAGTAAATGAAAATGAGGTCTAAAAGTACTTTAATAGCAAAGTCGATAAGTAAATTAGAAACACTGGAGTTATTTTTACATTGTCATGTAAATTACCAAATTGCGAATGTTTTTCATTTTTATATTTACTGAAACTACCGGGAAAAGCCAGATATTTCACTCGAAATATTCACACAAATTTATATAGAGAAACTCATATAACTTTCACCGCCTGAATAAACATTGCTCAAATACATTATTCCAATAGTTTGAGTTCAGTAAAATATCTACATATAATATTTCTAGTTGATGTATCTATCCTTAACATTTCAAAATATGTAAATTTATAATGTATTGTATTATTTGACTCATGAGTCAAATATTGTTCATAGTTAAAGTAATACAGGGTTTTATTTTAAATATATTTTAATTCCATTAAAATGAACTTTCACAAAGTTATTCCAAATATTGTAATATATTCAACCTGCATAATTATATTCCAGTCATTTTAGAGTGGCATGTAAATCCCCCAAATGTTTGGCAATCGCTCTGGCATCCTTTGTTACTTGAAACGGCTCCTCCACTCTTTGGATTATAGCCAGCTCTCTAATATTTCCCTCTTATCTAGATGTTGTAAATTCCATCCATTCATACCATTACGGTATCTCCCACAACTGTGATAGCTAGTATACCAACTGCTGATAAAAAAAATATGTAAGTCGTCTTCTGCATGCTAGTAAAAATCAAAACTTCAGAATGGGTGAGATAATACTTCAACGCCGAACCAAAGATTCTAAATGTTTTTAATAATTTATTCTTATTTTATAAATTAAATTAAATTTTACTATAGATGACAACCTTATGGGCTTAAAATATTGTGATTAGTGAAAATTGTACGCACTTTTAAATAGGGTAATACATTGTTTATATTATTTTGTCTCTTGTATATTGTTTCAACTTATATTTATTATCTGAAGTGTGTCATTGGTGAATAAATAAATAAATAAATAATAATAATAATAATCTTTATTCCAGATCTGGAGGTGGGTTGTGCAAGCCTCTCAGGTCCATAGTAAATGCATAATTATGAATATACGAAAAATATAAAAATAAAATACATAATAATTATTGTACATTTATATGACACAATTATTTATGGCACTTGATGTTGCTTAAGATGGGTGTTCCATCTTTTTGTCAGTTGCGGGGTCTAGCGGTCAAATGCGGCTCGGACTAGGGCAAGGGTGGCCAAACCCGCGGCCCGCGAAGCATATTGCACACTTTTTTTAAATAGTCGGTACAAGTACCCGTTACTTTTTTGAAAGAGGTATTTCGAGAAAATATTTTTAAAGAAAACCTAAGAGTTTTGATATTTCAAATTCCTATACCATTTTGAAAATTTGGCGCCGGGGGGGAGGGGAGGGGCTAAAATTTTATGGTGAGTATATTGTTGTGCGGCCCGCTAAGAAATCTCATTCTGAAATTTGGCCCGGCTGGTGAAAAGGTTGGCCACCCATGGACTAGGGCATTCTTCTCAAGACCATCCATTTAGAAATGTTTTTAAACATGATGTTTTACGAACTCCTAGTGCCTTTTACAGGGCACTTCCAGTAAAAAGTGAAAAGCCTATTCTTACCAGGAATTCCATGGGCTTTTATGAGTATTTTCCTTGTAAATTCTGTACATTCTTAATTTTGTATGTCGCATAACATTAAACACTCCATTTAACATTAATTTCTCTCTTTATTTTATACACTCTTTATGTAATTTACTTTTTACAACACTTGTCTTTTATTATCATCCACTTATTCTGTCACATTTTCATTCCTCTCTATCTCTATCTTTCAAAGTTTTGTTGTAATACTTACTACTTATTTCATTTAATAATACAGCCAATGAGTGCTGTGGGCTATATATAACTCATATTATTCTATTCTCTATATTATTAGCACTTTTACTAGAATCTTTGTTTGCGTCCCGACGCTGCGCCGCCTCTTACGTTTACACAGTATTTTATTAAATTCCTCCGAGTTATATTATTAAGAAACAATAAACTTTTGAAGTATGTCATGTATTTAAAGTTAGTTATGAATAGTTCCTTTTTAATATGCACTGGATGAATCAAATAGTTAGTTACTTCAAGAAGTATTTTATTAAGAATATTGTTAGTCAAAAGATATATCTTATCTACACAACCAGCAAATTGTACAAACTCCTTTTGGCATAAAACAGGAAAGGTGCTCCGATGCTTAGGAATAGGTTTCGGCTGGTTTATATGAATTTACCCACGATCGTTCACCAACTTCTGTTTCGAATTGAGTATATACATACATGTTAACTAAAGCAACCATTTTTATGATTGTGTTGGAGGCTGTTGACAATTTAACGTTGATTGTCAGCCAGAAAATTAGATGGCGCTAAAGAACCAATTTTTAGCGATGATAGCGACGACTATGAACTAGTTGCATGAAACTTTCTGCCAATGGCATTGCATTGAAATCAATCTACCATCAGTTTCAGAATCAAATCGAACTTTTTGAACTTTGTGATTTTAACACGTTTTTAGTGTCTTATTGTCCAATACATCCTGTAGGCCTAGTCAAAACACATTTAAGCGTTACGTTTTCGTTCGTATGTAGACGATGTTACGAGAACGTGTCAATTTTCGTAGCTAAAATACACAAGTAGCTACGAAAATTAAATTGACACGTTCTAGCAACGTCGTCTACATTTGAACGAAAACGCAACGCTAAAATGTGTTTTGACTAGCCCCACTGATTCTTTTATTCCGTTTATATTACAAATTCGCAAATATCAGAAAATTATTACACGACACAAACAAATTAAATGAATTGTAGTGAGGTCTTATGAAAATGAACAAGGTTTTATTACAAACCCAAAAAGGAGGTATTTTGTATGTTCAATAAATGGGGTGAGTTTGGTATGTAGTTTATCAACATTTCGAAAGTATTAAAATACTGTGTATTCATTTGTTGGTTGACATATTTACATATGTGCTTATCGTTAGCATATAAACCATGTTAAGTCTTTGAGATAAATCTCTCAGAAACCCATAGTTAGCGAAACAAACTGCTTTACATAGAATCACAACATTAATATTCCATTTATGTATACGACTTATATATTGTAGGCTTAGTACAAAATGATAGCTAATAAATTATTATGTTATAAAGGAAGTATATTTTTTTATCTTTAAGTATAGTATATAGATAAAACTTTATATTCTGATAAACCAGTGGTTCCCAAAGTGGTCCAGGTGGACCTCCAGGGGTCCACGAGAGACTCGACGGGGGTCCACGATGACGTGACTAAAAAATGGGGGTGCACGAGTTGTAAAAGGGGGTCCACGAATCCATAGTTAACGTATCGGATATTCGGTAAAAGCACCAGATATTGACATAAACAATAGTCGGTACAAATACCCGGTTCATTGTAGTAAAAGGTACTGGAAGAAAATATTCTTTAAGGAAACCGAGGAGTTTTGGAAATATTTCAAATTGCTATATCATTTAGAAAATTAGGCGACGGGGGGGGGTAGAAATTTAAAGTAAACAATAGTCGGTACTAATACCCGTTACATTGTAAAAAAGGGTACTGTGAAAATATATTCTGCAAGAATACCGAGGAGTTTTTGAAATATTTCAAATTCCTATACCATTTCGAAAATTTAGCGACGGGGGGGGGGGGGGGGGGTAGAAATACAGAGGGTCCACCGGATCCACCAAATTTTTGAAAGTGGTCCATGAGAAATTTTTGAAAGTTTGGGGACCCCTGTGAAAAACCTATTCTTAAATATTTCTGAATGTATAATACATGAAACGGTACGGAATAATTTTTAAAATTCATTAATTGCATTAGTGTAGACAAGTTGTAGTAAAATTCCATAGTTGGATGAATTGAACAAACTTTTCATTTTACTATGTAGGTATGTATTAAGAGTCTGCGATATAGTGAATAGTGAACCCGAAAAGGTTGCATAAAATCAGGCGAACATTTTTTTATTGATTATCAGTTTATTTGCAATATTTTCGAGATTGAGCATGAACATTTTTATTATTTTATTTTGATATTATCAATATTTTAACATATTTTAATTTACTTTTAAGGAAAAATTAAGATTTTCCTAGAGATTTATGTAAAAATTAGCAATTGAAAAGCATTTTCTGAATTTTCAACACGACTAGCAGAGGTTTTTTTCAGACAATCATCTAAGAGGTTGAATAAATGATGAAATAAATTTAATTCTAAAGCTGCTTTTAAAATATTCCCAATTTTAAATATATGTACAAATGCTTTCGGGAAAAGCTTGTAATTTGCTTTAAAATTTACAAATAGGTACTACAGACATTTCACGGCTTTTTAGGTTAGGTATTGTTAATAGTATTATGAAGTTTAAAGGCGCCTCTCGTGTATTTGAATCGTGTATTTCAGAAAGCCCAAAACTCCTTAGAATCACTTTATTGGGAAATCGAAAAAAAGTGAATACTGTAATTTTTTTGTGGAAAACGTATTTTTGTGTATGAGAGAGAAATATAGTTTTAATGCTAACGGATACGATAAGAGTAAAAAATGAAACACATTTGAGTTTCTTTATTTATTTTTTAAGTTTCAAAATTGTTGGATTATTGGTGTTTCTGCAATACACGTATTTATGGGTGAACATAAAAGTAAAAAAAAATCTGTTTTTATATAAAAAATTTTTTTTTCAAATTAAAATAACAATAATAAAAATTGATCTTCATCTGGGCTAGCATCTTTATTGGGGTCACATGTCGGCCAATCAAAAATTTCTGTGTAAAATGCTGAAATTCCCTCCTCATCGGGAATATACTTTTCAAGTTTTTTTATGTCCTGCATTTTCAACGTATTTATTGGTATACAACCTTGTGTGTATGCTGTTTTTGTGGGAAAACGAATAATATCTCTATTACTATTGCGTAGCCTAAAAGAGTGATCTTGGAAACCATCAATAAAGTCTTTTGTTATGACAACACCTTCATGTTCCCAAGAATGGATAAAGTGGCGAAACTGAGATATTTTAAAGCTTAACTTTTGATCTCTTGAAATATTTTTTTTCCCATTGATTCAACTGAGAGCATTGTCTTCTTATAATAAAGAGACCACCAATTTTTCCAATCGAGTATTTGACTCGAATTGGGCAAAACTACTGTGAATCGCTTCAATGACTTTTCAGAGTGTATTGCAGAAACACCACAACTCCCGGATTTTTGGTGTTTCTGCAATACATGAAATTTTTGGCGGTTTATTTGTTCTATTGAATTGATGGATTTTTGGTGTTTCTCTTCACTATAACATGTGTCTACCAATTAACAATTAAATTCTGCGAAAAAGTGAAATTCGAAAAAAAAGGGAGTTTTGGGGTTTCTGAAATACATGATTCATTTTTAATCCTTACTAGAACTAAACGCTTGTTTTAATTTATTTTATTATTTAATAGGTACTAGAAAATATTTAATGATAATGTTGTTGATCAGGGTATGGAAAAAGCTTAGAAATGACAATTTATGTACCTACTCGAAAATAGATTATCTTGCTTTAATTCATACAAAAGTGCTTGGCTTAACAATCTGAAAGATCATTAGTAAGATCGTCAATTAGATAAAATAGCAAACTATTTTCAACAGCATTATTTGGAAGTAAGATTCTTGATTAAGATTTATGACTAAGACCGCGTTTGGAGAGTCCCGTCAGATCCTCAATATTCTTCAATCTATTTGATTTTGCCAAAGAAATAATTGCTTTTGTACAATTTCGCTACGAATTAAGAAATAGTTATTTCTCTCATTCATTCTCAGCTTATGGTGTTCGTTATTGGGACAGATAGACTTCACAATCGTTGAATGTTTTTAAATCTTAAGTGTAGACTTTTTTTATCTTTTTACTCAGGATCCCTTTCCAATTTATAATCCCTACTACGTGTTAGATGTGTGTTAAATATAATTTCATAATTTGTTTCTTTTTATATGTACCTATTATTTATAGCATTGCTACTTTAATGTGCATAGTCTGTAAGTGTTATAAAATAAGTTTGTATACTGGCGGGTGCTATAATTTAATATTGCTGCATTGTATAGTTGCGTGAATGTGTGTGTGTGATAAGTAAATTAATGTGACTGCGTTTGAAAGGATTGCTGTATTGCATCGAACTATTTGTGATTTTTTTGTATATGTTTAATGGCCTTGTGCCGTATATGTTATTATAAATAAAATAAAAATAAAATAATAATTTTTATACATAAGAATGTTTATTTCGAGGTTTATGGATATGTGACGTGGTTAGATGGAAGAATATTTAGACTTTTATGTTGTTTTGTTAACACTGTTATGTCATCGTGATGTGCAAAAAGAATAAATAAAGACTCGCTAATTCTTTCAGTAATAAATATTAATGGTTGAACCGGTATTATTTTCTAACTTACTAAGCAAATAACTGTTATTTATTAATTATGTCGTAGCGGCACACGTAGGGGAGAATTTCATAGTTAGGTAAATTGAATCGACTGTTTCATTCAACTTTAAATTATTGATTGATAATTTTCCACCTGTCAAGTGGAAAGACGTCTCTCTCGTGATCAATAATTGATTGTAGAAAGAGATACTTGATTCAATTTACCTGACCGTTATTTACTATCTGAATTTTTAAATTTATTCCGAAAAATAAATTCTGAAATGGTCAAAGTATAAACGGTTCAAGTTTTATATTTCTTTTTGATATTTTTTGGTAACTAAACACGCTGTTAGCACTTAAACATAATATATTATGTCGATAGAGCTTTTTTGTTATGGATGATGTACTTTTTATCACACGCGGAGAATCTAACAAAAAGTGAAAACACGACATAAAAGCTTCTTATGGTCGTTAAACCCACGTAGCTATTTAGATCCAGTTTATTTTTTTATTTAACCCTCTGGTTACCAGTGTGCCTGTACGGGAACATGAAGAATTTAATTTTTAAGAAATCGCCTGGTTTGAAAAGAATTTATGTTTTGTGCGGAAATTATTGAGAAAGTTTGATTTTATAAAGTGGAATAAGAATTTTTCTGATGAAGTCACTTATTTGATGTGTAATTTATTCCCAAACTTTTATTTTATTTTTTTGGGCAAAATTTCCACATTTACGACTATTGATTGGAAAATTGAAATAGGTGCTATCATTTCACGCGTCCATATTTTCCATATTTTATTGTGGTATATTTTTGTTATGATGTTTGTGAATAAAATAATATAAGTAACAACTTCATAGAGTTTGTAACGCGTCCTTAAACAGCCGATATCCTTATACAAACAAATGTGCCTCTCTTGAAAACGGTAATAATAATAATGAACACTTTATTATCAAATATAAATTTTACAAAAGGCGTACATATTGCCTTGAGGCAATGTCTTAAGTAAGCGGTAATTAAAAAAATATTTCACCAAAAATCATCTTTTTTTTTGCTTATTTATTGTAAATATTAAGAATTATTCCAGGGCTCTTCAATTTAATTTGGTAATGAGAGGGTTGTGTGCTTTATCCAGTTATACCCGGTTTACATGAGCTTATTATTTTGTATTTGACACCCCCACTTTAAGAAACACTTATGTCCACGTAAATAAACTACCTTTTATTAAGTTATCTCAGCTTAAAGACTTTTCATTAAGAAAACGTACAATTTTTACTAGTGAAGTGTCATAATCATCAAATTGACAAATTAACACTCGCAGAAAGTGTAAGTTATTTCCATAGAAATTCGGAACTTATTCATATTTTTTCATACTGCGATAAAAATTAAAGTTAGGAACAAATTCACAAAAGAGAAAATAAAAATATATTTTTCAAATTTGTTTGAAGTTTTATGAATTTCATACATAAAGTATGACGCAAAAATAAAATAAAAAAAGAAATTTCCTTTTCGTTATTATGTACCAACTACAACTTGTTATATTATAAGTGAACTTTCATTTGTTAAATAATAAATGAACAAAACTTTTTATGAATAATAATATCTAACATGAGTAACGATACAATTCATAATGTCAACGAGAAATCACAACATGTCACGAAACTTTATTATATTTCTATTTCATTAAATTAGTACTGCTATTAATTATTTTTCACGCTTTTTTTAATACTTACACGATATCTAGTTGATGTTGGGTATTAGTTTGCACATATTTTGTTGATGAAATTTCACTTTTGGATATATCAAAACAAGTTTTTTTCTTACTATAGAACCAAACATGAGAAATACGTCTTTCGACTGGTTAGGACTTTATCAATCTCACCTTTTTTTAATCTACATATTATAGAAGAAAATACTTGTTTTGATTTAATCTATTATGGCGATATTTTATGAGACAAAAATTGGACATAATTTTTTTATTGTGCGCAACAAGTATTTGAATATAATTTCTTATTAATTTAGTCAATGGGGAAGAACTTAATTTGTGTTTTACTTATTTTTATTAATTCAACATAAACTTCCATCAAGTACTGTCGGTCGATAATATGAATTACAGAAAATATTTCGCGTTTTCAAGATAAGTGAATATCCCATCAAAAAGATCTCAACAAGCACTACAAAACTACGTAGGTACAATGGTACATAATATATAATAAAATATGTTCATTAGTAAATTTGGAAAAAAATCGACATAGCGTAGTTTTCCACTGATATTCTCTTTTAAAAAGTTTGTTTTTATTTTGAGCTCATTAGTGTTTCGTGCTTTTACAATTGTTTTGTTGTTATTATAAAATGAGAACTAACAGATGCTGGTTTATGTACGAGTATACCTTTAAAAAATAAACTATTTACGTTTGATCTTGAGTATTTATTTTCGTTTTTTATTTTTACAGATGGGTATTGTTTAAGATATTGTATAAATCTCTTTCTTATTCTTGTAAATTTCCTTGGCTGAAGATCGTGATTTCTTGATAAATATAGCTATCCGCACAACCCCCTTTTGTCTTCCGAAAAAAAGAAAAACCAAATTTAGTTGAATATAGATAAATTTTAATTTGAATCCTCGGTAAATAATAAACCTCTCACTTTTGCTGTCAGTTTTAGAGAATCCTTTAAAGGAAAGGTTTTCATTGAATGTCTAAAATGAAGTGTTTCAATGAATAAAACTTTTTAAGATTATTATAAAACTGCTTAAATCCACTTTAAATTTGTTTATTGTTATGACATATAATGATATTTTAGAATGAATTTAAACAATGTTTGACTTGAAAATATAGAAAACCTAAGACATTAAACCTTTTCAATCAACGGTAGGGTATGCCATCCATTCTGTATTTTTTTATTTATTTAAATTGGCACGGAGAGGACGATTTGCACAATCAGTCTTCTGGTTACCCCACTTGTGGAAATGCCGTAATGGTATGAGCGAATAAATGAATTTGGATATATTTTAGGCAGCGTTAACAACACCTGAAACAATATTTATGAAATAAATATCTTCAAAATTCATATCTTCCGTGTCAGCTAATGAGAAAAGTTAATGGTAGGCCAAACGAGAAACTCACTTTTCATTTTCTCAGCGTAGTCATTTAGGCTGGGTTTTGTTTGAGACCTGAAGGCATCTATATTATAATATAGTCAAGAGTTTCTACCTACCACTCAGGTACGTAGATACTTGGGTCTGTAATAAATTTCACGAACATTATTATTCTAAGATAATGACATCTTCACGGATGTTATTTCGCGAGGAAAGTACTTGGTAATCTAATCTTATCATTTGCTCGTCTTCTGAGAAGATAAATTATTATTTTGAATTATTAAAATTAAAACTTAATCCAATATTCCTCATTCCTTAAAAAAAGAGTGGTGGTATATTTTTGGAGTAGTGTAGTCAAATTACGCTGGAATTTATCTTTGGTGTAAAAGAAATTAAAAAACAGAAACTATGTATAATGTTTGTTACGCATGTATTTTTTTTTAAATAATGATGGGCATGCATAAAATTATGCATCGTGTATAATTTATAGACATATACTATTATGATCTATAGAATACATGCAAATGTTTAAGAAGCAAATATACCTGTTTTTATGCAATCTCGATAACAAATCAAAAGTCTCCTCCTAAATATACGCAAAAGATATGCCTTTGAATAAAAATTACTCCTGATTATATGCAACTTCTGTATCATTTAAAATATATTACTCCTGAATGTATGCAAGCTCTGCATCAAACGCAAATCAAAACGATTTTTTAGAGACATATTTTTTAAATTAGTATGTTTAATCAGATTGAATCAGAAAAAAATATTGGAATCTGAGTACTCGCAAATAAAAAGAAAGAAAACTCTGCATTATTTGGTTTGAATCTGCAAATTGGTTTTACGAGCAGACGGAAAATCTATTTTGTATTATATGTAGCTCTATTTATTTTATCTGCAAACACGTATTCAGTAAGCTCGTGGCTTACCCGCCAACACTCTCTCCATAACCAGTAGAGCACTGGATTATTGTTCCACTAAATTATACTACGTAGATAGCTGATACTTGAGATTAATATGGCAGAAGCACGAGCGAAGTATTGCTATATACCGACACATAAACAGAGTCTAGGCTAGTAATAATAACAACAAATTTCTTCTTCTTACTAATATATTGAAGAGAGAATCTCTCACCCGGAAATCTCATGAATCGTAAACTCCTATTTATCCGTACATTCAACTCATATTTGTCCTCACGGGTGGGCCATTGGATAGGCCTCAAGGGTCAGCAGGCCAAATCCGTCGTCGTAGATATTATCTTTTGTACTACCACTATTCTCCAAGGTACATTTTTGGAAAGAAGTAAATTTATTTGAAAAATATATATAAATAAACTAAAAAATATATAAAAAGTAGGAGAATTATTTCATAAATTACAAAAGAGAAAGTAAATTATAAATATTAAAAACTTAAGGCTTATTTCTTAATTAAAATACAAAACAAAGATAAAAGTTGTACTGCGCTTCTTTCTATACAAGTTGATGAATAATAGAAGGCCGAGTTGAGGTATCCAACAACGTACTTTTACGTGGTTTTTTACGAACACCTACATTTTACAGGACACTTGGAAATTCGGAAAAAAGTGGGAGACTAATATTTTACCAGAAACTCCACGATATAAATTTCTTAATTAATAATTAATTTCAGATATTTTAAACCACGGAACAGTTTGTACAACATTCAAAAGCATTACTGTGTAAAATTTAAAAAATACGCTACATCAATTCCAGTGCACTTTCAGTATCTCGATTTATTATTTTCTATAATCCAAGACCATTATTTCTCATAATTAATGCGCTATATATTTTTATGACGATGTTTGGCAACATTTACTTTAAAAGTATGTTCATATTTGAATACTGAAAATTTACAATTAAACTTTGTAAGTATATACATTATATCATATGGTACTTGAAAATATGTTAATATTTCAGATATCTTGTTATCCATCGCTTCACTCTGGCCACCACTGGGCATAAGATATTGATTACATGACATACTGTAGATACATAGAGTGCTAAGTGTTGTAGAGTACTTGTAGGTATATTCACCAACATTCTTAGGATTGTTGGTGAATATAATATAGATATCTTTAACACTGGGTAAGCCTTTTAAGAGTGCTCTTAATTCTGGCTTAGTAATTACCACACTAGACGGACTTCGTGCTTAATTATATTAATTGTAAGATATTGGCTATAGTTTTACACTCGCACAAAGGCCCAACTCCACGTAATATTGTTGAGTCTTAGAGCTATGACACACTGTACACTAAATCATCGAAGTATTAATTAAGCTGGCTGAAATATTGACTATTCATAATTCCAAACGACTATTTTGTTATACAGATAAAATAATTCGCAAGTGACTAGGTGGTAACTAATTTTGAAATTAAGGTTTGTTTTGTTTTCACACGATTGTTATGCGTTTGTCTTATTTTCATTAATATTTCCATTCTTCTTCGATGGCCTTGCAGCTCAAATCGAGCCTTGGCCTCCATCAGCCCACGCCTCCAACTCCTCCTGTCTCCCGCTGCGGTTTTCCAATGTATCACCTGTAGTAGTTGGTTTGCGTCTTTCCTCACTTATTATCCTCCTATCTCAGCCTAGGTCTGCCAAATTTCCACACTTCTCCCAAAACATTGCAATAATTTTATTCACTGGCTACTTTCACGTAAAATAAACGTCGTGTTCTGGGCCACCACTTTCGAATTTCAAATTTTCATCCAACTCGTGTATTTACATGTTTTATCCAGCGCATGGCAACCAAATCAGAAAATAAGTACAAAAATTAAATAAGATATTTCTCTTGTTTGTATTAAGCTATGGACCCTCTAGTTATCTTATCATCTCCATGATCCATATATAATTACAATTTATCTATTAGTATCTGTCTATCACGTGTCGTGAGTACTTTTCAGTTACTTATTTGTTACTTTTCGGATATTATCAGCTGTATCTCTGTTATCTGACGATTATATTTCTGTATAATAATAAATAATAGTTGTATTGTTATTTGACGTTTATTACCGATGAATTATCATGAGGTGATAACGAGATACAGAGTACCAATAATCATAAATAATACCGGGTAATATTTACATGCTATTATCATTATTATTACTACTACTATCATCACTTCTGCATTACTAATAACGTCACATTTTAGACATAACGAGTAACAAAGTACTCAACTCTCTATTATTAATATGAAGGTACCTACCTGTCATTACGTAGATATTAATATTTCGGTTTGACGAAAAGCAGATTATTAGTACCTATAGTGAAATATATGGCGCTGCTGTCGCTGAAAATATAGATACCAACTGTAACTAGACACACTTTTGGAAATATTGTGTGAAATTAAATATTATTCAGTTTCCTTGATAAACAATGTAAGAAAATATATTATCAACAATCAACTACTTGGTAATGAATCTCATAATATAGTACATTGTGTATTTAATGTATATCATCATCGCCCTCAACGCTCCTCTCGGGAGCACAGGGCAGAAACCAGCCTCCTCCATTCAGAGCGTCTCTGTGCCAATTGCGTCACCTCTTCCCACGACATTCCTTGCGCTCTGATATCGTTGTCATAGGAACGGTGTATTGTGAAAGAGGGACGCCCGGGCCGACGGAACCCCTGCGGACGGAAAAACAGTGCTCTTTTTGGCCAACTATCATTGGGCATTCTCAAAACATGTCCCAGCCAGGACCATCGTCTCTCTTGTATTACGGAGATTACAGGTCTCTGCTGGGTGCGCCGGCGCACAGCATCATTTGTAACATGTTCATACCATCTGACATCCAAAATCCTTCTAAGACACTTGTTTTCAAAGCTTAGTATCTTCCGCTCTTGAGCCTTGGTTAAGTGCCAAGACTCGCAGCCATATAGAAGGATTGGGATGATGCACGCATTGAACAAGCGACATTTTGTCCTGATGCTGAGTCCAGACGCCTTCCAAACTTTGTTCATGTTGTCGAAAGCCCCGCTAGCTGCTCCTATGCGGATTGGTAATTCCGACCGGAGATCACCCTCTGGCGTTATGGTTGCTCCCAGGTACCTGAATTTACTAACCTGAGATATTTGGGAATTGCCAACCATTAGTGGGGTGTGAGTACTCGTGCATGTACTATTACATATGTACTCCGTTTTACCAGCGTTGATACGAAGGCCAAGGCGCAAGGAATTTTCATAAAGAGCATTAGCGTTGCACTGTAATCCGTCCACAGATGTATCAAAAAGGGCTAGATCATCCGCATATTCAAGATCGTGCAGCACTCCCACAGACGTCTCACTGTTTTCACGCTGTGATAAAGGCACACCGCCAGGGCCCAGAATAGATTTTCTGAGCAGGTAGTCCATAATTATGGCAAAGATAAAAGGTGCCAATATACAGCCCTGCCGGACTCCAGTGGTGATCCTGAAGGTGTCAGTTGGACCACTTGATGTTCTGACAGAACATTCAGAGTCCATATGCAGGGCTTTGATCATGGTTACCACCTTGGGCGGGATGCCATACGCGGCCAGTATTTTCCATATGGTTGGTCTGTGGGGGCTGTCAAAAGCTTTTTCGTAGTCAATGAAGCAACATGCAAGCGGTGAGTTGAACTCTTGCGACTGTTGGAGTACACATCTGGCACAAAAAATTGCGTCCGAACAGGACTTGCCAGGTACAAACCCGCATTGTTGCTTTCTCAGAGATGCCAACACTGGTTTTTGAATGCGACTCAATATGATTTGTGAGAGAACTTTACCGGGCACACTAAGTAGTGTGATGCCACGGTAATTTCCGCATTCCAGTGGGTTTCCCTTCTTGAAAAGTGTCACGATGGATCCATTTCTCCAATCTTTCGGGCAGAGCTCCTCATTCCACACCTTGTTAAAGAGATGGTACAGTGGGTGGATAAGCGCATTCATGCCATACTTAAGGAGCTCTGCGTGGATTCCATCTTCACCTGGGGCCTTGTTGTTTTTTAGCCTTTTTACAGCTGCCTCAATCTCCTCATGTGTTGGGGGGGTTTCGGCTATCCCAGATACCTGTGGGATATCTAGATCGCTATCCTCATTGCCAACATCAAAAGGTGAGGAGGGGTCCGGTCGGTTTAGAATGAACTCAAAGTGTTCTCTCCATCTTCTTCTTACTAAGTCAGGGGCAGAGATCAGGTTTCCACTGCTATCATTAATTGAGTCAGCAGTCTTATTCTGACCTCTTCCTCCCAACATGCGGGTAATTTCAAAGAGAGTCTTCGAGTCATTCCTGGCCGCGGCAGTTTGTGCAAGCTGTATTTTGGTTTCGACATCACGTCGTCTGTCTTTGCGCACAGAGTGCTTTACCAGGCGGTCTAGCTCTCTGTACGAATTTCTTAGGGCCTCCAGTTTCGTAGGGGACTTTTCAGCATCTCTGAGTATCTTGACTTTTTGGCGATCTTGAATATATCCCCAGGACTCCATAGACATCCATGGTGGTTTGTTCCTCTCTTTGAACCCAATGGACGCAACCGCTGCAGCCTTCACTACTCTCCGGAACTCCTCCCAGGCCGACTCTACTGAGTCAGTATCGGAAAGATACCGAGAGAGTTCAAATCCTTGGTGCAGCTCAGCCTCATACTTCATGCGAGACCGAATATTCCCCAACCCACAGACGTCAAACACTCGCGGTGCAGCTGGTCTTGCAAATTTATTGAACCTTAGCTTCATGGCTCCGACAAGGAGCTCATGATCCGTTCTCAGGTCTGCTCCACGAAATGTCCTGACATCCTGTAGATCAGAGCGGTCTCGGGCCTTAACCAAAAGATGGTCAATTTGGTTTCTGGAACGTCCATCAGGTGAGGTCCACGTGTATTTGTGGATATCCTTGTGAGGAAACAGTGTTCCTCCAATAAGGAGTCCTTGGAGTGTTGCGTATTCTATAAGACGGGAGCCGTTGTCATTTAGCACCCCCATGCCATGCCCCCCCATTACGCCAGGACCGTTTAGTGGGTCGTTGCCTACTTTGGCATTGAAATCGCCCAATTTAATGTATATAAGAGATAGTAACATAGAAGTAGATCTGTGTTGGTGACAAATGGTAATTTAAAAAAAATCAATGTTTTTCTTATTGTAGTAACTGGAAATTAAAAAAAATAAAATTTAGAAATTTCGTATTCCGTTCGAGTATAATATGTTATACAAAAAAATAAACATTTTCATCTAGAATAAAGATTTATTGATTGGTTGGGTTGGTTGGAAGAGATCGTTTATGCGATAAGCCCGCCTTTTGGTACTTATTGTAAATATGTTATACTTGTATACAGCACCATATTTTGCCAATAAAGTTTTATTTATCGGTGCTTTTGATAGTTTTATTTCTTATTTGTAAAACATCACGTTTAAGATATTTAATATTTTTAGTTCAGCGATGAAGTTTCCCATCTGTTCCGATTATCTTAACTTTTATTTCCAAGGATAATACGACTTGTTATTTTTTCTGTTTTTTACATGCAGTTGATCTGTTGGCTACCCCGCTTTCGGGAAATGCCGTAATAGTATAAACGAAAAGATTTTTTGCTAAGAAAGTTTTTTTCTTACGAACCCTTATTCGGACATCCGTTTCAAATTTATACGAATATATCTATGTAGGAATAATTATATTAAAATAATTTTACAACCGAGAAGAGATGGTAGAATATGTTTTAATGTATATTAAAAATAATATTAATCAAAGGTTTGTGACCACTATATGTACAAAATATTAAGCTTTAAAAATATTGCTCACGACATGAAAATAATTTATGGTTTGTTTTTTTTGCTTCACCGACCATTGAACTAACCTACTGGCAACATGTATTGGTGTATAATAACTTCTCTACACATTGGTCCAACATTGAAGTGGGCCTATTCGCCACGGTAAATGTTCATACCATTATACCATCGTCAATATTATTCATTTGGCACACAAGCGCAATTAAGATGGATGCAGAGAGCGAAATAGATTGATGTATGCATCTGGTTTTAGTTTTTCGGGTTTGCCATGTCTAGTTTTATTTTGTCGACGTTTCGGTGCACATGCTGGCCCCATATTTAGGATATGAACCCGAAAAACAACAACCAGATAGTAAAGATCGCCATGAAAGCCTTCAATCTACATTGATGAATGCATATTTTTTAAGTTTTCGAAAAATTGGCAATTTGTCACAGCACACCTCGATTCATGGCAACCTACTAAGGCTGCTGCAACATAATTGTATCCATATTGACAATGTAGTGTCTTTGGTTTTATATGTATGTTTATTGAATAAAGTATTTATAATAAATTATAAATATTCTTGTTATGTCATATTCAGTAGTAGACACACTTAATTGGAGGGTTAACCTGGCCAAGTCAATGTAAAATGTTAATTTTTTATTGTGTCTATTTGTCAACTTTCTGTTTGTGTCTCTGATTAATAAATAAATATTCTCAGAACTTTCTCCTGGTTAAGTAATACGGGCATTCATTTTCAAAGGTGATGGATGCGTATTAAGTGTGAGTTTGGTTTACGTACTGGACATTTAATTTTTAAATACTTTTGTTTCAACGAAACGTTTGATTAGGGGGTTGGCCTGACCAGATTAATATGTATTTCTTCTTTTATGAATGTTATGTCAACTCTCTGAAATAAATAAATAAGTAAAGTGGCTATAACCATCAGTTGTTGGCCAACGTGTAAACGCACAGGTAGACTTTTGAGATGAGCCGCTGAGGTATAATTCTGTCGTTTACGGTGGGCGGTAGGCGGAACCTTCCTCTCTTCCAACTGTTCCACCCCCTATTAAATATTCATGGTGGACAATTTGAATATTACATTAAAAATACGGATGCAAAAAAGTGTTTCAAAGATATCGATAATTTCAAAAATACACGTCATCTTTTGCTATTAGTAACTAAATACTTCTAAGCCACCAAGATATATTTTACAAGAGAGGTAACCTACAGACCAGCTGAACGTAATAAACATCCAAGCTGTCCTCTACATGCCACCAAAAAAATAAGGCTTTTGGGATAGGAAGCAAGCCTTATCTTTGAATTTAAAATGTAAAATTATTATTCAAGTAAGTCACAATGTGTTAAGTTTAAGAATAACATCCTCCCTTCATACCAGCATTTCATTGCTGTTTGGGGAAGACAAAATGTTTTTGTTATCTAGATTACCTTTGTTGTTGTTTGTATTATGCTTTGTTCACTTTGAGAATTGAGTTTAAATAAAAAAAAATATATAGGTATCTTTACTTTATCGAACACCTGTTTTATACAATACATTCGAAAACTTACGGAAAAGAGTGGAATACCAATTCTATGCTTGGTGTTCCGTGTTACATCTTTTGTATTTCATTTTTCCAACGTTTTTTTTATTAGAATCAATCAATGTATATATGTATATTTTTTTTTATAAATTACATACTTTGGACATGTGGAGGGAACGAGTGATGAGACGATGACGAAGATATTGTATGTATTTATGAAAGAAGGCTAGTAAGAAAGCGCGGATGTCCAAGTTCTGCATGGCTGATAAAAAATAGTTTTTACAAATGGTGAATAGCACCCGACTTGAATGCCTTAGCAACCTTCAAGTTCATTATTTTAAATTTTATTCACTATGTTATGCAGTGTCTACTGACTACCCCATTTGTGCTAAATTGCCTCGATGACAATAATAGGTAGCTAAATTAATAGTGCCATATTTTAAGCACTTCAGTAAATAAAAGCACTTTTGGAGTTTTCGGTAGAGAATAAATCTTCCAATCTTTTCTGTAAGTTTTCGAGTGTCCTGTAAAAGGCCGGTCTTTGAAAAACCTCACTTGTAAGACAGTTGACACTTGCAGTTCAGCGATGATGCATGCCACCTATACTGAAGTCTTATTTTCTTATTCGCATGGAGAAGACAATCTGTGTGTTTATTAGTTGCGGTTGGTCCTCTGGCTGCCCTGCTTGTGGGTTGTACCGTGGTGGTATGGTGGAATAAATTTAAAAATATCTTTAATTTTCTTCATCCCTAGCGATATCAATGAGGGAGATTCTTCCCTTCTGAAATTAATTCAATTCATTATGCAAATTACTATGAAAATTAAATTTTATTACAAAAAATATCTTTCTATCCTAAAGAAAATTCTTTTACAATCATCTTTATAATTTACTGTATCACAAAGCTATTCTAATTCTTTTTCACATACCTACCGAGATTTACATTATTGGATATCAGATATAAAATTTGTTCTCAAGTTGACCGATTTGATGGTTTTTCCAAAGTCTAGTCTTACAATAATAACTACAACTTACAAAACTGACTATAATAACTACATAATTATATAAGTATAGATAAAAAAAGTATATCTTTCAAAGGTCAGCTATCATCCAACAACATGCTCCACAGTTAATGTAAAAATTTAGGTAATATTTCGGTCATCTTAACTTGTCTACATAATTATACATAGCCTCACTCACTTATTCATTCATTCATTACACTGGCACATCACATTAAGATAATTAACCATAAAATAAAGGAGAAGGGGTGGGAGTTTTCAAATTGCTTCTGAAACTGGTGACAGTCTGATTGTCTCTCAATGACTATGTTCTATCTATCTAAACCATCACTGTATCTCACAAGGATGGCAGCCAGTAGAATTAATGTTTGTTATAAACATCCGTGTTGTCTTCATTGTGACAGAAAAAAGAAGACATTTGGGATAGACGGCATACTTATCTCATCACTGACTTCAAGATGGACATCTGGCTTTTGCAATTGCGGCGTACATACAGCTGGATGCGAACGTCAATCATCAAGCATCAAGCAAAAATCTTAAATCTTTCGGCGACCATTCGGAGCATTCTCCGAAGAAATATTCGAATGGATGCCTTCATTACGTCTCATGGAAAGGTAACGAAGGAATTCATTCGAACATTTCTTCGGAGAATGCTCCGAATTATCGCCGAAAGATTTAAGATTTTTGCTTGATGCTTGATGATTGACGTTCGCATCCAGCTGTCTGTAGGCCACCATAGAGATACTCAAAAACCTTCACAAAAAAAGAGGCATCTCTTTGCCGGAGACTCCATGGAAAGTAAACACTATGTTTTATAATAATTATAATTAAAATTACTGCTTGCTCATTTGTAAATTTTGTATTTGATATATTTTAGTATCTTATTATTTTGAAAGTTGTGAGATATTCGGTACCAAATTTTATGTTGTTTTGATAATAATTCATTTAACTTTGATGTTTTTGTTTTTTAATTTTTTGTAAATTTAGGATCTTTGCTGGTCCACATATTGAATGTATACTTTGTTAACAAATTCTATAATTGGCTGTTTGTTCCTGTGAAAATTGCAAAAATAAAATAATTTGTACATTAATTTCCAACTACTATTCTATGGATAATGTATTTTAATTATGCACCAAATTAATTATATATGTTATATTATAAGACTTAATTAATTTACTCTACCTAATTACGGCGATTTTGAAAAGGTAATTAATTGAAATGTTAATACTCAATCTCTCTTTATATTAAGTCTCTCAAAGAAAGATGATTTAATTTTTTGTATGTAAACCTTAGCATTTTATTGATTACTATTACAAAAAAGTAAATGTGAGTTATGAATTTTTCATAGAAAACCTTTTTTATTGTACTTAATTAAACTTTTTCACTTAAAGAAATTCGGAGGCACATCTTTGTAGGACGTTCTATCTATCAATCTATCTATAAAATAATAAGTTTACAATGGTGTGTTAGTTTAATTCCCCATTGAAGATAGTCAGTGGATTAACTGCATGTAATAAACATACAAGTAGTCCTCCTCGTGTCAATGAAAAATAAGACTTTAAGATGGGTAGCAAAATTATTGTAATGCACTCTGATATGATTATTGCAGGAAATATTTTATGCAAATTCAACACATGTTATAAACACGCAAGTTGTCTTATTATTTTATTTATTTATTCTTCTTGCACATCATCAATACATAACAGTGTTAACAAAATAATATAATTTATTTTATTAATTATATAAATTATATAAAATATAATTAAATAAATTAATCTTCTCTGGGCTTATAAGAGTTAAGACATTTTCGATGGGTGAAATAATATCACATCGCTGAACTGAAGCTTTCAAAATAAAGTCTTAAAACGTGATCTTAATATGTTAACTCCACCAGATAAGTGGAAAAATCTCGAAAACTTTGGTTGATTTTGACAATATAAAATTCATAATTATAACTCGGTAAGTAATAAAAATATGGTTTTAAATAGGGGAGGTTTTCTGTGTTCCTTAATGGAACGTCAAAGGGTAAAATAAAAATAATGAAAAAATATAACAAAAAAACAAATTGAAAATATTTGAAATATATTATAAGGTACGCATTTGAAAAATATAAATTTAAACACGAGTAGAAATGTCAAGGTTCAATATTTAATACACCTTACGAATAATATACATAATGTAAAACCGTTTTACAAAGTGCTTTTTAATATTATCAAATTCTCTTATAATATTTTCTGTAAAATTGAAAAAAAAATAAAAGCATTTTTTGTTTGCTTAGAGTTTTTATACTGTGCTTTATAACCCAACCTTACATTCGACGTAGTGGGGATATTCGATAGAGCAAACGAGATAGATGTAGAGACTGAAAGAGATGGTTGTATTTTTATTTATTTATTTATTTAGCTCCATAATGATACACTTCAGATAAAATATATGAAAATATAAATAAAATATATAAAAATATAAATAATACATCACCCTATTTAAAAGTGTACACATCGTCCCTCTTCTGACTAACAGTCATATCTGCCTAAATGTAAATTGTTCAGGAGAGCGTTTTGAGTGTTTTGCCGTGCATATTTTCGTCTCTCCTAGTTTATGATACAGTGTAAATATAATACATTATTTTATTTGTACCTATTCTTATATATCTTAGAATCATTTTTGTCATGAAATTTTGAGGAATTAGTAGATATAACACATTTTATTTAGAGCAATTCGTAAATACGACAAAAAATCAGAAAGCTATACCAGGATAACGGTAACATTTACAGGTGTGATCTTCGGTGAGAATATGCAGGGCACATAAATACACATTTGTGATCATAACTCGATTTCGCCAAAAATGTCAGATACGACAGTTAGTCAGAAGAGGGACGACATATTTTACAATTTATAATATTTTAAGCCCATAAGATTGTCATCTATAATAAGGACAGTAGAGTGTTGAGTAAGAGAAATTTGCACGTTTGTATGAGAAATTAGATGAATGTGGAGAAAGTGTAAGACGTAAAATTGATCGCAAAGGTCTCTTAGCTTTGTTTTCTCCAAACTCACTCTAAATAACTTATTGTACTTTTTATAAGTTTAGCGAAATGATTCTGGCGGAATTAAACTATTAATTGATTATAAAAAAGGTTTTATGATATTATACTTTAAATATAACACAGTTTACTTTTCACTTAGATTTATTCAAATCTCGAGCGCTTTCGTCAATGTTAATAAATTGACATTCAAGAGAACTCAATCAATAAATCAATTTATTAACATTGACGAAAGCGCTCGAGATTTGAATAAATCTATGTGAAAAATAAACTGTGTTATATTTAAAGTATAATATCATCATAATGAATAATTCAAGAGTTTTTGTGTTTACGCTGTGGAAATCCATTTTTAATTTTAATAAATAAAATATAAAAATATATTATTGAGCACTGTTTAATCTCCACTATGTTAGGTTGAATACCGAACGTTTTCGCTTATACTTTCGGCATCTTCAGGGAAACTTTCCGAAAAAAGTTTCCCTGAAGATGCCTACAAGTACAGGCGAAAACGTTCGGTATTCAACCTTACATAGTGGAGATTAAACAGTGCTCAATAATATATTTTTATATTTTATTTATTAAAATTCATCATAATGAATTTTCACTCTGTGAATGTACAAACCTTAGAGTTATTAAAAAGGTTTTATTATGTTTTAGCATTAAAACCCGTAAAAGTTTCTCCGAGAAAATTAGTAAGTTTCAATTTTTGTGTTATTTTTTTTACAGTTTACTACCAACAATTTGGAAACACGTATTTAGTCTTATACACAAAACCAGAAATTTATATTTATGATTAAGGTTTAATGAGTAGGTAGTTCATTCCCCCGTAGATTTTAAAACACCGTTAAATTATTACGCTTTGTATTAAAATTAATGTTAATTTATAACTAAAGCTTTATAAATCTTGTTTCACATTATGAAAATGTTCTCTTAACATCCTTTTGTGTTGCAAGTTGTTAATTATTAAGCTTTTTATTGCAGAAAACATCCAGTTCATAATTATATTTTAAATATTTTAACCGTATACATTAGAGTACTGTTTCAACTTTTTTTAATGATCCACATCCCGTCCACCTGATGAAAGGGGTGTAGATCATTAATTGTGGATCAACAGCATAATGCTCCAACTTTGGTTTGGAGCATTATGTTGTCGATAAGGGTAGGTAAAAGTAGGTAATCGCTTAAAAATATCAGCCAACAACGAGCAACAACTGGATTGGCCACAACATAAGACACCCAAGCAGGATCGCTCATTATCATCACAAAACATTGAAATATTATAGAAGTTGAGCCAAACAAGGACAGTTTATATCAACTTTAAATGTTAGCTGCTCAAAAGCTAGATGTGTTAGCGTTGTTAATGTATTTAGACCACATATTTTTTGTGTCACTGCCCTCAATCCTGAGGACCAAGCCCCGCTAGATATTGTGCCTTCACTACACGAGTTCTCTAGTTCTTATGACATGCCGCATTCTACTCCACTATTGTTGAGCCATTGGAAGATCATATTATACTAATTATAATTTTGGACTACTTCAAAAAAGAAAAAAATATTCTACAGTGTAATATAGATAAAAAAATTTCTTCACTTTAAAAACTATTTCTCGGTGTGATAAAACACAAACAGATCCGATTTATCCAATTGAGGGTACTGATAATGTAAAATATAAAGTAAAACAAATTGCTGTTAAGAAATCTGTTGACAACATAATCAAACATATGGATCACAATATTGTTGAAGAGATTTTGAAAGAAAAACAAAAAACTGAATGAGGAGCTCACAAGTATTTACAAATATTGTAGTCGGGGAAAAGAATATAATATTGTGTAAGTTATTCCCTGAAAAACCTGTAAAGAAAGCGTTGTAAATTTAAAACATTTTCTCTCCTTTTTCCAGCTCTAGTATATTATTTTTTTTTAAGTTGCTACACATTTTGTAACTAAGTAGATACAAACTACGTCCATGAAAGATAATTTAATTTCAATCAACTACCCTCTCACTCCGTTTCATCGCTAAGTGCAAAACAATCAAGAGATTTTTTTGTTGTTGTTTGCGGGGAGAGAAACTCTTTTCATTACTATGAGATCCTCTCTCATCTACATACTTTTTTACTCGAACACTACATTGTATGTAACCAGAACATTTTATATAATTATATCGTAGGGTAAAAATGATAAAAATGGTTGGTTAAACGTTGCGAGATAGAGCGAAGATTTAGGAAATCAGGAGAATGAGTGGATGTGTGAGGAATGTTGGGAACAGAATGCGTGTAAACAAGTTACGATAGTTTGGACATGTTGAGCGAATGCACGACGAAAGGATGACAAAGAGGATGTATTTATCTGAAAGAGAGGGTGTGAGGATGCGTGGACGTCCAAGAATCACGTGGCTTGATCACGTGGATCAAATTCTTAAGGATAGCCACGAGTTGAGTAAGAGAAATTGGCGTGCTGTTTGAGAAACTGGATGAATGTATAGGAAGCGAAAGAAGTTTGTAAGGATAGATCAATATGGCGTTCCGTTCTCTCTGCCTACCCCACCTGGGACACTGCGTGAGGGTATAGTACAGTATAGTAGTAATACTAGGAATGTAAATAAATTGACTCTTTTTTTTCAAGTTGATCCCCCAAAATAGATAGTTTAAACCATCGTGCTTAATCAAAAGCTTTGAAATTTTGAGAGTTCTGAAAAAACAAGGACATTTTGACATAAGACCGGTGTGGCGCGGAGGTAACGCTCTTGCCTTTGAGTCACGAGGTCCATGGTTCGATTCCCGGCCAGGGCAAAATGAAGAATGACCTTTTTCAAATTCTCCTGGGCCTGGGTGTAACATGTATATGTGTGTAGTGCATTGTGTATATGTGTATGGTCACGCTAGTACCCATAATACAAGATTCACATCTTAGTTTGGGACTTGCTCGGTCTGTGTGAATTGTCTATACCTGTTATGTTATGTTGTTTTACATCTTAAATTCAGCTATGAGGTTTGTCAGCTGGTCTGCTGACTTCCCCACTTGTGGGATATTCCGTGATGGTATAGTAGTAGATACGAGAAATGTTAAAATTGTTTAAAAATTTATGATACTTTTACACAGCTCGTTAATACACTGTACACCCTTTCAATATAACGTATTTATTCTCTGTTGAATATATTTTAATATAAAATTATAATTTATAGCTACGTTTTGTTCTTACTTAGCAACTGGCAAATAGAGTGGTCTGCAAAAACTTTAAAAAACTAGCGTCTACCAATAGGTTACGGTAAAACGACGTAACAAAGTTTTTTGTTCGTCATTTTTTATTGTAAAATAATTATTATAAACTCTGGAATATTTCAGAATAACAAATTGTTTCCTCGAACTCGTTTTTTATGTTAACTTATTTGGTGACCTCAAAAACATCCAAACTCAAGTAAGGTCAACCTCTGACTATTTTTATTTATGAAATATAATTATTCTCATCCATTTAGAAAGCTTTTGTACAAATTTAATTAGTTTTCACAATATTTCTAACACTCGTTGTTATAAAGGATATATTATCTTCTTTGAGTTAATCCCTAACCTGGAGCTAGAGTCTCGGCCTCGTGAACAAGGGATCCGCGGTTCGATCCCAGGTGCCGGTAAACACCTATTTCACGACACAAGCTTTTAGCTTACTGTGACAGGTGTATAAGGTTGTATTTGGGTTTATAATTAAAGCTCAGATACATCTTTCTAAAAAATAAAATATAATAAATCTACAGCATTTTGTGCGGAAATAATAAGCATACTTTTCGGCCAACAATCAATAGACATTCTCATTCCCAACAAATATTAATTGATATCATACCTCCTGAATCAGAAAACTATATCAAGTTATATTGGGATTTTGTAAAGTGTTATTAAAATTACTGATTTGACTGAAATTACTCAGTTTTTGGGTAGATGGTCTTATTTAAAAAATAAATTAAATTAAATTCTTGGTGTCAGAGTCAAACCTCTTCTTGATATATATTTAAATTATTGTATTATAATTGAGTGCTTATAGAAAACAAGGCCTAATAAAGATTTCGAGTCTTCTCAGACGACTCAAACATTTGAAGTTATTTCAGTGAAATAAAATAATAACAATTGTTGGTGCTGTTTGAGTATGAAGGATTGAAGATTCTTTGTATTTAAACAAATTTCAATTGTATTTATAATAATAAATATAGTAACAATGTCTCAAAGTTGTGAGACGATCAGGGATGCTACTTCCGATTAGAGTGTTATCTTGAATCTTGCAAATAATGTGAAATTGGCGCCCTTAAAAATAATCTATGTAACCACAAGGGTACCAAATATTGCACCATAATGAGTAGTTTAACGATTTTGAAGACAGCCAGTTACAGTACGCCTAGTCAAAACACATTTAAGCGTTACCTTTTCGTTCGAATGTAGACGACGTTGCGAGATCGTGTCAATTTTCGTAGCTGCTTGTGTATTTTAGCTACGAAAATTGACACGTTCTCGCATCGTCGTCTACATTCGTACGAAAACGTAACGCTTAAATGTGTTTCCACTACGGGCCCAGTTGTCAAATTAGTGAAGGAAGCAGTTTATTTGGAAGAAAACATATCAATTTGAGCTATGTAGATAAGATATATGTATCGTAAAACTACGGTTTATTTGCAGACGTTTCTAAGATTCTGGATTCCAGCGTCTGAAAACTGCAGTTAATTTGCAAGCATATATATCGATTTGACGTTTCTAAAATTCTAGATAAGGTCTGTGTTGAAATAATACAGTTTTTTTCAAGAAAAGATAATATTAATTTGATGTTTAAAATATTTTAGATACGATATGTGTCGGCGGTGGCAGCCCTATCCATACTAGCTAAGTGGTTAGAAGAATATTCGTTCTGTCAAGTGGCGAAACTCAGAAGGAAGGAAAGATGAAGAATAGAATGAACGAAAGAACAATGAGAATATTGTTACTTCCAAATAATTACCTACTCGACTTAATAAACAAGTGGTCATTCATAAAATTGATACTATTCTCGAACTCAATTTGATTCCGATTAACTACTGTTGAATCAGCTCGTTATTACTTTCTTTTATTTGTCTTGTAAACAATTATCCGTTGAGATATAATTGTTTCATTTTGTATTTGTTATTTTTTTTTAAATAAAATATTTAAACTTGATTATTAAAACTATGTATATTTGTTATATTAATTAAAAATAAGCTATCGCGATTTCAGTGCACTTGAAAAGCTCGTCAATGGTGCAAGTGCACTGAAATCGCGATAGCGTATTTTAAATTAATGTAACAAATAAACATAGTAATTCAAGTTTAAATATTTTATTTAAAAATGTCTAGAAATTGTAAAATAGTAAATGCCTCTAAAATGAGTGAAATTATTATTTTTTAAATTATTTTATAGAAGGTAAATTTATTTGATGTATGTGATATTTTATATTGATAAATATAATCGAATTTGCTATTTATTTATTTATTTATAACTTCCTTCAGAACAAACAACGTTCGAATACTGATGCCATCGTGAGACAATCAGACTGTCACCAGCTTCAGAAGTAAATTGGAAACTGCACTTTTCACCAGCGCCCTCGAGACGGTCTAGGGACTGTTAAACGGCGTCAAAACAAAATATCCAGAATCGTTATCATCACCTTGAATGTAGTTATTTCTGTACCGAAACACGAATAGGTATTTAGGATGAATATTTAATGTCCCATCACAAATAGTGAAGTTCATTATATGTACAATATGTGGGCGATGTGATATGATTTTAAATACAAAATAAATAAGAAGAAAATTATTCCAAAACAAACAAGTTTGTATGTTAGTTATGTATCACGAAAAACGTATCTACGTTTACGTTTATAATATCTCGTGACATTTCAGATGAGAAAATATAACATTTTCATTAATTTTGTATTCACATCATTTTGTCATTTTTATGAAATGAATTCCATTTTTTTCCAACTATTCTCTTGTTTTTCCTTTTTCAATATTCACCATGTGTTTCCCCGGAGGATAAAAAAGGATATCCGCTTTTTCAACAGGCTGAAAGTTTTACAAAAGCCTTCGCAACAATAACTTAATTGAAATAGCAATACACGAAAGCTCTATGTGTTGCTCGACTCGTGTTAAAATAATAAACATATCTTCTATTTAAAATTTCAGTTATTGATTTTATGAACTTAATGATAGGTCTTGCATCTACGAATTTGGATAAAAGCTTCCCCAAACCCTATCAATCTTTTTGATTTCAAGAAGCATGAATCTTTTTTCCTTCTTACTGTTTTCCCATGGCTTACAGATTATCACTAACCAATGTTCTTTAAAATTAAATTAAATTAAGTCTTTTAAATTTTTAATCAATTCCAGATTATGATTTCGGAAATAGAAAGATATGCAGTATATAACATAACATAACATAACATAACATACATAGACATTTCACACAGATCGAGCTAGTCCCAAACTAAGATTAATCTTGTATTATGGGTACTAACGCGACGATACACACATATACAATGCACTAAACACATATACATGTAATACCCAGCCCAGGACAATTCGAAAAAGGTCATTCCTCAATCTGCCCTGGCCGGGAATCGAACCCGGGACCTCGTGACTCAAAGGCAAGAGCGTTACCTCCGCGCCACACCGGCCGACTGAAATTTGAAACTAATTATTATCTTAAAAACTAATTATTGTCCACGCCTTAAATAAAGGTTATGAAATAGTAATCAATCTAGTTTCCGATTCATTTTTATTTCATGTTTAGTACTTTTTAAGTTATATCATTTATTTTCAAAAATGTTAATTAGACTTCTGTAACATATGTTAATTCGTCTGAGTTCGTCGGTAGTCTCTTGGTAGAGTCTCGGCCTCGTGAACAAGGGGTTCGTGGTTCGATGCCAGGTGCTGGTAAACTCCCCTTTCACGACACAAGCTTTTAGTAGCTTACTGTGAAAGGTGTAAAAGGTTGTATTTGGGTTTATATTAAATAAGATCCTCGTCGAGAATAGTACACCAGTCTACAAATGCAAATATTTGTGAGCTATTTTGAAAATAAAATTATGAAACAATATTAAAATAGCTAGCTGATTATCACAGACAATAAAACTCTAACATTTCCAACATCCGTTCCTTCCCACACATCTCAAAGTTTTCCTTCAAAGCTTTGCAATAAGTTTTTCTTTTCAATCATAAACTTTTCCCTCTCTTCCGGTCAATATGTGTTATTATGAATACTTTTTATTCGTTTACGGTTCTAAAAAGCGCCGTGTTTTTTAAATTTGTTATTATATTACTTTAAAACTTTTTTTTTGTTACGTAGCATTCGTAAATATTTTTTTAATTATATACTTATCTATTTTTAATCAACATTGAACTTATTTGATAAAATATGAGTAAGTTGAGAATAATAATTTATTCCAAGAAACTTTATAGTTTCTCCCTTAGCTTATCTCATTATTTGAAATTCATACAAACTTAGTGTATGTAATTATTGTTCAAAGACGAAGAAATTAACAAAGAGTCCGTTATATTTAATATTGAAGGAGACCCACCGTCCACCCGGATACCGCAGAAGTCTGGTGACTTCCATTTATCCAAATTCTACACTTAACAAATCTTGTCCACACCGAAGGTGCCATTGTGGGCAGCCTTTAGGGCTGGCCGGCCAATAACAACCCCGTGTGTGGAATCTTTTGACTACACTCCTTCGATGTCCCTCTAGCCGAGAGAAGCAAACTAAGTAATAAAATGTTTTAGTATATATATGAAAGAAAACAATAACAATAAATCAATCAAAAATATTTTCATAACCTAAGGCCCGCCATACACGGGCAGCTTGAAGCAGCAAGAACCGACAGCTTGAAGCTGCGACCGCGCAGTGAACTATAGTCTTTTACGTACAGACATACACGGAGCAGCTCGGGCTGACGCAACTGCTCCGAGCTGCTGGCCGCGCGGTGAAATTTCACCGTGCGGTCGGCAGCTCGGGATGCTAGTGTAGCCATACACGGGGCAGCCCGAGCTGCTAGTGCAATTAAATCGCATGAAATTATTTGGAAATATAAAAGTTATGACTACAGTGACAAAATAAAAAAAATATAACGCTGATTCGTGAAAAAATTATTGAAAACTTCAAAGAAAAAACGATTGCTGATAAAAATAAAATTGGTGAGTTACCAATTATTGTATTTTTTTTTATTTTCGAAGACAAATGATAGCAAATAAATATTTAATTTTCACAATATTAAAGGCAACCATATTTATAATATAAAAGAGGAAAATAAAATCTATAACAAGTAATACAAATATTATAATGAAATACAGTTCCGTCGTCTCCGCCCGGGCTGCCGGTATCGACAGCTTGAAGCTGCTGCATCAAGCAGCTTCAAGTTGTCGATACCGACAGCCCGAGCTGTCTCGTGTATGGTGATCCCTGACTAGCAGCCCGAGCTGCTCGTGTATGGCCGGCCGTTACAATAAATAAAAAGAAAAGTAAATATAAAATTTACAAATAAACATATATTTTGGAGCAAAAGGAGTTGAGGTGTCCAGAAACTTCATCTAGGTTATCGTTATCTTTAATAAAAGGTTGAAATAACTTTATTTCTCGGATATTTCAGGAGTCCAAAGACTCTTATTTATCCGTTTAGGTGACAATTTCTTTATATTTCAACTCTCTCTAGTCTAATACCACTATGTCAGTGTTGGCATCTCCTATATCTTTAATAGCTTTTTTCATTTATTCCATCGCAACCTTTCCCTTTCCAAGTGGAGAAGCTAGTGGATTAATTGACTTCTTGTTTGCGCAAACAAAAATTAAAGGCTATAGTAGCTTTTGTTCTCTAATGAATTTAAAAGGGCGCAAAAGGTTAAAGTTTAAAATAATAATGTTATGTTAACCATATGTTATGATTATTACATAAAAATCGTGCTTAATAATATGATACGGTTTGCTAAAAAGCTCACATTTTGACATAATTTCACAAACCTAAAGTAATCTAAAGCTAAAGTGATGGTTTACCCTTGCGATCTAACAGAGAGCGTCTTCTAGCTATACCAGCACACAGTACAAGCTTTTTATCTAACTAATTCCTTGTTCATGGTGCTCGCTGTTGGAACAATCTTCCTTCGAAAATCAGGATGATAACAACCTTTAATTCTTTCAGACAAGCTGTCAAAAATCATTTTCTCTCATTGAATTCAGCATCTGACTCCTAAATCCTTTTCCCTTTCCCTATGCATGTGCACGCTGCAATTTAATATGTTATACTTTTATTATTATGTGTCCGTAAGTTCATTGTTGCTTGCATGTGTTCTTTTTCTTTTCTTTTGTTTACTTTGTGTTGTATTTTTATTTCTTTTATGACTGTTGATATGTAAGGGTGTATATATGTATGCATGTGTTTTTTTTTTTTTTTTAATTTTGTTTTAATTTTAGTTACCGGGTTAGTTGGAAGACATCGCATTTTAGCGATAAACTCGCCCTCTGTACATTGAATTTATAATTGTTATTTTTATGCCACTATTTCACTATGTAATATTGTAACCAATGTACAGTAAAGAATAAAATAAATAAATAAATAAATAAATAATCAACATTTTCTAAAGCTCAGTTTTGAAAATGATCGAATTATTTTCATCTGAATAACTAATTACTGTTTTATGTAAATACCTATAACAAAACGAAATGTGTTTCTCGAAATAAAACAAAAGATAATGAAATTTCAACAAAAGAACAGAGAAAACTTGTTAATTATGGAATAATTACTCTTAATGGTAACAAAGTTACACTAAATTTATTATCTAATAAATAATTATATTTACAACTTTGGTGTTCCCTGAATTAGAATGGGTCTAGCAATATTTTTTTGTGAAATTCCGAATATACCGTAAAAGCAAAGTATTGCTTACACATATAAGATATAATAATAATAATAGACGAAGCTTGACGAACTGACACGTAAACGGGTGGAACTTAACGAACTGACACAGAAATGGGTGGAACTTAACGAACTGACACGTAAACGGGTGGAACTTAACGAACTGACACAGAAATGGGTGGAACATAATGAACTGACACAGAAACGGGTGGAACTTAACGAACTGACACAGAAACGGGTGGAACTTAACGAACTGACACAGAAACGGGTGACACTTGCCCCATGTGAGCTGGAGTGACTCTTGAGTAATTGTGTGTGAAATAAAAGGAATACCTAATAATAATATAACAATTTACATAGCGTCGTATTGTGATGATATCACGTCAAGGGCGCTGTACAACATCTAGGATCAACATCCACAAGATAAATATTTAAAATATTTAAAACTTGAATCACTATGTTTATTTGTTACATTAATTATCGTTATCTTAAATTAAAATTAATGTAACAAATAAACATAGTGATTCAAGTTTTAAATATTTTATTTGAAAATGTCTCGTAATTGTTACATAGTCAATGCCTCTAAAATAAGTGAAATAAATATTTAAGATAAACATATACATTTTATCACACTGTGTTCCTTGGTGGGTAGGAAGAAAAGATCAAGCGCCAGTTATTCCTGTTTTTGCACACGCTTTTTTGCAGCATATGCATGATTTCATGTTTGATGGTATTTCATTTTTGAGTAGTTTTCTCTCGACCGTGTATATACATTTAGTCATTCTGTCCTCTTTAAATCTTTTCACATTCCCAACCATACTAAGTGCAGTAGCTAGTGAAATAACTGCAGGTAATGAACACTCTGATTGTCGAACACCTGCCTTTTACAGGACACTCGAAAACTTCTATAAAAGAGTGGGAGACTTATTCTTTACCAGGGACTACACGGGATAAATCTACATTCCCAAACCATTATATTTTATTAATTTTTTATTAACTTACATATAACAATTTATCAATTTAACTTTTAAGAGTATTGATAATATATTGTTAATGTTATATAATTACGGTATAATAATCTTATTAGAAGGGGTATATTTCTTCTCCTTCTTCATCTTGAAGATGAACGTGATGATCAGGAATAAGAATAAGGTTGAGAAGGAGACGTGTGAAGGAGGCATTCCGAGAAGGGCCTGCTGGCAGCCTTCATTAATTCTCCTGAGAACCCAACCAACTAATTATATTATTACATCAGGAACATTTTAACTCGGCATTGTTCTTTTATTCAATATCATTTTAAAAACTACTCTATTATTACTATTATGTATTATAGCGTCATGGCATATCCCTCAAGTGGGGTAACCAGTGGAACAAATGCACGAAACAACTTGAACGTGATTGAAGAAGAACAAAAGTGAAACAAGTGCTGGGGAGATGCGATCGCTAGAATAATGGTTGGTAAAACGTTGCATGATAACGTGAAAAATGAGGATATTAGAAGAATGAACGGATGCGAGAGTAGTGTTGTGAATAGAATGAAGGTAAGTAAATTACGATGGTTTGAACATGTGAAACGAATGGGTGATGAAAGGATGATAAAGGGGGTGTTTTTGTCCAAAAGAGGATCTATCTAAAAGGGGGTGTGAGAAAATAAGGACGTCCGAGATTAAATTCTCAAAAATGGCCGTGGGTTAAGTAAAAGAAATCGACGTCCGTTTATGAGAAAATGTATAAATGTAGAAATGAAAGAAGTATTTAAGAATAGATCTATACGGTGTTTAGTCCCTTCTGCCTACCCTACTTGGGGTATAGCGTGAGCGCCGCCGTGAGGGTATGTATAGATAGATGCATGTCTATCTTCACGACTTTAGTACATTAAAATGTATGAAACATTCTGAATACAACGAACTAACAAACAAATATCCAATTTTTTTATATTGTTGCCATCCTGTATTTTATTCCCAACACCTCCTAAAAAGGAATGCGTAACAAAATTAATAATACTTATTGCCACGTAAATTTTCGTATCAACAGAAAATTTCCAGGAAAATTAAATAAAAAGTTATTGCTTGACGTAGGTTCCAAACCTAAAACAATCATTTATAAGTACTCGTGAGATGGAGTTTTTAGATTTTTTTGGAATCTGGTAACATATTGGTAAAGTTTCGATAAATTTGTCACAAATAATTATCCAATATTCACGGCACAGCAGGATAACTCTTGACACAATCTAAATACGATCGTAGTCTTGTCTTGATCTTAATTAACCCTACGATACGTGAAGTGAATATAGTCAAAAATACGTGAGTATTATTTACATGAGTATTTTGGTTGTACTATGTGACATTACCCCAAGGATATACCAGATAAACACTATTGATTTGTCGTGTCAAAACCCAGAAAACCAAACAAACGAATCTCCGGTACTGTGCGAAACGCACAGCATGTGGCATACGACAGGGCACAATGGACACTCAAAACGAGTGTGGCATGGTCTGCGCTACACCACAGTCACAGGTATACATTAATATTATTATGAAATTTATTATTTTTTAAGAAATATATACACATATAATAAGTTACAATCCATTGGATTGGTCTGCAACGAGTTTGGTTTTTCTTCTCCATTCGTCTCTATTCTCAGCCAGTCTTTTCAGCTCTACGTATGAGCCACAGTTCATGTCCCTCTTCAGTTGGTCCATATACGCGTCTCTTGGTCGGCTTCTGCCATTTGTCCCCTCGGTCTTACCCTCCGCGATGGCGATGAGTATTCCTGGGTGCCTGATGTTGTGGCCAATCCAGTTAGCTCGTTGTTGGCCGATTCTCTTAAGAAGTTGCCTTTTTTCACCTACCCTAGTTAATACTTCTGCGTTTTCGACGTGTTCCGACCAATATCAAATATATCTTGGAATTAATAGAACAATAAATACAGTACCTATATATAGAATATTAATGAGTAAAATAAATAATGCACATCTGGAACATGAATAGGAAGGGGAAAGGAATGGAGGAAAAGAAAGGGTTCAGCATAACAATTTACGCGAATGAAAAAAGCACAAATGACGAAAGAAATTGAAAATAATAGTACAAATTAATTAAAATAAAACAGTTTGACAATTAATTAATCAACTTGTTATCTTTGTAGTAGTATCTATATTAAGCATTAATTATTCCATAACAAGTCTTTCACCCTTTGAACTTTGATGTATAACTCTTATATTATGCGTCATTATATTCATATCCATAATTATATATATGAAATAAATATATATTCTATTTCTTCTTCATCACCTTATATATTCGATATACTCCTTTACATATTGGGTATACTATTACTTAATTAACTCAGCACATAAAGATTCCAAGGCATGACTTGTCAGAAACACTTACAGTGATGTTACAATTGTACAAGAACTGGGTAATTGAATTAGCTATAACTGAGTACTAACTGAAAGTGCTGTGATCTACAATTCCCATGAACCGTATAAAATTATATTATTGTAGAAACTTATTTTCACAGCCTTTATTAAAAATTAGTTTTGTTCATTCGCATAAGGAGCAATAAAGGAGAATCAAAAGAAACGTTAGAAGAAAGTTGCCTCTGTGATAGGTAGAAGCGATGATATTGGATTGGTCATATTGTATGAGAATTTTAAATGATGGCTAGCCAAAAATTGCCATGTCGTTTCAACCACAAGTTTGCCAACTGTGGCACTAACTCTTCCATAGCCCTTCAATATAACGATAGCAGAGATGAAAAAAAGCATCCTGGATGGGTGAATAACGAAACAACCCTCAGCAATATTCATATCAGTCAATTGACGACTTTTCTCAACAGTTTGTTGCACCAAATCAATAATTTCGTCAGCCATAGCGATTTTCGGACACCTGGAACGTTCGTCATCTAAAATGCTCATACAATCATGTTTGTTCTAGGTCACAGAACGTTTTATCGTTGAAAATTAACAAGAGGCTTCACTGTATACAGAGCCTAGATTATTTTTCATTTCTCAAGCTTTTTACTCATTCAAATTAAAGAATTTAATTACACTACACTCAATTTTCTCGATTGTTGACAGAAAAAGTCGGCTGACAACTTGGAAAGAGTGTTACAAAGTGATGGTCAAAATAGCTTAAAATTTATATGGTTTATGTATTTCTAGGTTATCTATTTGACAGTGAAAAAATATGTAATAGGATTTTTTGAAGATGAATCTAGAGAGTTTTCTTAAAGATGGTGGTTAGATGGAAGAAATCACTTTATAGTGATAATCTCGCCACTGCATATCATGACTTTTTTTCTTATATAAACTGATTTGTTGATTTTGTTAAGTGAATGATGATGTGCAAGAAGAATAAAATAAATATACCCTTCGTATTTTTTGGTGTTAAATTTGTTAGTATATTCATATGATGTATATTAGAAATTTGAGTTTTTTTATCCCCTAACCACAAAATTCTCAAACGGATACACTTTGCTTCATGTAACCCTTTTGAAGGTATATGATAATATTATGATCCTCAAATATTTCCCATTATCCTGTATCGACACAAAGGGAAAATATTTTGCCTTTCAGTCCTCCACAGCATCTTTCAAATTCCTCTCTTAATAATACTTATACAATATTGCACGATAAACTGGTATTAGGTAAACATGTAATGTATTATTATAAACCCTGTTTACATTGGCCAAATTTCTAAAAAGGTAGCGTACGTATGTACATAATACTTTGCCAGAGTTTAACAGCAACATGGATGTATGTAAGTTTAAGTGATGTAACGAATATTAGTATTCGCAAAAAAATATGCGAATGTTTTGCGAATATTATTTTGGTAATAAATTATCGGATATTCAGTCAAAGTACCGGATACTTACCTGGCACATTGTAGAAAAAAGTACTGAAAGTAAATATTCTTTAAGAAAACCGAAGAGTTTTGAAATATTTTAAATTCCTATACCATTTTGAAAATTCGGCGACAGGGGGGGGGGGGTAGAAATTTTAATGTCTGAGCAATTGTAGAAAATTAGCAAGTCAATATTCGCTATTCGCATTTGCATTCGCGAATGTCGGCAACAAATATACGCATTCGCATTCGCGAATATCCAAAATCACACATTCGTTACATCACTAGTAAGTATGATGTATGTCTGTTAATATGTTTTCCGTAGAACCTTTATGAGGCCTTCACATAGTTTCGCTCTAGATGATCATTCAAGGTATATCGATACTTATGAATAGGCATGGACTGGTTTAAGTGAACTTTATCCACGATACGTTCATTAATCTCACCAATTCCTTTTTCGCACAACTATGTTCACTCATAAACAACCCACCATGTAGGTACGAGTATTTAGGTATAGATATACAATATGATAATACTATACTACACTATACTATACCATCACGGCATATCCCACAAGTGGGGTAGCCAGCAGATCAGCTGCATGTAAGAAACATGCAAACTGTCCTCTTCGTGCCAGTAAAAAAAAACAAGACATTCAGGATGGGTGGCAAGCCTCATCGCTGAATTTAAGATGTAAAATGTCTTATTTTTTTCGAACACCTGCCTTTTACAGGACACTCGAAAACTTACGCAGAAGAGTGGGAGACCAATTCTTTACCGGGTGCTCCACGGGATGATAATTTCGCGACAGGATTAATAGAAACGAGTTTTCTAATTATTATGTTTTTGTTAAATTATCACCATTAGGAAATAAAAATATTTGCTCTCAGTTTTCAAAATGCTCGTCAATGACACTAACGTGTCGAAACCGGTCGCAAATTAAAAGTTGTAATTTAAGAAAATAGCAAAAAAACTTATGTCTCTTTTAATCAAAACAAAAGACATTTAGGATGGAAGGCATATCTCATTATTGAACTGACGATGTTAAATGTCTTATAGCTGATACGTGATGTTTTACTACGAATATCTGCCTTTTACAGCAGGACATTAGAAAACTAACAGAAAAAAGTGGAAGACTTATTCTTTGCCAGGGACCTGCACAGTACAAACACTGGAAAAAATAAAGCATGGGAAAATGGAGGAAATGTACAAAATGGAGGCGTCAAATAAAATGTATTTAAAATTATATTATATGCAACTTATTAATGTATTGTGGTTGTGTAGGTGCGTATTTATGTACGTACTCGTATACTTAGAGTTATTTTTAATTAACCGAATGATGCCTGTAATATTTAATTGTATTTCTATCAGATTATTATTGGTTTTGTTCTGTTATGGTGTGATTTGTTTTATTTTTAATTGAAGTGTATACATTTTTTGATGTTTGAAGACTGTATAATGTTGTGAATTTGTCATGTATTGTAAAAGGCAAATACCGTTTATTGTCCAAAATAAATAAATAAATAATTTATTTGTAAATTAAAAATACAATTGAACAGATACAAGAAGGAACGTAATGTACTTTATTCAATTGTTATAATTTCTGAAACGGAATAATAATTAAGAACAGTTTATTAACAACGTTAAAAATTCAGAAGGCTTTTCAGATCTCGTGGGATTCGTCTTTGCAACAGTAAGTTAGTACTGCCGACGTGAAAATATTATAATTATTAAATTATACTGAAATATTCAAATGCGATCTCCTCAAGGATCTTCCAAAGCCTCCTTTACAAAGGATTCGAAATATTTAGATAATATCAAAAGGAAATAATAATGGAGGTTTTACGTGTTCCATAAAATGTCCATATGTTTCAAGTATTAATTTTGTTAATGGATATTAGCCGTATATGATGTTGAAATAAATATATAAATAGGTAATAAGTTTTTTTATTAACTGTGGTGCATGTTGTTGGATGATAGCTTAAATATAAAGATTATCTTATAATCTGCACTCAAAGTTGTAGTTATAGTCTTTTGTGCTCATTGTTACGTAATAAAAGAAATAAAGTCTTTATCTGTCAATCAATTTTCATGCAAATCAGATTTTTTTACCAGATAACTAATTCTGTGGAGCACCCGGTAAAGAATTGGTCTCCCACTTTCTCCCTTAGTTTTCGAGTGTCCTTTAAAAGGTAGGTATTCGAAATAGTGAGGCATTTTAATAATAATAACTAGACAACTTATTTGTGATGCGCCGTTTTGTGGGAAAACTATCGCAAGGGCCCATTCAAGAATTTTAAATTCAGCGATGAGGTTAACCACCCACCCTGAATGTCTTGATATATATTGGCACGGAGAGGACAGCTTGCATTTTTATTATATGCTACCCCACTTGAGGAACATACATTGATGGTATAGTAGTGACTAATAAGTAGTAACCTTTATTGCGATTTTTGAAAAACTATTTTTTTATTGCAATTGCTAAAATAATATCTTTTTTTTTCAAATTGTATGTATTGTGATCAATGTACAGTAAAGAATGAATAATTTATATCATTATTATCGAAAACATAATAAATATCAATATGAAAAGTCAATGATTTTATATGCTTTTTCGGACATATCAACTTTTTGCCATATTACAACTTAATCAAACTTAATCTCATACAAAATATAATAGGTACAACGCGGTTATTCTTATGTTGAAATTTGTTTGTATTCTATATAGAAATAGAAAGTCTTAACCATTACGATTTTTTCATTTATAACCTAATACCTTTTTGATTACTTTATCACTCGTAAACAAGTAACATAGAGTCATGGCACCCCGTGAAATACCCGGTAAAGAATAAGTTTCTCACTCATTTCTGTATTTTTAGAGTGTCCTGTAAAAGGCAGGTAATGTAAAGGCAATTTTTCATAAACAGAATGTTTAAATTCAAATTCAAATATTTTTTTATTTAAGTAAAATTTACAACTTAATAATATTATATACACACCTTATTAAAGTTAATATTTTCAACCGACGGTACCTGGTGGAAATTCATGTTGAATTAATTTAAATAAAACACTTATTTGTAGTATATCCACGGTGACTTTTTATTGGACGCGAGCCGGCTTTCAAGAGCTTCCGCTCTCATCATCAGGCTGGCTTTTCGCCATGAATATACTACAAATAAGTGTTTTATTTAAATTAATTACACACCTTATTACTAAAAAAACACATTTATTACATATTTGACCCTCAAAATTGAGCAGTGCTCGTGCTTTGAGGGTTTCAACATATTTCATACAATTTACATCACACAATAGCGCTTACCAAATAATAATAAAAACAAACACATACATATCTACAATACAAATAGTAACGTGAGAATTTCTATAATAATAGTGATGTGAGAATTTCTCCTCTGATGGAAGAGAAATTTCTCTCCATAATTTTTCTTAGTGGTATTATGACCTTTCGCCCAGTACACTTCGCAGCCAACCTGATTGAAACAAAAATTTGTGGGGCTGATTAAGGCCCAAATCAGAGGTTATTAATACTTTTTTCCATGTACGTACCTGCATTTTTTTAAAATTTAAATATGGGCATGTGGGGTGTCAAACATCAAGTTTTTCATCAGTTATTAGCACTTTTTACTATGTAGGTACCCAGCATTTTCTTGTTTCTATAATTAATTGTAGCCATATTGGTGATAAATTATCTCAACATTTGTACATTGAATAAAGTATTTATTATTATTATACCGTTAAATAAAAAATAAAAAAAGTTCTCCGAAAATACTCTACTTCTATTCTTAAAAATTATTTCTTGAGAATTCCACAACACTAGTAACCAAATACAGTTTCTTAACAAAACTCAACAACAGAGCAGTTGAACAGCTATTTAAAAATATCCTTCAGATTTAATTTAATGAGACATAATTATTTTAAATATGTAAATAATTTTTCTTTGATTTCACAAGTTTGTTTTTCACAAAGGAATACATTATCAAAGTCAAAAATACCAAGATCATTCTCATGTGACGTAGGATTTTCTTCTTTATACAAACAATTTTTATCTCGTATGTCGGCGTTGTTTGATGCTTTCGAAAATTTGCAATTAAAATTCTGTGGGTGGACGTGTTTTATGATTTTATCTTAAATAAAGTAAGACGGATAAGATTGTTGCGTTACGTTATTTTAAGAAATAAATTTACATAGTCTACGAGTAGCACCGTCACGGTTGCTGTCAAAATGAATTAGCGTCGAGTTTTTTAAAATGCCTTTATTTATACCGTGAATTGAAAACAAGAAAATAAATGTGATAGAGTTCTGCACTGTATATTTTTTTACCAAAATAAATAAACATATTTTAATCTTTTATATTTGTAAATTACACTATGTGGAATTTGGGCCAAAGTGACTTATAATAATACAGAATGATAGTCCTTGTTATGCTCTTTTTGATGATATATCTCTATCTATCTATACCCTTACGCCGTATCCCAAGTAGGGTAGGCAGAGAGAACGGAACGCCATATAGATCTGTCCTTACATACTTCTTTCGCTTCTGCTACAGTCATACAATTTCTCATGCACGTAGGTCGATTTCTCTTACTCAAAATATGGCCGTCCTTGAGAATTTGATCTACATGAACAAGCCATGTAGTACTCGGACGCCCGCACTTCTTCACACCCCTCCTTTCAGACACTATATCCTCTTTGTCATTCTTTCCTCTTCCATTCGTTCCACAGACAACCATCTCAATTTATTTACGCGCATTCTATCCACAACACTACTCTTGCATCCTCTTCCTGATATATTTTTATTTTATTTTATTTTATTTTATTTGAATAAAATATACCACTGCCAGCTTGACAGTTGTGAAACCTAATTGCTGGACAGTGGACAACATATAACAATCATATTCATCTGTTCTATTTTAAAAATATTCATTAATAAAAAAATATGTCCAAATTTTGTTAAAGCGAAACAACGCCATTTTGACGTAATTTTATGTTTTTTTTTTTAGTAAAAGTATGAGATATGATTAATAGCAATCATTCACAATATTTTTTAAGAAGTACTGAATTAAGGTACATAAATACATACATCTTCTTCCCCTTGTCCTAGTTGGATCAGGGCTCATTGCGCCTCGGTACCTCCTCCAGAGATCCCTGTCCATCGCTGTTTGCAGAAACTCTCGCCACTCCAAACCAAGTCTCGCGTCAGTGTCGCGTTGACCTTGACGGCGGTAGGTTCTCCGTCTTGCAGTTGCGTTTGCTCGTCGCTATAGAAATAATTAGCTTGCAGTTTGTTTGCCACAAACTAGGGTGCAATGTTACCGAGGGCACAAAAGAAAAATCGCTGAATATGGGTGTTTAATTTATTAATTTAACATAGACTTTCACTTATAACCGTTGGTCGAAAATATCAACGACAATATGCATGTTTATTGCATGCAATAAGTCAGCTAGCTACCCTACTTGTGAAATATGACGTGATGATATAATAGTAGTAATCTTTAACGTGAAGAAAATTGGTACATAAAATTCGATGGCAGAAAATAACATCGAAATATTTAAATAAATAATTAATGAGCTTTCAAAAATATATATAAGATAGCCCGAAAACAAAAATGTCATTGCTTTTTATAAAAAGCACAATGTCCACCCCCACAGAATCATAATAAACTTACAAATAGAAACGGTGGCTAGACTATCTTGACTAGACAGAAGACGATGTTATATACATGTAGGTTGTATAAATGATTATGTTGGCATGGCGGAAGATTATTATTTAATATATTCATCCAGTCAACCAGTGCTGAAGAGCTATAAATATATATACATAGTAGAATTGTTGTTGTTTAAATTGGTGTCATGATTGATTATGCAAATGATTACCCACTTAATATCTATTGATGTAGTTCTATTTTTGGAATGACGTTTTTTATCTTACAGTTTTGCGTAGATATAGAATGCGTGTAAATAAGTTGCGATTTATAATTATAACATAACATGTATAGACAGATGGCAGGTGGACTTTCAGAATTCTTGAATGGAAGCCGAGGGAGGATAAAAGAAGCGTAGGAAGACGCCAAAAAAGATGGGTGGACTATATTATCCAGATGATGGGAAAACAGTGGTATCGTGTTGCTCGAGATAGGAAAGTGCGGAAAACTTTTAAAGAGGCCTATATATTTTATCTCCATCCCGTGGAGCACCCGGTAAAGAATTGGTCTCCCACTCTTCTGCGTAAGTTTTCGAGTGTCCTGTAAAAGGCAGGTGTTCGAAAAAAACAAGACATTTTACATCTTAAATTCAGCGATGAGGCTTGCCACCCATCCTGAATGTCTTGATTTTATATTGGCACGAAGAGGACAGTTTGCATGTTTCTTATGTGCAGCTGATCTGCTGGCTACCCCACTTGTGGGATATGCCGTGTTGGTATAGTAGTAGTAGTAGTAATATATTTTATTATTTAATGATACATTTCAAAGAGTGAGATAATAATTTTATTATTTAATGATACATTTCAAAGAGTGAGATAATAATTATGCACGACATACATAGTATACTCGTATGTAGTTTTTATTAGAAAACTTGTACAATATGTTACATATATTTATCAAGGTTTATGTTGCAATAATTACCCTGTCTAAAATGTGTAAATCACTTTTTCCGATGTTTTTGCATCAAAAAAGTCGATATAAATAATGCCTCCAAATATAAACATGCTGTAAAAACTATGCTAGGGATTTGTTGGCGCAGAATATCTGTAGACCTAGTCAAAACACAATTAAAGCGTTACGTTTTCGTTCGAATGTTGACGACGTTGCGAGAACACGTCAATTTTCGTAGCTAAAATACACAAGTAGCTACGAAAATTTACACGTTTTCGCAACGTCGTCTACATTTGAACGAAAACGTAACGCTAAAATGTGTTTTGACTAGGCCCACTGAAGTTTTCCTGTATTGATTAAGTCACTGGATAGGTTCAAACCTCTTGTTTAAAATCGATGCGATTCTTTATACCTTTTTTAAATATTTGCCAACATGCGGATAAATTAATTTATTCTTTACTTACACATCATTTACATCGGTTAATGATTGTCAATATATTATTATTATTCGTATAACATTATCCTTTACTACATAATTTGGGACATGTCCCTACGAGTGGGTGTATAAAAACTCGATAATGTTTTGATTAATTAAATGTGTCAAGGATTATAGGGGTAAACATAATGTGACCAGTCGTCTCGTTTTCATCGGGACAGTACAGTTTTTATTTTATATGGAGTAATGATTTGTTTATTTATGTATGGACAGTTTACACTGCAGTATTTGCTTACTATAAATAATATGATTGTGTATATGTAGGAAATGAATTCTTTTTATATTGTGTATATTTTTTGTGTATTTGATCGATATGTTTGTGAGATGTTTGCCCTAGTACAGGATCTACCTAGTTCGGCAGCATCAATTTAGTATATGTAAATTGTAATTAAGAAATAAATAAAAGTCTAAAGTGCCATTTTTAGGCAGCGTGTCCCGGTGTCCCTGAACACAACTGCTGGACATCAAAATGTCTCGTTTTTGAAAAGAAAGAAAATCGCAGTAGAATTTTTTAAAACATAATTAAATAAAAATACGCAAATAAGAATGATGCTGTCGTTAGAATCTAGTACTAGTAGATGAAGACGCGGGCATGCGCAGTAAAATAATAGGTACAGTATTTCATTGCTTGATACAGTATTTTCTAGCTTCAAAACGAGGGTGAAGTAAGTTTACTCGTAAAATCCATGTTAAATTTAGTCAAAAACATGTGTAGGTACATATGGCTTTATTTTGTTTATTAGTAAAAAATCTCTTTAATTTTTTATCAGGGGTCTAATATAAAATTCAATTCTGCCATGAGTTTTGTGGCTATAGAATGAATTGTAATCCAGCCTCTTTTGTACAGCGCTCTTAAGGAGATTTTACGCAGCAATAAACCTATAAGTTGTCCAGATTTATTACTACCTTTTTTGTGTCCCGGTTTGGGGAGAAAAGAATAAATGGTCACCTTAGGTTTTCAGTATAATCAACTTCATATTAGCAGGCTGGTCGATATGATGTATTTATTTAGTCAAACGAAAACAAAATAAATTATGTTGAGAGGTAAAGAGGATATTACAAATTAGATTACTACCGAACATAATCATTTTCTGATATGTAATACCTATTTAAGATACCATAGATACTTTAGGGATGCTGGGGTGGGCATGGGCTAGGGGATGGGTGGTTCTAGTTACACTACATTTATGCCTGTAATGGGGTGCAGTATTAAATATTTTCTTATTATTGCATTTGTTACATTATAATTTGATCAATTTGTTGTGCCTGTTGGTGTATGATTGTGAATAAATCAATTCCGCCAATATTGTTGAAATTAATAACCTTACTATTACCTTTACTATACCATCACGGTATAACTTACTAGTAGGGTAGCCAGTAGACCAGCTGCATGTAATAAACAAAAAAAGCTCTCCTCTCCTTGCCAACAAAAAATTAAGACATTCAGCCTAATTTTAAACTTTATAACTTTATTCGCCCCATAATATTTGTTTCCACTTTACGAAAGTCCAAGACGCTTTCGAGGTGGTCGAATGGTTGAAATTTATAAGTTTATCCGTCGCTTACATATTTGTTTTTAGTTTATATAACCCCCTCAAGGCATTTAAACTACTTAATACATATTTCAAGTGTTCTGTGAAAGACATTAAATTTGACATCTTCAATTCAGGAATGAGGGAAGCCACCGATCTTGATTATATTATTTTTAAAATAATGGGGAAAGCAAACTACTTTATGTTCGTTAGTCCACTACTGAACTTGCAAGCGAAAGAATGTTCAATTTCTGATCTTCTAACCTCCTCCAGCTTCACGATGCAAGTTATTGCTTTTAGTATTTAGGTGTACCTACCCAAAGTGTTTTATTTCCTTTTTCTGTGGTATAAAACATCTTCTCTTGACGCCATAACAATTCCAATCGTACATGTCAATAGTGACGCTAGCGAATGCGAAGAAAATTGCAGATGGATACAAAAATAGAACAGAATGTGACGCATTTTACTAACAAAATACTATATTATTATAATTCATGTGTCACTTCAACAATAATAATATCGACGGTCCAGTTCCACAACTCAACAAGTCTAATGTCTTATATTCGAGAAATTTTCACATTTGAAATTTTGTTTTATTTATATTACGCTTTAAAAATACAACAAAAAGTGAAATATACCACTAGAGGTGGTCAATATTCCTTCTTCATGTATATTTATGTCATAGAATTTCTGTGTCTGTATTTTTGTGTAATATTTTATTATTGTCTTGATTGTTTACTGTTTACGTAGAATGACAGTGAAAAGGTTTTTTCTAACTGTAATGCTGTTCATTGTTTCTTTTGTACAATAAATAAAATAAAATATAATAATCGCACTGTTATAGGCATTTTGTTGTCTTTGTTCCGTTGAATAATTCGAAATATTTATTTGTGGAATTGAAAATGGGTATACTATTTTTTTTTCATTTATTTAATAATTAATATATAAAGGCACGTAGGTATATTTTTAAATATGTATTCTATTTTTTCGGTGGTAACCTTATGAAAGTTCATTTTTATTAATACTAAAATGATTTAGTTAAAACACTGTAATTTTCACTGTATAAATTTTATTTTGGCAGAGGTTTCTAAGTTAACGGCACTGAAGATGGACTAAGTCCGAAAGGCCCCTGCCAAAATATGTCATTTTAATATATTTTTAAAGTTATTTGTTTTGTGGAATTGATAAAGTGGAGTTGATTTTATGAATTAACAATTAAATCAATAATTTCGACTAGTGTGGAACTGGACCGTCGATATGTTGTTTAGTAGGTAAACTACAAGTAAGGCAGTTTACTGCGTCATTATATTACAAAGAGTACATGTGTATGAGTGGGAGTAGGAATATAGAGGATATGTTAATTAAGAAAATAATGTTAAATATGTATCATCGTATATATCATTAAATATCTTTGCCTCATTACTACGCAGTATAATCTGCAACACTATTCCTGTATGTTGTTATAGAGTGGCTCAGAGCCAAAGGTGCCTATCCAACAGTCACAAAAATTTGTAGTTGGGCATATATTTCTTGATTTATCTGTATTATTTACTTATTTCAATGATGCCTTATGTCAGCAGTGATTTAATCATATTATATTGTAAGCATTAATGACAGTACACATCTCTGAAATAAGTAAATAATTTAGATAAATCAAGAAATATATGCCTAACTACAATTTTTTGCGATTGTTGGATAGGCACCTTTGGCTATGAGCCACTCGACTACAAGTACTACGAAATATGTGGCAATACTTAAAATTTGTTCCGTATTTGTAGTGGCAAAATGTTCATCTAATAAACTTTATCCTTTTTATTTTTTAAAAATAATTTATTAATTATACAGAATACTAGCTGACCCGGCAAACGTTGTTTTGCCAAATACTAATATCGCTATTGAAAAATAGGGGTTGATGGTAGACGGGTAAAAATTTAGGGATATATGTATTTTTTAATGCCTCACTTGCACGGTTATCTGTTTATTTGAACCCGAGCGATGCTAGGTTACAAAAACTAGTTAATAATACATGAATAAATAGCTAAAATACATATTTTCATAAACTCAAACATAAAAAGAGGCTTTTTCCATATAGCTTTATTTATTCATTTGAGTAAGAGTTACATATAGTTAGTATATTGTCCTTTATCAACTACGCATAGTAATATTTCATTCACACTAACACTCATAACTATATATATATAATGAGTTACAATCCATTGGATTGGTCTGCAACGAGTTTGGTTTTTCTTCTCCATTCGTCTCTATTCTCAGCCAGTCTTTTCAGCTCTACGTATAAGCCACAGTTCATGTCCCTCTTCAGTTGGTCCATATATGTAAGCGTCTCTTGGTCGGCCTCTGCCATTTGTCCCCTCGGTCTTACCCTCCGCGATGGCGATGAGTAGTCCTGGGTGCCTGATGTTGTGGCCAATCCAGTTAGCTCGTTGTTGGCTGATTCTCTTAAGGAGTTGCCTTTTTTCGCCTACCCTGGTTAATACTTCTTCGTTTCCGACGTGCTCCGACCAATGGATCTTAAGCATGCGTCTGTAGCACCACATCTCAAAGGCCGTCAACCGTCCGCTTTCACTCTTGCTTTCATAACTATAGAAGTATCATATTATTTCATACATAGATTGTAGAATAAAAATACATGGATATAATTTTATATACAATAAATTATTACATTGTACGATTGCAAAGAAGAGTGTGTTGGCTCTTATTATTATGATCACTCTGACGTCAGTGTCAAGCTTTCAGTGCTAATGAAAGTGTTGTGTAGAAAAAGTTTGCGTCAGAATGAAGAAGGCTTGATTAAATTATTTTCTAACATCATTGTCACTACTTATGTTCACTGTGTCGGTATTTAGGTAAGAGAACTCCATAATACAATTAAAAAACTCATGTTTTTTTTCTCCACTATATAGATTTTAATTAAGAGAGACGTCTTTCGTCTTTCAAGGACATTGCCAATTTTTGGATGATTGGATTATTGAGCAACAGGTTCATGATTTGAATCTCATTGCTGACCTCGTCCTCTGTATATTGATCGAATTTGATTTCAATGTATTTCTCCATAAAATTGTTTGCGTTGTGATCAATGTACAGTTAAAAAATTAATTATTGTAAAAAATGTAAATTCAAATAAGTTTTGGAAGAAAGTATTGCTTCAATTCTTACTTTTTAAGTTGTGTATCATGAATATTATATACCCTTGAGTACCTTAGTACATTATTATACTCTTGAGTAAATTTATCTTTCAGTATTCTTACAAGAACGTATTTTATTATTAAAATTATGTAAATTTATTGTAGAGCGAAGTCGTCTAAATGATTTGTAGCATTTATGACAAAACGATATTAATAAAGCTTCCCAACATAAATGTTATAAAAATGAATAATATAGAACATTTTCAAGAAATAATAAAAGTAAAATATTAAATAAAAAAAACACTTTGGATGACAAGATTTAGTATAATGTTCATATGAATATGCATTTTCAAATCTTTTATAATACAAATAAATAAAAAAATATGTGTATGTATGTAAGCTGGATGATTTATTCGGCTCCGTTTAGTGAAGCATCCATCTCAAGGAATCGGTATGTTGGAAGAGCGATGTCTTCAATTTGCTCCTGAACGTTATTTACATACATAGTGGTATAATATGTGGCTTTCACGAAGGTCCTCGGGGTTCGATTCCAGATGGCGGGTCTTGAAACACCAAAAACTCGCATAAAAGGTACTCGAAAACTTACAAAAGTGAGAGTTCTATTATCTGTCTGGGGCTCAAAGGAGCAATAATTATCTATTTACAGACATCCAATATCTTTGTGTTTACTTATTGTTTGCCTTCTTCTCTCCACTGCTGGATAAAAGCCTCTTCAAAACTTTTCCACACTTTACCATCTCGAGCAACACGATACCACTGTTTTTCCATCATCTGGACAATATCGTCAACCCATATTTTTTGGGGTCTTCCTACTCTTATTTTGTCCTCCCACGGCCTCCATTCAAGAATTCTAGAAGTCCACCTGCTATCCTCTCGTCTTACCAGATGACCAATCCATTGCCATTTCAGCTTGCAGACTTTATCAACAACGTCGACGACTTTTGTTTGTACATGAGAAATAGTTAAAAATTAAATGTTTCTATTAAATTTTACATAGTATTAATTTTTATATAAAGCATTTTTTTTTCTAGTCGCAGTAGGTATTAAACAAAATTGACTTGAAACATTCTTGTGTCGCATCATTAAAACACTTTTGAAATAGGGATTCAACTTTTTAAAAAAGGCAACACATATCTTTGTAAAATATCTCATTGAATAACGATTACAATAAGTGGGTGTTATTGTGTAATCGATGTTATTAAATTTGTATTCGATTGTATAGGAATTTTCATTGTTCATCGAATAAAGTAAAAAATATAATTATATTCACGATTCTAAATTGACACAAATTATTGTTCTTTAATATTACTTATATAATAATATATATTTTATAACAATGACAAATGAAATATTAAAAAGATGTTGAACGCCGACGCCTTTAGAATTCATCATATTGTATTCTCTGTGATACAGAAAAAAACGATGATCAATTAAATTTTTGTTCTGAAATAAAATCAGCAATGATTACTGACCAACGGTACTTGCAGGTATTTCATGTTAAAGTAATAAAAATAAAACACTTATTTATAGTAAGTACTAAATAAAACTATTTTATTTTTAATTATTTCATCGGATCATAGTTGGCTGAAATGAGAGCTCCCCTTTAACGATGATGCCACGATGGTTTAGATAATATAGAATTGTGGAATTTTGTTGGTATTTATTTTGTGAAACTCCATATGAATCAAATAAACTTATTTATTTATTTATTTAATTATTACCAATTGCATACGGCGTGAGCCTTTTACGTGTTGAAACATTAGACAGAGTACAGAAACATACGCAATACAAATTCACATATAGGTACACAAGTCAAAAATAATAAAATCATGAATTAACATCAGAATCAAAAAAAATTATCAACATACAAACAAATACTATTTAAAAAAGAATTTAAGATTCAACAATAGTTTCTTTTCCCTTTCCAAATAATATATATAAAGTAATTTAAATTAGTAATGTTATGTTATGTTATGTTATGTTATGTTATAAACAACTAATCAGAATAAAGACAATGCAAACAGTTTCAAACAAAACAATGAGAAATTCAGTTATAACAATTAAATGTAATAAATAATATTATTTTATTGTATGGTTTTACACGTACTTTATTTAAAGTGACGTGAGTTTCGACATGTAATGCGTTTTGTTCAAACTTTTTCGAGAGTTTGAGAATGAAATAACGTGTAAAACCATAAAATAAATTAACTATAAATTTAGATTTTTTTAAATTTAATGATATATTATTTTGTTTAAATTGTCACTGTTATACTTGTAAATGTTATGTATTATGTATTTTGTCATGTAATAGGCTTATGCTGTGAATTTTTGTAAAATAGTAAAATAAATTATTAATGAAATATTAAATTATTCAACATGAACTTCCATCAAGAACCGTCGGTTGAAAAATATCATTTTTAACCTTATAAGAACATATTATTTATTTGATTAATATAGAAATGTGTTATTGCTAGCAAAAGGAAAAGTTAACAATATGTATAAAATAGCGCGCTTTCGCAATTTTATGTCTTTTTTTATTGAATTTTCAAATAATAATAATTAATAAATACAAACTTTTATAATAAATCTGCACTGTCTGTAAGCTGCTGAGCGCCAAGCTTTATGCAGAGGATACGAATTAGGAAATGCTTTCAAATCGAAATGAGCTCAGAGAAGAACGGAAATTGCTTTCTAAAGAGTTTTAATGCAAAAATATGAAATACCTACTGATGAATATTACTGCGCTCTCCGTTCCTTTAACTGAAATTATAACAAAATGTGTCAATATAAGCTTTCAAAAGCGATGCGCTGAATAAAAGCAAATTATAAGTAGGTTTTATCAAATAGCTTTCAATCTATGAAATATTAAATTTATAAGGTTTCTCACGGCGTAGATCTTTATCTAGCATCTATGAAAATGTCAAATTAATATTTGTTCTAAAAAACGAACTTCTAAATAACTATTGTTCCGTAAGTTAATTAATGTAGTGAATTTATATAATTAATAATTACGCTTTTTGTATTATTCGGTATCCTTAAGGGTAAACAACTTTTTTTAAGAACACTTATTCCTTTTTTTAATTACAAGATAAGATTACAGACTAGCCTAGAAGACGTTGTCAGGAATTGCTCCCCTAATATGAGTTTCTTTTATCAATAATATTTATCTAGATATGAAATGTTAAAAAGTGCATTTGAATTATTGAAAGTTTAATAATAAAGATACAAACATATAATACATCAGCTGTAGGGGGTGAGATTTGTTGAAGGGGCTGATCATTATTCAAAAGCTTCACAATATCTTCCACTTGAGAGATTTGGATGGTTGATCATATCAGCTAACGTCTCTCAGAGAACTGAACAATCTGCCTTTAAAATACAAGGTGAATAGAAATTATTAATTCTTACGATATGAAAAAGAAAATTTACAGTTCTCAGTCCCCTCTTATGTTCCTCGGAATAAATGCCAAATCTCTCTTCGTGGCGCCAGTTTTTTTCTTCTCAAGTTATTTCTCCATTAGAAATGAACGTCCAACGATTCTGATTTTCAATATAATTTTCAAGGTAGGAGATTGCGTCATGTATGTTTTCAATAGTTTGTGATCTTAATTAGTGTCCTGTGTGATGTTACAAATTACTTTATTATTTTTTAAAATGTATTTTTATGCAAAACAATACAATAAGACAACAATGTTTTATTCTATCAAAATCAGTGAATTAAACTTTTCATTCAGAAATACAATTAAAATTTACTTACAATATAATAAGAAAATAAAAATATACCTAAAAATCTAATTTTAAATAGTCGAGATTTTCACAAATTTTAATTTACGGCGTAATAAAATTGATAAACGTAATAAAATAATAACAGATAGACAAATACATCATAATAGACCCGATTTAGTATTACATGATAAACGTAATAAAATAACGTACCTAATCGACATCGCTGTTCCAAATACACATAATATACAAACAACCGTCGCAGAAAAAATACGTAAATATACAGAACTAGCAGGAGAAATAAAAAATATTTGGCATTCTAGGTCCGTTTATATAATACCTTTAGTCATGTCAGCTACAGGGGTAACTCCAAAATCTTTAATAAATAATTTACAAAAATTAGATTTACCGGTTAATTTGTACATTTTTTACTTGTACATAATTTGTACTCGCCACTGCACATCATCACATTTTTTCCTGTGTATATTGCCCTATTTTATTTGTTATATGAATGATGATGTGCAAGAAGAATAAAATAAATAAATAAAAATAAATACATTAAAATTCAAAAATCTATTATAATAAACACTTGTAATATTGTAAAAAGGTTTCTGAACACAGATATTTCAGGCACAATGCTGGTATTTTGAACCCGCGTTCTGAGCCTAATCCTTTGATATCCTGTATATCTGGATAGGTGAATTTTTCCCGGCATTAGACTGTTAAGTTTTTGTGTGATCATGACTGATCATATGGAGACTTATCTGGTTGTATAATGCTGAGAAGTGTGGATGGCAATTCTGCCGCCGCGTAAAAAAATTAATGATTGTTGAACAAAAATAATTTGTTGTCGTTTTCATGCACAAAGCTTTCGATTGACTTGATGAACCTCTCTGTATAAATGCATCGTTCCGATGACAACGTATAAGAACAAATAAAAATGTTATTGTAAGAAGACTTGACAATTTGCTGCAGGAGTCTTATGTATTCCTGAGAGGAACCTTAAAAGGTGATAGATAGGTGTACGAATAATTAACATTATATAGAACACAATTTATTTAACTAGGTACAGCTAATACTTTCTAATCACCTTGTATCTATTATAGCTATGATAGGTAGTACAGTTATGCAAAATATAGAAGAAGGTTGTACTAACTTACATATACTATTTATAGGACTCAGGTTATAGTTATTTAGGTTCGCATTCTATAAGAAGATAAAGACTAGAAAGTGCTCTCAAAGAATATTATATCTACTCGTATTTGCCTTGCGTCTGCTTTGTGAAGTCAATCAAGTGAATGAGTTTATATCTATATAGATTTATATAGAAATAATTATACATGATATCATCAAATTTGGAGGCCTGTGTGGCACGGAGGTAATTTATGTTCTTTTCTTTGTGTTACGAGGTCCCGGGTTCGATTCTCTGTCAGGTCAAAATGAAAAATGACCTTTTTAATTTTTTTATATGCCTGGATGTTGCATGTATATAAATATTTTCAATCATTTTCATTTAATTGGTCTCCCAATCTTCTCCGTAAGTTTCCCAGCGTCCTGTAAAAGGCAGGTATTCGAAAAAAATAAACACATTTTACATCTTAAATTCATCGAATGAATTTGAATGTCTTAATTTTTTTGTTGGCAAGCAGGGGACGGCTTGTATGTTTATTATATGCAGCTGGTCTACTGGCTACCCCATTTGTGGGATACCTCGTGATGGTATAGTAGTAGCATTTTTTCAATTGACATTAACAAAAATACTCTCGATTTATTTTATCTCTTCACTACTGAATATACTTAGGTCTCCTTTATATTTCTCCATAAGACTCTCTTAGCCTGCTTCTATCGATTCTCACGAGCGACAAAAATATAACCTGACCTTTCTTCTGTGACAGATCTCCACTTTTTAATTCATTGTTTCGTTTTTATTTTGAACTGTTAATTTTTTTATCTAGAATATGTTTAAAAAGCAAAACTATTTAAATGATATTATGAAGAAGTCAGTGGCCTTAAAATGGATCAAAAAGGATTCTCTGACTCGAGCTGAATATAAATGCCATAATGAAGATGTCAGTTACCTTAAAATGGAGCTGAAAAACTAATCTGACTCGAGCAGAATGAAAAAAGTTTGGGAAACAAATCCATTGGAAAGAAATGCTAATAAAATACTAATGAGTGAAAAGCCAAAGGTGAAACCTATTTCCGAAATCAATAAAATGTTGATGAACTGTAAGAGCATGTTTGTGTGTAAAATATACTAATAATAATAAATCTTCATGTATATTATTTCGGTCTTAAACTAGGCATTTAAATAATGGATGCTATTTGCGGTAAATCCTTCAAAGTAGTCCAAGTGTATTTGTATGAAATATTAAACAGTCTCAATGTAAAGCATCTATCTTGTTTAAGTATCTAGCAACAATATTATTTATTGTAATGTATTCAAGAAAGTAATCTCCGAATATTTATTTGAGCTTATTCGTTTGTGTGTTAGAAAAACTATGATTTACTTCTTGAACGGAAAAGAAATAGGAAAAATAATAACTTCTGAAAAAACCTTAATATACTTACAGATTCTGTATCATATAATATAAGTGAATGGCTGAGAAGATAGATTGACAATTGTTTTGTACAAAAACTATCAAAATTAAGGAACGGTTTCTTTATGTACCTGTCTCAATTTTATTGTGTCAGTGTACACGTAGTAGAATTCCATAATTATGTAATTTGCAACAAGTGTTTCTTTCTACTATAGATTATTGATTCCGAGAGAGACGTCTTTCGAATTATTTATATAGTTTACAACTATTCATCTGGTTATATTATATATCTCAATTTTCGAACATAGAAAACATTGAACCATCTCAAAAGTGGAGTAGAAAATGGGAAGAAATGTTGTTTTTTTTATGCTTGACAAATCGTATTTTCACAATACCTACTAAAACTAAATGCTAAAGGTGACTGGCAGCCCACTGCTCAAGATAAAAAGTCTTGGAGATTTATTGATTTGGAAGCCAAGGGCTGTTCAGCCCCCGGAAGTATGTATATATTATACTAAGAGTAAATGATGAAGGCCTTACTATAATATATTACATATTGGTGAAGATAGGTATAATGTTATATATGTTTATGACTTTACATAAGTAGGTACGTATGTGATAATATTAATATGTAGGGCACATTACCATATAAATAACATATTATTATTATGTATGTACATAAGAATGTGACAAATTTACGGAAACACATTTTATATGTAAGTACCTAAGTAATACGAAATCCAATCAGAACATCAAATACAGTTGAGTAAACCGTTTCCAAAAATCTTATATCATTGCGAACATTAAACTATTATCACATAATGAGAGCAAATATTTATTCATTCTCCCTTAACGTTCCTCTTAAAAACATTTTCACAATATTACATGATTTTTTATCGATGTTATTTTTACAATAATTAACCATTGTAATTAACCATTATATTTAATTTTATCACGTGAAACTACCATTATATAAGGCTTAGAAAAGACTACATCACTTTAACCTGTTTAGAATATTTACTAATTTTTTTATTGTTCAACCGGATTTGGGTGCAGATGACAAAACCAATCAGAAACCTCGATTGGAGAACCATGTCTACACAATGCAACATTGTGTAAAATCTAATAAGACAATGTGTATAATCTTGCTTCTAAGGTTTGCATAAAGCGTCTCTCAATTGGTGGACCTTAAATAGTGACAGTGAGAATGGTGGAATTGGTGAACGTTATCCATGGACACCGAAAGTGATCACTTAAGCCAGCCTAGAGCCAATTTGTAAGCGTTGGGACACCTTTCTCACTTCTTCCGATTAGATTTTACACAATGTTGCATTGTGTAGACATGGTTCTCCAATCGAGGTTTCTGATTGGTTTTGTCACTTTATTCGGCAGTGCCCAGTGAAAAAAAACCTGTCGAATCTTATTGAAATATAGTCTATGATATAATATGATTTTTCAGTGAAATCTCTTCTTGTCCTATAAAAACAAGAAATATTTTATAGAATATGGTATACAAAATAAAAGCTTCTTCTACTTTTTCATTATCTTTCTTAATCAGAATTTTTGTGTCCGTATTTGGAAAAATGTATCTTTTTTGACATTCTACTCGCCAGTTTTTCCATCTACGTATGTATTTATATTAGATTATTTATTCGGCGCCGTTTAATGGAGCATCCATCTCAAGCGCGCGGGAAACTATGTTGGAAGAGCGATATCTTCAATTTGCCCCAGAACGTTGTTATAGATTGGTTTTTACGGATGTCCACGGGGAGTCGGTTCCAGATGACAGGTCAAGCGACGCCAAAAGCCCTATCATAGAAGCAGGAATTCTTTGCTCTATTAATCTCATCCAGCACATTGGTGGATGTCTTTACTGGGCGTAAATGTTTTGAAGGGCCATACTATTCAAACCCGTGTAGACTGTAAGGCACAGTTTGTATTGGACCCGTTCACCCACTCTTACCCAACTACTGCAAGTTTTTCAGCAAAGTTATGACGTAACAACCTTTATCCTCGTAAAAAATTAGCCTTGCAGCGCTATTAAATGCCGTAAACAAATAAGGTACCTATATAATTATCTATCTGTCAATAGCATCACAGCATACCCTATAAATGGGGTAGCTAGCAGATCAACTGCATTTAATAGAGAGGTTCTTAAAGAGAGGTATTATACCAAATACTCGTATACCATCCACGTGAATTTTTTTTTTTTTTTAAATCAAAGTGAGGACGATATGCATGTTTATGATATATACCAAGTGAGTGAGTTCCCTGTTTACTCCATTTTTGGGAAAAACCTTGATAATTTGTTATATGAACGATGATGTGCAAGAAGAATAAAATAAATAAATAAATAAATAATAATATAGAAAGATAAATGAGTTAGATTTTTAAAATTATTAGTGTACATTTACAGCGTAAACAGATAAGGTATTTAAACATTGTGCAAATAGAAAAAATATTCTGAAATAATAAAAGAAATAAAAAATAATGGAAGCAGAAAATGGCTATTTTACAAAAGAGCTTCGCATTGTTATACAAATGGTTATGTCACTATTATCATTTTAAAACCCTTATCACAATTTTTTTTACATTAATTCTAAAGGTGCTTTAGTTGCTACGTGCTTTTTGCTCGTTTATTTTATAATGAAATTTATTTTGTGGTTTTAATGAAATGTCGAATGTTGCATTAACTTTTTTGGACACAAAATAAAAAACAATTTAGCTGTGAAAAATGATAACTTTTATACACAGGAAGAATTAACATGCTTATTTCGTGAAAATATTAATTTGCAAATACTTTCACATAATAAGCATATAAATACGGATACATATTATGTATATTATTATTTTATAAATGTTAAAAGCACAAAATAGACAACTACATATATAAAGTTAGAAAAAAAGGTTAATCTTTCAGAGATCAGCTATCATCCAACACCATGCACCACAATTAATTTTAAAATCATTTTATAGTGATAATCTCGCCACTGCACATCGTCCTACTTTTTAAAAATTTTATACTATTTTGTTAACACTGTAATGTAATGATGATGTGCAAGAAGAATAAATAAATAAATAAATAAAAACATAGGTACATCTGAGGTTATGTATTATACGTTATAGGTACTGTTTTGTATTTAAATTAAAATTCTTGACACAGACAACTTTGTCGAAGATAAAACAATATCATATACAGCGTCCTCGAGGTGCTATGGCATAAATATGGCGCTCTAAATACTCTCAATTATTATTATTAATGCTTTCTGTGAAGGTATTATGGGGTGTTGTATCTGGACATACCTATTACAAACCCAGAAAAAATTGGCGAAAAGTGAATGCAATAAAGCCATGAGACTTATATAAATTATTAGTCAATAGAGTCCTTGTAATACAAATGATCTTCCAATATATTTCGCAAGTTTTTCAGTGTCTTGTAAAAAACGGGTTTAAATTGAATCATAAATTCATTTAGCATCTATTACTACTACTACTTTTACTTCACCATCACGGCATACCCCATTAGCGGTGTAGCCAGCAGGTCGGCCGTATGTAATAAATATGCAAGCTGATCTCTCCGTGTCAACAAAAAATAAGAGATTCATGATGGGTGGCAAGCTCAAATTTTACATGTTCTATCTATCTATCTATTCCCTCACGCCGTATCCCAAGTGGGGTAGGCAGAGAGAACGTAACGCCAATTAGATCTGTCCTTACATACTTCTTTCGCTTCCTCTACAGTCATACAATTTCTCATGCACGCACGTCGGTTTCTTTTCCTCAATACACGGCCGTCCTTGAGAATTTGATCTACATGTTCAAGCCATGTAGTTCTCGGACGCCCGCGCTTCCTCACACCCCTCCTTTCAGACAAGTATATCCTCTTTGTCATTCTTTCCTCTTTCATTCGTTCCACATGACCAAACCATCTCAATTTATTTACACGCATTCTATCCACAACACTCCTCTTGCATCCACTCATTCTTCTAATATCCTCATTCCTCACTCTATCACGCAACGTTTTACCAACCATCCTCCTCAGCGATCTCATCTCCACAGCATTTATTCCACTTTCGTCCTTCTTCAACCATGTCCACGTTTCGCTTGCATACATAAGTGTCGGTACCAGGATGGTATTATGCACTAGCAATTTTGCCATGTTCGACACATTGTCATTGCTGACAATGGGTCGAAGTGCACCGTTAATCCTAGCACCGGCTACTTTTCTTCTTTCGATATCCTTGTCACATCTTCCATCCCTCGCAAACAAACTTCCTAGATATTATTACATTACAATGAAGTCCATATACTACGAATCCTAAATGACTTATTCACTGAGTCGGTGTTTAGGTATTAGAATTCCATAACGATCTCAAAAAACAACAAATTAATGTTTTCTTCTGCTATAATTATGTTTTATTGTCGAGTGAGACGTCTATTGTATTGTAAGGATATTGTCAATCTGACAATGTCTTGTAAGGACACTCTCAATCATGATTGACAATGTCCTTATAAGACGAAAGACGTCTCACTCGACAGTAAAACATATAGTACATGAAAACATTTGATTTTTTAATTTGGTCCTAATGAATTGGTATATACTTTTTTAATGGCACAGAAAAGACGAGTTGTATGTTCCATTCATTGTATTTTTATTACATTACTAATTTGCTTTTATTTCATTGTTTCAGGTAAGAAGTTATCTCTTTAATGCAGCTTTTTCTAACATATCGTAAGTTTCAATCTGTGAAGTTTTACAATAGAAAAGGATTCTCAGTTTCAACAACCAAATATTTAAAACGCTCTGTAGAAATATTTTTTTTTCTTTTTTTTCCGACTCATTGTTACTGTCATTCGTATCTCATACTAAAATATTCAAACTGACACTCACTATTATTTATAGACGGATCCTTGAGTATATATATATAAAATTGTGAAAAAGAATATTTCTATACAAAAAAGGTTTTCAGAATAAATAATAGCCGTGTCAATCATAAACGTGGATATATATATTAAGGCAAGAGGTTTACTACTCACCCTCTCTCACCCATGGATGATGCAGGAATGGCAGTTCTTATGTCATTCATACTTTTCATGCAAATTCTTCATAAAGAAGGGCTCAAGGTTCGCCTGAAGGGCTATCCCCGACAAAATCCTCCCCAAAATTAAATACAACCGTTAATGTCTACCGACTTAACTTAATATTTAGTGTGTCTGTAATCATGAAAATAAATAGATCAATATATTTTGAAATCAATTTTTTTTTTAAACAAAATACAATATGTTTTGTAAAGACTCCAGCAAACAATAACCCTGCTACTTTTTCCTTTAAGTTTTCAAAAGGACCTGTAAAAAGCGGGTGTTAATAAAAAAATAATATTTTTAAGACGATTCCTTTTATTAATTCATACCATCACGGTATTTACCACAGGTGGGGTAGCCAGCGGACGAACTACAAGCAAGTCGTCTTCTCCATACAAATAAAGATGAATACATTCAGAATGGGATGCAAACCTCATCGCTGTATTGAAGATACATGTCATAATACGTGATGTTTAACGAACACCTGCTTTTTATATGACACTCGAAAATATATATTATACTGCATATTTATTAATCCAAGTAACACTTTTTGATGTCACAATAGATCTATTATGGTCGCGGTGACACAAAGGATGCAAGGTTCCTTGACCTTTATTAGGAAAAAAGACACTTTTTCTTCTCTGGGGACTCTACGAATGTAGACTTGTAATATCTTTGAGTTCGTCGGTAGCCTGGAGGTAGAGTCTCGGCCTCATGAACAAGGGGTCCGTGGTTCGATACCAGGTACTGGCAAACTCCCCTTTCACGACACAAGCTTGTAGTAGCTTACTGTGAAAGGTGTATAAGGTTGTATTTGGGTTTATAACAAACAAAAACCCAGATATATCTTTAAAAAAAAAAAAATCTATAATTCAGCATTAATGAGATATGCTACCTATCCCGAATGTCTATTTTTTTACGCGGAAAGTACATGTTTATTAAATTAAGTGGGTTCTACTGGCTGCATCACTTGTGGGAGTGGCAAGTTGATGTAAAAAAGAGAGAGAAACACAAACAAAAAATATATTGATTAGTAAATAAAACGACAAGTTTAAAATTTTACACATAATGGCAATTTCGTATAGAATAGTAGGTAATATTAAAATGTGGAATTATTCACATTTTATTTCAAATCACATTACTCTCTGAAAAAGAAGCAAATAAAAAAATTACTAAAATGGGATTCATATGATTTATTCAGAATTCAGAGGTTTATTCCGAGGATTATTCTAAAGCCTGATTACTATTCCATGGTTGCTTTTGTTGAACTGGGAATTGGGAGGTAAAAAGTCTCAGCAATAATAAACTATATAAAAAAATTTGACATTGAAAAAAGATTTGAGTTGTATGGAGGGAATAAAAATGAACATGATTTAACTTTTAGTATACGTCTTTTGATAGATACTGGCAATGATTATATTTATTATTTTTATACTCAAAATTTTTCTGTCAATAGAATGGAAGGTATTTTAATTTATTTATAGGGATTCAAACGGTCACATACAAATAATATAAACAGCAGGGTTCTCATGATATAATCTTAATACGATCTTAGTTATTATATATATATATATCTAATTTTTATCTGAAATGCATGTGCAACATACATTCCATTGGTGAAAGATCATATATTTTACGCAGGAGATAATATAAGATGAATGTTTTACTCCATTTCACTCATAATATGCGATACTCCTCGCATACTGGATTTAACGTTGTGTCAGCCATTCTGCGAGATGGTCCTGATGATACACAATATGATCACATTGAAGGACCCACCGTCCACCCGGATACCGCAGAAGTCTGGGGACTTCCATTGTATGATCACAATGTTGAAACACAACACCTTTTCGACGAATCCAATCTGCATATTCCGGTGACGGGCCGTGTCTCGTCCCGTATGCAAAGGTAAGAGCCAAGTCTCTGCCCGACTGTACGCAGTGAAATGGAGTAAAACATTCGTCTTATAGGTATATATTCTAATTAGGAACAATTTTAGAGTTTATAGAATACCAACTAAAATTTGGAACGTTACTATTTTAGTTAGTGCACACTAAAAATGAAATAGAATCGGGGGTACATAACATGCGATTTATTATTTTATTGGTTGTTCTGATAACAACATTATCATTATTAAAACACAGTAATGATGAAGTAGGTAATTGAATTAATTTCATTTGTGAATTTTTTGTATTTATTGGAATTATGTATTTAGTATACATATATATATATTGATTGTATTTAATTTGAATGTATACCTTTTATGTAATTGTTTTTTTATCAATGTACAGTAAAGAATGAATAAATAAATAAATAAATAAATATATAGATACTATGCTTTGAAAACAAGTGTCTTAGAAGGATTTTGGATGTCAAATGGTATGAACATGTTACAAATGATGCTGTGCGCCGGCGCACCCAGCAGAGACCTGTAATCTCCGTCATACAGGAGAGACGATGGTCCTGGCTGGGACATGTTTTGAGAATGCCTAATGATAGTTGGCCAAAAGAGCACTTTTCTTCCGTCGGCCCGGGCGTCCCTCTTTCACAATACACCGTTCCTATGACAACGATATCAGAGCGCAAGGAATGTCGTGGAAAGAGGTGACGCAATTGGCACCGAGACGCTCTGAATGGAGGAGGCTGGTTTCTGCCCTGTGCTCCCGAGAGGAGCGTTGAGGGAGATGAATGAATGAATACATATATAAGGCTTCATGTAAATAAGTATAATATTTAATTCAAGGCTTCGTGTGTATGAAATTGATATGTTTTAAATCTATAGCTTATCGACAGAATTAATTTGAGAATTACCCACGCAGATATATTAATTTCATAATGTAGAATTATTAATAAATAATAATACGATTTACTATACAAAATAACATATATTTATATTAAATTATGTTAAAAGATTGTTTATTTACACATTAAATGCTTATAAAATCCGTCTACATGAAAAATATAATAAAATAACAATGATTATATAGTAATAATTACTTGGAATATAACTTTGTGAAAGTTCATTTTAAAAGAAATAAAATAGATTTAAAATAAAACACTATATTACTTTCACTATATATAATTTTGGGAACTAATTATTTGTTTGGCTATAAATCCATTCGTTCGGCATGAAAAATCAGCATTTAAGTCATTTGCACAGCAAACAATGTTTTCATCGGCAATAAATCCACACATAAATATTCTAATGCGTTCGTATGTATGTATGTATGTATGTATGTATGTATGTCCTCAATGGACTCTGAAATAAAGAAAGACAGAAGTAAAATAATACACTCTATACGAGGTCTCATCTCCTGGGCACGTTCAAGGCCAAAAACATTTTAAATACCTTATATATTGATAAAGATATTACAATTTATGTCACAAAATTGGCAGCCAAATGTATGAAAATCTCTGAAAGTTTTTGTAAGTAGCAATATTCATGGTCGAACATTTTTCAGTGTATTGAATTAATTTCACAATGGATGTAATGAGAAATACATCAGTACTGAAAATAAACATTTAAGGATTATTTTGATTATAAATTATTGTGTTTGGTTATGATAAAAACTTCTGAATTATGCGAGTTAAAATTGCATATTTTTGACATCTTGGGCTAATTTCATAATGGCCGACATGAATGACATAGAATCCAATACATTAATATTTTGGTTGGTACATCAGTTCATTAGTTTGTTTGTTTTTTGACTTTTATGTCCTCTGTACGATATGTGTCATCCAGTATGCGAGATGAAAACATTTAATAAGTATTCTTTTATAAAGATTTAATTTATAAATCATGATGTATTAACAATCTTTTGTCGATGTTTTGTAAAATCACAAAAATCTCATATTATCTACAACAATCGACAATATGTGTACTTATTTTATTGTAGGATATTCTGAGTTTCTTCTTATTTCTAAAGTTCAAGGCCAAAAACATTTAAAATATCTTATGTATTGATTATTATAATTATAATAATAAAATTTGTATGGAAAAATCTATGAAAGTTTTTGTAAGTAGCAATATTCATGGTCGAACATTTTTCAGTGTACTGAATTAATTTCACAATGGATGTAACGAGAAATACATCAATACTGAAACTAAACATTTGGGGATTATTTTGGTTATAAATTATTGTGTTTGATTATGATAAAAACTCCTGAATTATGCAAGTTAAAATTGCATATTTTTGACATCTTGAGCTAATTTCATAATGGCCGACATGAATGACATAGAATCCAATACATTAATATTTTGGTTGGTACTTAAGTTCATTTGTTTGTTTGTTTTGTGTTTTCTATGTCCTCTGTACGATATGTCTCATCCAGTAGGCGAGCTGAAAACATTTAATATGTATACTTTTATAAAGATTTAATTTATAAATGATGATGTATCAACGATCTTTTGTCGATGTTTGGTAAACTTGAAAATCACTAAAAATCTCATATATCTACGACCATGCTATTAATATGTGTTCTTATTTTATTGTTGATATTCAGTTTCTTTTTATTTCAAAATATGGTTACCAATAATATCAAAAACACAGAACTAATTCAATGATGCTTCAATGTTCTTTTGTCAAAGTAAGGTAAACATCAAAATAAAATAAAAAAACTCATATCTACAACAATACTATTGATATGTGTTCTTATTTTATTGAAGGATATTCTGAGTTTCTTTTAATTTCTAAATAAAGTTATCTGTTATAACAATCACAGAAAAGGGTGTGAGATGCATCATTCTTAATTATCTCATAATATAATGTCATCATATAATATAACTATACCAAGCCATAGATAACATTTCTAAAACTTGCATTTAACATAATGGTAGTTAGGCACTTTTGTAAAGGATATCATTTCAATATTATGCTTGCATCAATCTGTTTCATTAGAAGTATTTCATTTATTCAAAACATGCATCTAAAAACATAAGATTTTCAAAATTTAGATATTAAGATACTGTCTATTGATAAAGATAATTGTTAGAATTGCATACCAACTTTATAATTCTGTTTTATGACTCACTCTGAAAAGAAATTTGTGGCTCTAAAGCATTATTTGCGTTAGGTACATCTATTTTTTAGGAATATAATTACATTTCAAATAAAGAATAATGTCCGCGATTTGTACTTTCGTATAATAAAATTATTATTGTATGGTTTGCAGTAATTTTAAATTTCATGAAAGTATTCTAAATTCAAAATAATTATAGAATTTCTAACACTAAACGTAAACACTTCAAAACTGTCATAATAAGCATAGAGATACTAAGTGTCAAAATCAGGGTTGCCAGATTGTGTGACCAAAATTACCTGCATTTTGCCAAGAAAATACCGCACAGCGGACAGCTTACACATGGGAAAAATATAATTTTTACTCCAACATGATATAAATCATACTGTTCACAATTCTGTTTCATACTACAATTTCTACCCCCCTCCATCGCTAAATTTTCGAAATGGTATAGGAATAAATATCGTTTTTATTTATTTATTAAAAAGGTTTTCTAAAGGGTCGTTTACATTTGTTCACTTTCAGTGATCACTCCGGATGATCCTCCAAGATGAAAAGATGTGAACGGGTGTTTCATCAATGACGGATAAAAGCGATTACAGCCCGTCATAATTTCGATGAACGGACTTTTCACAAGTTTTATCTTATTTTTTGTTTTATTCTCTATGAATTTGTATAGAACGTCAGAATCATGTACAAAATGATTATGCAGTCGAGAACTATATTAATTTGTTTTAAGGGCTTTTTTTCATTTTTTTTATTTATTTAAATATATTTTTGTACGAAAATATGTCAAAATACATACAACATGACTGAGAGTGTTGACATGGCAGTGAGAGCATAGGATGAACAAAAGTGAACAGACGTGTTCACTTTCGATGAACAGGTTTGACCCTGACGCTCTGGATGATCATCCAATGTGAAGTAATGTGAATGCTTTTACAATATTTTCTCACGATTCCCTTTTTACAATGCAACAGGTATCTATAAAACACAAATTATTTATACTGGCAACACTGTTCGATCTTTTAATATAATATTATTATACTCTATGGTTCGATCTGTCATTTCTGTCAATCGTATGGCGTTTGGTAATCCGGTAAATTTTGTGACTTTGTTTTGATTTTAAAAGACTTTAAAAATATAAAACTGAATAAAATAATACATAGTGGATCTAAAAAAATGTTTTCAAGAAATATTCCCAGTGCTTTACGGAGTTGGAAGCTAAAAAAACTGCCCTGGTACATTAACAATGTTTTCCAAACAACATCTGATTTGACTTGTAAGCACTGTCTTGATAGTACTTTATATGGTATTTTCATGATTAATTTAACCATTTAAATGTTCATTAGACTAGATTTGACTAAATTCAATTTGTTTTTTGTTTTTTTTTAATGTTTGACGACACTTAATTGTATTTCTATTACAAGATTACTATTCAATTCTGTGCCTTCTTAAAACATATTTAATGTAATGAATTTACTTAAAGTGATAAATTATTTTACCAAATCCACACATAAATATTCTAATGCGTTCGTATGTATGTATGTATGTATGTATGTATGTATGTACGTATGTCCTCAATGGACTCTGAAATAAAGAAAGACAGAAGTAAAATAATACACTCTATACGAGGTCTCATCTCCTGGGCACGTTCAAGGCCAAAAACATTTTAAATACCTTATATATTGATAAAGATATTACAATTTATGTCACAAAATTGGCAGCCAAATGTATGAAAATCTCTGAAAGTTTTTGTAAGTAGCAATATTCATGGTCGAACATTTTTCAGTGTATTGAATTAATTTCACAATGGATGTAATGAGAAATACATCAGTACTGAAAATAAACATTTAAGGATTATTTTGATTATAAATTATTGTGTTTGGTTATGATAAAAACTTCTGAATTATGCGAGTTAAAATTGCATATTTTTGACATCTTGGGCTAATTTCATAATGGCCGACATGAATGACATAGAATCCAATACATTAATATTTTGGTTGGTACATCAGTTCATTAGTTTGTTTGTTTTTTGACTTTTATGTCCTCTGTACGATATGTGTCATCCAGTATGCGAGATGAAAACATTTAATAAGTATTCTTTTATAAAGATTTAATTTATAAATCATGATGTATTAACAATCTTTTGTCGATGTTTTGTAAAATCACAAAAATCTCATATTATCTACAACAATCGACAATATGTGTACTTATTTTATTGTAGGATATTCTGAGTTTCTTCTTATTTCTAAAGTTCAAGGCCAAAAACATTTAAAATATCTTATGTATTGATTATTATAATTATAATAATAAAATTTGTATGGAAAAATCTATGAAAGTTTTTGTAAGTAGCAATATTCATGGTCGAACATTTTTCAGTGTACTGAATTAATTTCACAATGGATGTAACGAGAAATACATCAATACTGAAACTAAACATTTGGGGATTATTTTGGTTATAAATTATTGTGTTTGATTATGATAAAAACTCCTGAATTATGCAAGTTAAAATTGCATATTTTTGACATCTTGAGCTAATTTCATAATGGCCGACATGAATGACATAGAATCCAATACATTAATATTTTGGTTGGTACTTAAGTTCATTTGTTTGTTTGTTTTGTGTTTTCTATGTCCTCTGTACGATATGTCTCATCCAGTAGGCGAGCTGAAAACATTTAATATGTATACTTTTATAAAGATTTAATTTATAAATGATGATGTATCAACGATCTTTTGTCGATGTTTGGTAAACTTGAAAATCACTAAAAATCTCATATATCTACGACCATGCTATTAATATGTGTTCTTATTTTATTGTTGATATTCAGTTTCTTTTTATTTCAAAATATGGTTACCAATAATATCAAAAACACAGAACTAATTCAATGATGCTTCAATGTTCTTTTGTCAAAGTAAGGTAAACATCAAAATAAAATAAAAAAACTCATATCTACAACAATACTATTGATATGTGTTCTTATTTTATTGAAGGATATTCTGAGTTTCTTTTAATTTCTAAATAAAGTTATCTGTTATAACAATCACAGAAAAGGGTGTGAGATGCATCATTCTTAATTATCTCATAATATAATGTCATCATATAATATAACTATACCAAGCCATAGATAACATTTCTAAAACTTGCATTTAACATAATGGTAGTTAGGCACTTTTGTAAAGGATATCATTTCAATATTATGCTTGCATCAATCTGTTTCATTAGAAGTATTTCATTTATTCAAAACATGCATCTAAAAACATAAGATTTTCAAAATTTAGATATTAAGATACTGTCTATTGATAAAGATAATTGTTAGAATTGCATACCAACTTTATAATTCTGTTTTATGACTCACTCTGAAAAGAAATTTGTGGCTCTAAAGCATTATTTGCGTTAGGTACATCTATTTTTTAGGAATATAATTACATTTCAAATAAAGAATAATGTCCGCGATTTGTACTTTCGTATAATAAAATTATTATTGTATGGTTTGCAGTAATTTTAAATTTCATGAAAGTATTCTAAATTCAAAATAATTATAGAATTTCTAACACTAAACGTAAACACTTCAAAACTGTCATAATAAGCATAGAGATACTAAGTGTCAAAATCAGGGTTGCCAGATTGTGTGACCAAAATTACCTGCATTTTGCCAAGAAAATACCGCACAGCGGACAGCTTACACATGGGAAAAATATAATTTTTACTCCAACATGATATAAATCATACTGTTCACAATTCTGTTTCATACTACAATTTCTACCCCCCTCCATCGCTAAATTTTCGAAATGGTATAGGAATAAATATCGTTTTTATTTATTTATTAAAAAGGTTTTCTAAAGGGTCGTTTACATTTGTTCACTTTCAGTGATCACTCCGGATGATCCTCCAAGATGAAAAGATGTGAACGGGTGTTTCATCAATGACGGATAAAAGCGATTACAGCCCGTCATAATTTCGATGAACGGACTTTTCACAAGTTTTATCTTATTTTTTGTTTTATTCTCTATGAATTTGTATAGAACGTCAGAATCATGTACAAAATGATTATGCAGTCGAGAACTATATTAATTTGTTTTAAGGGCTTTTTTTCATTTTTTTTATTTATTTAAATATATTTTTGTACGAAAATATGTCAAAATACATACAACATGACTGAGAGTGTTGACATGGCAGTGAGAGCATAGGATGAACAAAAGTGAACAGACGTGTTCACTTTCGATGAACAGGTTTGACCCTGACGCTCTGGATGATCATCCAATGTGAAGTAATGTGAATGCTTTTACAATATTTTCTCACGATTCCCTTTTTACAATGCAACAGGTATCTATAAAACACAAATTATTTATACTGGCAACACTGTTCGATCTTTTAATATAATATTATTATACTCTATGGTTCGATCTGTCATTTCTGTCAATCGTATGGCGTTTGGTAATCCGGTAAATTTTGTGACTTTGTTTTGATTTTAAAAGACTTTAAAAATATAAAACTGAATAAAATAATACATAGTGGATCTAAAAAAATGTTTTCAAGAAATATTCCCAGTGCTTTACGGAGTTGGAAGCTAAAAAAACTGCCCTGGTACATTAACAATGTTTTCCAAACAACATCTGATTTGACTTGTAAGCACTGTCTTGATAGTACTTTATATGGTATTTTCATGATTAATTTAACCATTTAAATGTTCATTAGACTAGATTTGACTAAATTCAATTTGTTTTTTGTTTTTTTTAATGTTTGACGACACTTAATTGTATTTCTATTACAAGATTACTATTCAATTCTGTGCCTTCTTAAAACATATTTAATGTAATGAATTTACTTAAAGTGATAAATTATTTTACCAAATCCACACATAAATATTCTAATGCGTTCGTATGTATGTATGTATGTATGTATGTATGTATGTACGTATGTCCTCAATGGACTCTGAAATAAAGAAAGACAGAAGTAAAATAATACACTCTATACGAGGTCTCATCTCCTGGGCACGTTCAAGGCCAAAAACATTTTAAATACCTTATATATTGATAAAGATATTACAATTTATGTCACAAAATTGGCAGCCAAATGTATGAAAATCTCTGAAAGTTTTTGTAAGTAGCAATATTCATGGTCGAACATTTTTCAGTGTATTGAATTAATTTCACAATGGATGTAATGAGAAATACATCAGTACTGAAAATAAACATTTAAGGATTATTTTGATTATAAATTATTGTGTTTGGTTATGATAAAAACTTCTGAATTATGCGAGTTAAAATTGCATATTTTTGACATCTTGGGCTAATTTCATAATGGCCGACATGAATGACATAGAATCCAATACATTAATATTTTGGTTGGTACATCAGTTCATTAGTTTGTTTGTTTTTTGACTTTTATGTCCTCTGTACGATATGTGTCATCCAGTATGCGAGATGAAAACATTTAATAAGTATTCTTTTATAAAGATTTAATTTATAAATCATGATGTATTAACAATCTTTTGTCGATGTTTTGTAAAATCACAAAAATCTCATATTATCTACAACAATCGACAATATGTGTACTTATTTTATTGTAGGATATTCTGAGTTTCTTCTTATTTCTAAAGTTCAAGGCCAAAAACATTTAAAATATCTTATGTATTGATTATTATAATTATAATAATAAAATTTGTATGGAAAAATCTATGAAAGTTTTTGTAAGTAGCAATATTCATGGTCGAACATTTTTCAGTGTACTGAATTAATTTCACAATGGATGTAACGAGAAATACATCAATACTGAAACTAAACATTTGGGGATTATTTTGGTTATAAATTATTGTGTTTGATTATGATAAAAACTCCTGAATTATGCAAGTTAAAATTGCATATTTTTGACATCTTGAGCTAATTTCATAATGGCCGACATGAATGACATAGAATCCAATACATTAATATTTTGGTTGGTACTTAAGTTCATTTGTTTGTTTGTTTTGTGTTTTCTATGTCCTCTGTACGATATGTCTCATCCAGTAGGCGAGCTGAAAACATTTAATATGTATACTTTTATAAAGATTTAATTTATAAATGATGATGTATCAACGATCTTTTGTCGATGTTTGGTAAACTTGAAAATCACTAAAAATCTCATATATCTACGACCATGCTATTAATATGTGTTCTTATTTTATTGTTGATATTCAGTTTCTTTTTATTTCAAAATATGGTTACCAATAATATCAAAAACACAGAACTAATTCAATGATGCTTCAATGTTCTTTTGTCAAAGTAAGGTAAACATCAAAATAAAATAAAAAAACTCATATCTACAACAATACTATTGATATGTGTTCTTATTTTATTGAAGGATATTCTGAGTTTCTTTTAATTTCTAAATAAAGTTATCTGTTATAACAATCACAGAAAAGGGTGTGAGATGCATCATTCTTAATTATCTCATAATATAATGTCATCATATAATATAACTATACCAAGCCATAGATAACATTTCTAAAACTTGCATTTAACATAATGGTAGTTAGGCACTTTTGTAAAGGATATCATTTCAATATTATGCTTGCATCAATCTGTTTCATTAGAAGTATTTCATTTATTCAAAACATGCATCTAAAAACATAAGATTTTCAAAATTTAGATATTAAGATACTGTCTATTGATAAAGATAATTGTTAGAATTGCATACCAACTTTATAATTCTGTTTTATGACTCACTCTGAAAAGAAATTTGTGGCTCTAAAGCATTATTTGCGTTAGGTACATCTATTTTTTAGGAATATAATTACATTTCAAATAAAGAATAATGTCCGCGATTTGTACTTTCGTATAATAAAATTATTATTGTATGGTTTGCAGTAATTTTAAATTTCATGAAAGTATTCTAAATTCAAAATAATTATAGAATTTCTAACACTAAACGTAAACACTTCAAAACTGTCATAATAAGCATAGAGATACTAAGTGTCAAAATCAGGGTTGCCAGATTGTGTGACCAAAATTACCTGCATTTTGCCAAGAAAATACCGCACAGCGGACAGCTTACACATGGGAAAAATATAATTTTTACTCCAACATGATATAAATCATACTGTTCACAATTCTGTTTCATACTACAATTTCTACCCCCCTCCATCGCTAAATTTTCGAAATGGTATAGGAATAAATATCGTTTTTATTTATTTATTAAAAAGGTTTTCTAAAGGGTCGTTTACATTTGTTCACTTTCAGTGATCACTCCGGATGATCCTCCAAGATGAAAAGATGTGAACGGGTGTTTCATCAATGACGGATAAAAGCGATTACAGCCCGTCATAATTTCGATGAACGGACTTTTCACAAGTTTTATCTTATTTTTTGTTTTATTCTCTATGAATTTGTATAGAACGTCAGAATCATGTACAAAATGATTATGCAGTCGAGAACTATATTAATTTGTTTTAAGGGCTTTTTTTCATTTTTTTTATTTATTTAAATATATTTTTGTACGAAAATATGTCAAAATACATACAACATGACTGAGAGTGTTGACATGGCAGTGAGAGCATAGGATGAACAAAAGTGAACAGACGTGTTCACTTTCGATGAACAGGTTTGACCCTGACGCTCTGGATGATCATCCAATGTGAAGTAATGTGAATGCTTTTACAATATTTTCTCACGATTCCCTTTTTACAATGCAACAGGTATCTATAAAACACAAATTATTTATACTGGCAACACTGTTCGATCTTTTAATATAATATTATTATACTCTATGGTTCGATCTGTCATTTCTGTCAATCGTATGGCGTTTGGTAATCCGGTAAATTTTGTGACTTTGTTTTGATTTTAAAAGACTTTAAAAATATAAAACTGAATAAAATAATACATAGTGGATCTAAAAAAATGTTTTCAAGAAATATTCCCAGTGCTTTACGGAGTTGGAAGCTAAAAAAACTGCCCTGGTACATTAACAATGTTTTCCAAACAACATCTGATTTGACTTGTAAGCACTGTCTTGATAGTACTTTATATGGTATTTTCATGATTAATTTAACCATTTAAATGTTCATTAGACTAGATTTGACTAAATTCAATTTGTTTTTTGTTTTTTTTTAATGTTTGACGACACTTAATTGTATTTCTATTACAAGATTACTATTCAATTCTGTGCCTTCTTAAAACATATTTAATGTAATGAATTTACTTAAAGTGATAAATTATTTTACCAAATCCACACATAAATATTCTAATGCGTTCGTATGTATGTATGTATGTATGTATGTACGTATGTCCTCAATGGACTCTGAAATAAAGAAAGACAGAAGTAAAATAATACACTCTATACGAGGTCTCATCTCCTGGGCACGTTCAAGGCCAAAAACATTTTAAATACCTTATATATTGATAAAGATATTACAATTTATGTCACAAAATTGGCAGCCAAATGTATGAAAATCTCTGAAAGTTTTTGTAAGTAGCAATATTCATGGTCGAACATTTTTCAGTGTATTGAATTAATTTCACAATGGATGTAATGAGAAATACATCAGTACTGAAAATAAACATTTAAGGATTATTTTGATTATAAATTATTGTGTTTGGTTATGATAAAAACTTCTGAATTATGCGAGTTAAAATTGCATATTTTTGACATCTTGGGCTAATTTCATAATGGCCGACATGAATGACATAGAATCCAATACATTAATATTTTGGTTGGTACATCAGTTCATTAGTTTGTTTGTTTTTTGACTTTTATGTCCTCTGTACGATATGTGTCATCCAGTATGCGAGATGAAAACATTTAATAAGTATTCTTTTATAAAGATTTAATTTATAAATCATGATGTATTAACAATCTTTTGTCGATGTTTTGTAAAATCACAAAAATCTCATATTATCTACAACAATCGACAATATGTGTACTTATTTTATTGTAGGATATTCTGAGTTTCTTCTTATTTCTAAAGTTCAAGGCCAAAAACATTTAAAATATCTTATGTATTGATTATTATAATTATAATAATAAAATTTGTATGGAAAAATCTATGAAAGTTTTTGTAAGTAGCAATATTCATGGTCGAACATTTTTCAGTGTACTGAATTAATTTCACAATGGATGTAACGAGAAATACATCAATACTGAAACTAAACATTTGGGGATTATTTTGGTTATAAATTATTGTGTTTGATTATGATAAAAACTCCTGAATTATGCAAGTTAAAATTGCATATTTTTGACATCTTGAGCTAATTTCATAATGGCCGACATGAATGACATAGAATCCAATACATTAATATTTTGGTTGGTACTTAAGTTCATTTGTTTGTTTGTTTTGTGTTTTCTATGTCCTCTGTACGATATGTCTCATCCAGTAGGCGAGCTGAAAACATTTAATATGTATACTTTTATAAAGATTTAATTTATAAATGATGATGTATCAACGATCTTTTGTCGATGTTTGGTAAACTTGAAAATCACTAAAAATCTCATATATCTACGACCATGCTATTAATATGTGTTCTTATTTTATTGTTGATATTCAGTTTCTTTTTATTTCAAAATATGGTTACCAATAATATCAAAAACACAGAACTAATTCAATGATGCTTCAATGTTCTTTTGTCAAAGTAAGGTAAACATCAAAATAAAATAAAAAAACTCATATCTACAACAATACTATTGATATGTGTTCTTATTTTATTGAAGGATATTCTGAGTTTCTTTTAATTTCTAAATAAAGTTATCTGTTATAACAATCACAGAAAAGGGTGTGAGATGCATCATTCTTAATTATCTCATAATATAATGTCATCATATAATATAACTATACCAAGCCATAGATAACATTTCTAAAACTTGCATTTAACATAATGGTAGTTAGGCACTTTTGTAAAGGATATCATTTCAATATTATGCTTGCATCAATCTGTTTCATTAGAAGTATTTCATTTATTCAAAACATGCATCTAAAAACATAAGATTTTCAAAATTTAGATATTAAGATACTGTCTATTGATAAAGATAATTGTTAGAATTGCATACCAACTTTATAATTCTGTTTTATGACTCACTCTGAAAAGAAATTTGTGGCTCTAAAGCATTATTTGCGTTAGGTACATCTATTTTTTAGGAATATAATTACATTTCAAATAAAGAATAATGTCCGCGATTTGTACTTTCGTATAATAAAATTATTATTGTATGGTTTGCAGTAATTTTAAATTTCATGAAAGTATTCTAAATTCAAAATAATTATAGAATTTCTAACACTAAACGTAAACACTTCAAAACTGTCATAATAAGCATAGAGATACTAAGTGTCAAAATCAGGGTTGCCAGATTGTGTGACCAAAATTACCTGCATTTTGCCAAGAAAATACCGCACAGCGGACAGCTTACACATGGGAAAAATATAATTTTTACTCCAACATGATATAAATCATACTGTTCACAATTCTGTTTCATACTACAATTTCTACCCCCCTCCATCGCTAAATTTTCGAAATGGTATAGGAATAAATATCGTTTTTATTTATTTATTAAAAAGGTTTTCTAAAGGGTCGTTTACATTTGTTCACTTTCAGTGATCACTCCGGATGATCCTCCAAGATGAAAAGATGTGAACGGGTGTTTCATCAATGACGGATAAAAGCGATTACAGCCCGTCATAATTTCGATGAACGGACTTTTCACAAGTTTTATCTTATTTTTTGTTTTATTCTCTATGAATTTGTATAGAACGTCAGAATCATGTACAAAATGATTATGCAGTCGAGAACTATATTAATTTGTTTTAAGGGCTTTTTTTCATTTTTTTTATTTATTTAAATATATTTTTGTACGAAAATATGTCAAAATACATACAACATGACTGAGAGTGTTGACATGGCAGTGAGAGCATAGGATGAACAAAAGTGAACAGACGTGTTCACTTTCGATGAACAGGTTTGACCCTGACGCTCTGGATGATCATCCAATGTGAAGTAATGTGAATGCTTTTACAATATTTTCTCACGATTCCCTTTTTACAATGCAACAGGTATCTATAAAACACAAATTATTTATACTGGCAACACTGTTCGATCTTTTAATATAATATTATTATACTCTATGGTTCGATCTGTCATTTCTGTCAATCGTATGGCGTTTGGTAATCCGGTAAATTTTGTGACTTTGTTTTGATTTTAAAAGACTTTAAAAATATAAAACTGAATAAAATAATACATAGTGGATCTAAAAAAATGTTTTCAAGAAATATTCCCAGTGCTTTACGGAGTTGGAAGCTAAAAAAACTGCCCTGGTACATTAACAATGTTTTCCAAACAACATCTGATTTGACTTGTAAGCACTGTCTTGATAGTACTTTATATGGTATTTTCATGATTAATTTAACCATTTAAATGTTCATTAGACTAGATTTGACTAAATTCAATTTGTTTTTTGTTTTTTTTTAATGTTTGACGACACTTAATTGTATTTCTATTACAAGATTACTATTCAATTCTGTGCCTTCTTAAAACATATTTAATGTAATGAATTTACTTAAAGTGATAAATTATTTTACCAAATATTAGAATAAGCTAAATAAAAAGCTTAAGTGAATGTCTCAAATGCTTAATAATAATGCATTATTAAATTATTGTGTATGGAATGTCTAGATGACTCACTTATATGACAATCCCGTGTTTCTAGGAAGTTAAATGATTGTTTTGCTGATGAATTTCAATGTTCTTTTCTTTCAGGATTATCTGTGAGTTCTATAAGAAGACTTATAAAAGAAAAAAATACAAACTGAAGCAAATTTACAATGCCAGATAAACATAGGAAAGGCCGTCCACAAAAAGAGTTGGATGTTTTTGATATCTGCTCCATTCGCCATAAAGTGCTTTTGTTTTACACTGTACCTACATATTTCTTATATTTATTTTACCGTTTTTATTAAATAGTTTTATATTATAATTCCGAGTCTGTTTTATTTTCCCTTTATGTAAAATATTACAATTAACAGCATATTTTTATGGATGTGTAATTATGAGGATATCCTTAGCTAGATGATATCTATCATTATGCAGTCATTTAACAAGTATATGCCTCTGAAGGTGAAAATGCTAAGTATTTTTTAAATGATTTTATCATGTAAAAGAAGTCCAAAGTCATGGTCTTTGAAAGAGGAAGTGAGAGAACCGTATGCCAGGTAATGATTGACAACGAAGTGTTAGAGCAAGTTGACGAATGTGTGTACTTGGATAGTTTGTTCACGAGAGATGGGAAGTGTGAAAGCGATTGAAAGGAGAAAAGTTGCTGGCAATAAGGTTAATGATGCAATCCGACCAATAATTGCAAATAGAAACATATCTACCACAGCTGAAAGGTTGGTGCTCTCTGTTATCTTAGTGCCAACACTCATGTATGCAAGTGAGACGTGGACATGTTTAGAGAAGGATGAAAGTGGTAGAAATGAGATCATTGAGAAGGATGTGTGGTAAAAGTCTAAGAGATATACGATGTAACAGTGATATACGAAAGGAATGTGGAACGAAAGTTGGCGTGGTTACAGGGATGAATGTAAATAAGTTACAATGGTTTGGGAATGTGGCAAGAATGAATGAGGACAGAATGACCAAGAAGATATATTTGGCTGAGAGCAATGGTGCTCGGAGACGTGGACGTCCGAGGATCAAATGGCAAGATCATTTAAATCAAATCCTACAGGACGGTCACGTGTTGAGCACATTGAACAGGAGAGCATGCATGAGGAATTGTATGACAGTGACGGAAGCGAAAGATGTATGCAAGGATAGAAGGAAAAGGCGCTCGATCCTTTTTGCCTACCCCGAGAGGGAAGCGGCGTGATGGTATATATGCATGTATGTATGTAAGAAGTCCATTTACTTAGAGAGGTCCTAGCTTATTATTATTAGCTATAGGATTTTTTTGTCTGGAACTAAAAGAGTGAATAATAAAAAGAGTCAGCAACTAAATGTATGCACGGAAAGAGACTGATGAAGAGTGAGAATTGAAAGCGATGAATGTTATGTGAAAGTAGTTTCTCTTACAAAGTTTCGTTTTTACACAATCAATGTTTGAATAGGGCTACCATGTGAAAGATAACAGCGCTCTCGATTATTTGTCAACTCATTTTTGACAAACTGTATGTATTGTATATATGATTTTGGCACGCATAGAGCTGATTATTATTATGACATGTACCTAATTTGGTGCTAAATAGATCTTAAGTTCATTTTTTTAAATAAGATTGTGTAGTTTTAACTCACGTATTTGGATGAATATCTGTTTTTAAACCCGAGCGATGCCGGGTTTTAAAAGCTAGTAAAAAATAAACGCAACAATTGTTTTACAAACAAACTTGGTTATATCGGCAAATTGACAAATTTTAACGGCTTAATAAATACTCGTACAACAAAATAATTAATTGACCGGCAGAATTGTTATTTGAGCGGCAGAATTATTATTTGACCAGCAGAAAATATTAATTGATAGGCAATATTTTTCACACACCGATATATTATGTACCTTCGGATCCACATGAAGTTTTTGAGATTTCTTACCAAATTAATGATGACTACGAAAATAGTCCCAGTTTCCGCTGTGCTATTTCAACGGAATATATAACTGAAATGTCGAAAAACGCTAGTGTTGTTCATTCAGATGCTATATATAAAATCATTTGACAGGATTTTCCATTTTTTTTCCAATTCCAACAGAAAGTACAGTAAACCAGTGGCATTCATTTCATGCTTGACAAACAAAGATTTATTATTTGAACAAGATTAAACATTTAGCTTACACAAGTTGAATTAAAATTAGTTCACGGTTTGCCGGTCATTTATTTATTTTGCTGGACAAATAATCATTTTGCCGGACAAATAATCATTTTGCCAGCCGATTGAATTTTGAGTTTTTACAATATTATATTATTTGCAATAGAAATATAATATTCTCGCTGGGCATAAGTAGCACATCAACATGATATATTTGTCGGCAGAATATTTTTTTCTGCTAAACATAACTTCAATATTATGCTGATCGATTAAAAGATATCCAATAATATTTGACTCAGCGGCCTTTCCGCGGCCTGCTCTCAATAATATGCTGCACACACCTCCATAGATCCCAGACACACTTTATCTATTATCTTATAATATTTGTAAACATCTGTTATTTTTCTTACTTGTATTTAGTTTCTAATAAAACTCACTGAGATGATGGGTGTATACCCGAAAGGCCTCTGAGTCAAATATTATTCTTACAATTACTCATGCATGCTCTCCTGTCCAATGTGCTCAACACGTGTCTGTCTTGTAGGATCTGGTTTATAATATAATCTTGCTATCTAATCCTCAGAGGGCGACGTCTCCGAGCGTCGTTCCTTTCAGCCATATATGTTTTCTTAGCTATTTTGTCCCCATTCATTCTTTTTACGTGCCCAAACCACCGAAGTTTATTAATTTTCATGCTTGTTATCACATTAGTTTTGTTTCCACAAATTCGCTAATGGGATGAACGCTACAGCTATTGGCTCTTTAAGGACATTTCTGAACTTTGATTCGCTATATCTATTACGATACAAATGATATTAGTGAAAAATACTCGTATATATCACATAGTACTCACGGAACGTGTTTTGTCTATAAATATTGTTCATAATACCCTACATCAAAATTGTATATTTTTGGAGTAAGAAGATAAAATGACAAGAGAGCAGATTGTGATGGTATGGCCATGTGGCCAGCAGACCACCTGAGAATGTAGGCAATAAAGCACAATAATATATCGAGGTTACCGGCAAGAGGCCAAGAGGAAGGCCAAAGCGCAGATGGCGTGAAGTAGTGAGACAAGACATGTTGAACTGTGATGTTTCCAATGAGGATGCACTCGACAGAGCCAAGTGGCGAAACAAAACAAGAAAGGCAGACCCCACTACCACGTGAGACTTATAATTACCTAAGGAAAAAAAGACGAAGATAGAATGAACAAGTTTCCAAAATTAGTGAAAACACGTAACGTGTGATTAATTAATAGGAAAAATAAACCTATTGTGGCTTCTTTTCCACGAAACAATCAGCGAGCTTTTGAAATATATACATACACTTGTTAATTATTACAATTATATAAGTAGGTAATGTAAGTAGTAGATATGTTTCAGTGTTTCGAGGTTAATTAAATTTAATAGGTGGATGACATTTAGATAAGTGAAATTAATTAGTATTTTTAATCATGGTTTCAGTGACAACTACTATAGCGATGTAATCACACACAAGTATACACGATTATCAATGTCAAAATACTTAGTTCTATGATTTCAATGTTAAAATCATAGAACTATTTTCGATGTCAAAATCATAGAACTATCCAAAAATGTTCTATGATTTTAACATCGAAAATTTCTCATTAATTATTTTTTACTGTACTATACTATACCCTCACGCGTATCCCAAGTGTGGTAGGCAGAGAGAACGGAACGCCATATAGATCTATCCTTACATACTTCTTTCGCTTCCTATACATTCATCCAGTTTCTCATACATGCACGCCGATTTCTCTAACTCAACATGTGGCAATCCTTAAGAATTTGATCCATGTGATCAAGCCACGTGGTTCTTGGACTTCCGCGCTTCCTCACACCCCTTCTTTCAGATAAATACATACTCTTCGTCATCCTTTCATCGTGCATTCGCTCAACATGTCCAAACCATCGTAACCTGTTTATGTTTATCTTTCTATATTATACAAATGTCACTACAGCTAGCTGGCTTATAACTTTATAGTGCTTTTTTCTAACAACCATTTTCTGAGAATGATTGCTGTCAAGCTCTGAATACGTTTTTTTTGTAAACTTAAGCGTCTGCATTTAATGAACACAAAACATCTTATCATTTTCATCAAAATTTTCCTGGTATCAGGTGAAGTATAGGTCTTCTACTCTTTTTTGTAACTTTTCGGTAAGACAATCAATATCTGCAATTCAGCGATGAGGCGTGACACCCATCCTGAGAGTCTTATTTTTACTTACAGTTAATCCAATACCCACCTCACTTGTGGGATATACCGTGATGGTATACCACCTATAGTATAATTTCTTGGATTGAGAACTTGTCCAATTACACACTCGCGTATTTGCCTGCGAACTCACTAATTGTCATACATAGCTTTTTACCTGAACTAATAAAATAACACACTGTTGAGGCAGCCGCTAACCTATTGACCGCTAACCTGTTTGCTGGCATTCAGGGCTCATTGCGAAACCCAGTGTACTGGCGTGAACATTAAATAACTCATCATCTCATTTGAAGACTAATATACTGACGTTCATGACAATTATTACTAACCCAAGATACTAACACAGCCAATAATTATATAATATATAAATAACTCATGCGCAGACGGATTTCACTCATTGACATTGCTAGATTATTCTCTGACCCATCTTTGTATTGTATTATGTGTTTATTTTTATAATTGACAGTTGTCGTTGAAACAAATAATTGTTTTTTTTTGACTAGTTGTTTTTATTAATTTATTACAAGGTGCTTTCTTTTTTTATTTTTGCTAACTTCAATAATTCTATTGTTTTATATCTCATTGGTATTTCTGCCACAACACAGCCCTATGGCTAGTATGGAAGACATTTTTTTATGACTGTATTAAGTATGTTCAACTGTGTTGTTATGAAAATGTAAAGACGATATTATTTGAATAAAGATTATTATTATTATTATTTTATCAAATTTCAACGTTTAGTACGCCACCCATCACAAATGTCATATTTTTATGGTATAAAGTGGAAGATTTGCTCTGGAAGACGATGATATAGTGTTCATGGACATAAACTTTCAATAAATGAAAAGCGGTCGCTTTTTTTTCATGAAAACCTGAAAATAATTACCTGTTGATGATACTCGTATACCTATAATTTTTGAAAAGCTGTGTTTCCTTTTGTTTAATTAACGATTACTGCCTTAAATATGCAATAATCATCAGATACTCCACGCCCTATTCTGGAGCATTCTACCTCTTGTCCTCATCCCACAACCCTCTCCAATTTGCCCTTGAAAGTTGTAATTAATAATTATTATTAAATATTCACTAGGTATTTGATTACATTATTCGTTATTTCCATGACGATTGCTGCGTGATTTTATATTCACTTCCAATTTATTATTTTTTATGATATCTAATGACAACGTGACCAACTATTAATTACTTTAATTCGAACAAATTAAATAATTCCATAACCTTATGGCTAGTATGGTAGATGGATCGATCCGAGCAAATTAAAAAATTCCACAGCCTTACGGCTAGTATAGTAGATGGAACCTTGAGCATATTTTAGCGTCTTTCGTCTTACAAGAACATTGTCAAAATCTATCTATTCCCTCACGCCGTATCCCAAGTTGGGTAGGCAGAGAGAACGGAACGCCAATTAGATCTGTCCTTACATACTTCTTTCGCCTCCTCCACAGTCATACAATTTCTCATTCACGCGTGTCGATTTCTCTAACTCAAAACACGGCCGTCCTTGAGAATTGGATCCACATGTTCAAGCTATGTAGTTCTCGGTCGCCCGCTTCTCACACCCCTCCTTTCAGACACGTATATCCTCTTTGTCATTCTTTCCTCTTCCATTCGTTCCACATAACCAAACCATCTCAATTTATTTACGCGCATTCTATTCACAACACTCCTTGAGACAAAAGACGTCCCTTTCAATGAAGAACATTAGATTTTCAATTTCATTATGGAATTCTACTGCCTAAAAACCGACACAGTGAATAAATCATATTTGTAATATCTATTTATTTATTTATACCTTATGGAGGGGCCGTGGTTCCGTGGACAGGTCGCCGGCACCGTGCGACCTTAAGCGGTGCATTAAGTTTCTGATCACCTACTGTGAGATGAATATTTGATAAACTGTAAACCCAAACCTACATACATCCACGGCGTGAGCCTTTTACATGTTAAAATATAAAATAAAAATATAACATAATTCTCATTTACAACACAGCTAGAATAGAACAACATCAGCTGGCGAAGAACAATTGGAAATCAAAGTATAACAATCATAAAATTAGTCGAAACAAAACAAGTAGAAAAGTCATGAAAAATCAAAACATTGTGGTGAGAGTGTAAATGTCAACAAAGGTTTGGTAAATTAATGTCAAGAACGATTATTGTAATACAGTAAGGAGATGTCAAGTAGATAGAAGATTTTTTTTTTATATAATGACGATAGTAATAAATATCATGACGATAGTGTGTCATTTTCATAGTTTCACAATAAAAAGATAAAGTTATAACATAAAACAAAATTTTAAGAGATTGAAAATCTGAAACTATCAATTGCATTAAGTGACATTGTAATTTTAATTGTCTAAAAAATATGTATCCCTTGGAATTCCCTGGTAAAGAACGAATCTCTTACTCTTTTCCGTTAGCTTTTGAGCGTTCTATAAGGCGCTGATATTCGTAAAACATCGCTGTTAAAATTATCATATTTTATTTTACAATTTTATCTTTCTGACATTTTTTTTTTACTTTTTTATCTTTTTGACATTTTTTTTCACAATTTTATATTTTTGACATTTTTTTTTAATGATTTTGGTTTTTAATGATTTTTATGATTTATAGCGCCTGACACGCCGTACGATTATATATATACCTACTGTTAGACAGGGATGAAATATTTGTTTGGTTTTTCTTTTTCTTTTCGTTTCTTTTTTTCTTTCTGTGTTTGTACTGTACTGGCAATAATAATAATAATAATGAACTCAAAGATGGGCTGGTCAAGTACAAGAAATATGTTTAATGGTTATTATGTTATATTTTGTAAAATTTTATTGTATGTTGCCCATTTTTTTAAATAAATAAATAAAAAATTAAAAAAAAAAAACACTAAACATCTTCAACTCAGCGATAACGTATGCCACCGATCTTGAATGCCTCAACTTTTATTGACACGGAATGGACAACTTGCATGTTTGTTACGTATAGTTGGTCCGCTGGCTGTCCCACTGAAAGAAACTGTTGTGATGGTTTGAATCAGGGATGTTGCGGATGTCAATTTTTACACATCCGCGGATGTGAATGCGGATGCGGATTTTTGAAGGCTCACATCCGCAGATGCGGATGCGAATGCGGATGCGGATATTTAAGATGTTATAGGAAAAAGTAGGAACTATTATAGTTGGTAGACTCCACTGTCAAATATGTGACAAAATTGTTGCTACAATAATATTATGGATTTTTTGGCGAAATATTATTTTCTTTTTTGTTATTTGTAAAAATATAATAAAACCGGCAGAAATAAAAACGTGTCAGATCTTGTCACCAATTCTATCGTCCCATTGGTTAATATCAAGTGCGAACGGCACGCGCCTATCGCCGGCCCCGCCCCATTTCTTTCTATCGCAACTTGTCTTACATCCGCAACCGCATGAACATTATTTATTTATTTATTTATTTATTCTTTACTGTACATTGATAAAATACAATTACATAAAAGGTATACATCAAAATTACATACAATCAATATACAATATACATCGATTATTGCGGATGCGGATGCGGATGCAGATGTCCAAATCAGGGATGTTGCGAATATTCGCATCCGCATCCGCAAATGCGGAGCTTCCGCATTTATTTGGACATCTGCATCCGCATCCGCAATAATCGATGCGGATGTTCATGCGGATGCGGATGTAAGACAATTTGCGACAAGAAAGAAATGGGGCGGGGCCGGCGAATG